>CM054059.1:521693683-522029352 GCA_028641055.1 Alopecurus myosuroides | reverse complement strand
CTTCTCTTTTCTTCCTACATATATCTACTTATAAGGGCATCTCCAGTCGTTGCGCCCCCCCAGGGCCCAAAACGCCGCCGTTTTGGGGCTGCCGCGGCGCTAAACGGCGCTATTTTGGAACCTGGGGGGGCGCGTTTCCCAGTCGCGTCCCGAGTCCAAGAATCGGCCCAAAACAAACGCAATTGAAAAACTAGTCGAATTTTATTGAAATTTGGAAACTGTGTACATATTTGGCGCGAATTTAAAGCTAGAACAAAAAATTTAAACTAAAAAAAACTATTTAAGGCCGAGGCTGACGGCGATCGCCTGGCTGTAGTCGCCGCCGTCGTCGTCGTCGTCGCTGGGGGCGTCGCCGGGGCGCTTGCTCCCCCCTGTCCCTCGTCGCCGCCGCCGCAATCCCACCTGCTCGCCTCGAGGGCTTGCTGGATCGCGTCCTCGTCGTCGGAGTCCGGGTCGAGGATGACGTACTCGGTCTCCTTCTGCGGCGGCGGGGGAGGGACGCGGAGGCGGGCCACGTTGGCGGCGGCCTCACGCTCGCGCGCCGCCTTGCGCTGCTCGGCTTCAGCCAGCAGGCGGCGCTGAAGGTCGAGCTCCGCCTCGGTGGTGTCCCGCAGGCTCCACCGAGCGGCGGTGTCGACGTCGAGTGGCTGCAGCGTGTCCAGCGACAGCTGCTCCGCGACCTTTTGGTCGGGCCACTCGTCCTCGTCCTCGTCGCCGGCGTTCTCCGTCTTCGGGCGAACCACGCGTTCGAAGCGTGGCTCGCCGATGCGGAGCGCGCCGCCGCTGCGCCTGCGGGCAGGCGCTCCAGCGCTGAGAAAGGGGGGGGGGAGGTGGAGACAGAGTGGACGGCGGAGGAACTCGAGGTCGCGGACGAGGAAGACGCGCCGGTCCGTCGTGCCACCCACGGCTGGGCGGCCTGCGGCGGCGGCATCTCCAGGCGCGGCTGGTTGCCGGCGTTGATGTGCTGGAGGACCTCCTCGAGGGTCCTGCCAGGGGCGCTCCACCAGCGGCGCCGCCCATGGGCGTTGAAACGCCCGTCGACAGGGCCGTTGTCGTTCTCGGAGTCCAGCTCCCGGTAGCGGCGTGTCGTGAGCCGCCCCCACCAGAACTCGTCCACGCCGGTGAGCGCGTAGTTCTGGGGGTTTGCCATTCCGTCGCGCATCTCGCGGATGGCGCGGCGGAACTCGGGGTCGGAGGAGGGAAGGGGAGGGACGGGGACCCTGCCGGCGCTGAGGGTCCAGCGGCTCGCCCCCACGGCGGAGCTAGGGAGGCGTTTGTCCGGCGGGCAAGGATAGCCCGCGCGGTACAGCGCCATCGCCTCGCTCCGGCGCAGGTTGTGGCGCGGGAAGCCGTTCTCCGCAGCTCCGTCCGACATTTTTGTGGAGAGAGGGGAGGAGGAGAGCGTCGAGAGGAAGATGAGACTAGAGAGCTCGCCGGTGTGAAGAATGATGGGGCGCGCCGCGCGGCCGGGGGGGTTTTATAGCGCGGCGAGCGGCCGGGCATTTACTGCGCGCGCGTCCCCTCGCTGCCGCCCGCCACGCCATTACGCCGGCAGCCTTTGGGCGGGGCGCATGCACTGGGCGGCCGCCACGCCATAAACGCCGGCAGCCTTTGACCGCGCGGTAGCCGAGAAGACGATCACGGGCGGTTATGTTCCCGCGTTTTCTCGTCGCGTCGCTGACCGAGCTGGCTCCCGCGGCCTAGCGCCGATGTGTTACTACTCGCACAAACTAGTGTGTATAGGCAGTTGTTCGCTCTATCCCGGCGAGTTCGTGTGTAGGGGCACCAATTTACACTTTTTGATCTGGTACAATATTTCAGGAGAAATGATTCTAGACGTACGTACGAGAGAAAATGTACGATATGCATACGACGAATGAAGAGAACCATTTTCCATGGCGGCTGCATGGAGCACCACCGTTCGAGTACCAAAGTCGTACTAGTATTCATCTTACGCATAGTGCTTTTATTTCTTGAGATTGTCCTGGACATAGTTTAGAGGGTAATTGCTCGTCTTTATGTACATGGACATATTCCTAAGTTCAACCCAATAGTGAATACAATTACAACACCAACTACAATGCAAAATTTATTGCTGATAAGATCTATAAATACCGTATACCTTGTTTTTTCTCCCTACTTATATCTTCTTTATAATAGCTAGAATGAAAATAAGGTGAAGTTGGCATGTGAAAAGCTTTCTTTATGAAAATTTGTCTGCCACTGCTGGGGATTTCCATATTGGGGGTTCCTCTCCGGGAGCCCATCTTTTCGAAAATAATTACTTAACTGACTTGAGGTGGCTATTCACTAGTGCAGAACAGGGCATTAGACCCGGTTGGGAAGTGCCTTATGCCCCGGCTTCCCAACCGGGTTTGCCAAACCCGGGCTAAAGGCCCCCCTTATGCCCCGGGGGGCTTACCAACCGGGGTAAAAGGCGTGCACACGTGGGCTCTGCTCAGCGAGCAGGCCGGCGCCCTTTTACCCCGGTTGGTAACACCAACCGGGGCAAAAGGTTTTTTTTTTAACCTGTTTTCCTGTTCTCTGCAATAGATTAGAAATTCTATTTTTCTTTTCGGTTTTCCGGTTCTCTAAACATTTATAGTAAGAAATATGAAAAATTATCGAACAAAAACACAGATGAAAACGAACAATAACATAAACATATAGTCTGCCACAAATACAAATATTGTTAGACACGATGACATAATTAAACATAGTTCGACATAAACATAGTACGACATATATTAAATAGAGCGACATAAGAATACTACGCCTCGGCGTCGGAGGCAGCCTTGCCCGAGCTAGACTCGCCGGAGTCAGACTTCTCAGCCTCGGAGGCGGAGCTGCTGTCAGACGAGCTATCCTGGCAGCAAGGGGGGGGGGACTAAGGTGCCGTCAAAGATCTTCACCTCCAGCATGTCCACCTCCTCGTCGTTGATGTACCTGAATGTGAGCAGGTTACCCGCATTTAGGTTGTGCATGCGCGCGAACTGCCCCCACCCATGGCGCAGGTAGAGGTCATCGTCACGTCGATGTAGGACCACGTGCACGGGCCCATTGTCGCAGCCCTCCAACCGGAGGCTGAAACTAAAGGGCCCCTTGCGCTCGAGGAGGATCGCCGATATCTTCTGTGAAAGACGAAGCTTGTTCCGCACTGGGTGGAACATGTTGACGTAGAACTCCGGGAGCCGGAGACCGTCATCCTCCTCCTCCTCCTCTGCCACCACTGCAGCCTCCTCCGCCGCAGCAACAGCGCCGCGCTGTTTACCGCGTGTTGACCCATTTGCACCGCGTCTTGCCCCTCGTGCAGCGCTTGCTGCCCCCGTGCTTCGCGTCCACGTCCACGAGTAGGAGGCGTCACTTCCTCCTCCTTGATGGGTAGGACACCACCACCACGTGCATTCGATATACACGATCCACGTGGACGTCCACCACGTTGTACGGGAGTGATTTCTTCGACGGGGACGGCGCCGCGCCCACTGGTTGCACGCGAACTGCGTCGGGGAGGTCTCGTCATGGCTACAAAAATGTATAACATCATAAGTTCATCAGTTTCATCACTTCACAACAATTGCATATAATCTAATAAAAATATAGCTAATAGCATCAATTTCATCAAAATTGCTGCAAATTTCATCAATTTCCTCCAAACCTCTAACTAATTTTTTGTGAAGTTGGAATTTCACATTTTGTGCTTGTTTCGAGGTAGTACATGTGATGGCGATGCGGGGGAAGGAAGGGTTTCTGGACATCTTTAAAATTAAACGAAATCATATATGTAATATTATGGTTAGTGAGATCCGAAAAAAATTGGACCCTTTTGTGCACATACATAACGGCGACATTCTTCATAACCCCGGACGGGATTTCTTAGCATTATCACCATTACGAATGTGCACCAAAGGGTTCAACTTCGTTCGGATCTCACCAACCATATAATATATATTACATATGTGACGTTATTTAGTTTCAAAGAAGTCCAGAAACCCTCGCATTCCTTTCTCCGGATAACCACCGCCTGTAGTACCTCCCCTTAACAGAAACAAGATGGTCATCGGTTTGTGTGCCTCATACAGAAATTCCTAAGCCCCCGACGACGAGAACCAGAACGACGCCGTTTGGCTGCCCGATTCTCGCCGCCGGGGATCCTCGCCGCCGCTTCTCTAATTTTTTTTGAAGTTGGAGCTTCACATTTTGTGCTTGTTACGAGTTAGTACACGTGATGGCGATACGGGGGAAGGAAGGGTTTCTGGACATCTTTAAAATTAAACAAAATCATATATGTAATATAGTGAGATCCGAACAAGATTAGACTCTTTTGTGCACATCCATAACGGCGACATTCTTCATAACCCCGGACGGGATTTCTGAGGAATGTCACCATTACGAATGTGCACCAAAGGGTTTAACTTCGTTCGGATCTCACCAACCATATAATATTACATATTTGACGTTATTTAGTTTCAAAGAAGTCCAGAAACCCTCGCATTCATTTCCTCGGATCACCACCGCCTATAGTACCTCCTTTTAACAGGAACAAGATGGTCATCGGTCTGTGTGCTAATGTACAAATAAAATAGCTAATGGTACTAAAATATGCCTCTAACTAATAAATCACGATCGAATAATGTCACTTATACATAACTCGGATTCATTTTATTTAACCCTAATACATCACGATGTAATAATATCACTTATACATATTCATGAAACATCTATCAAACTAATTAACTCTGACCGGGTCCTAAGCCGCGGGGTCCTGAGTCGCGGGTGCTACGCATCCATAAGTAAGGAACCCTCACAGGGTCATAGCTCACGTGGTAAGGAACCCTCCGAATAATCGACCAACCGCTGCTATACTCCCTATCGAGCAAGTACACATGTAGCGACGGACGTGCTCGTCCTCCTCCCTGATACGCTATTGTACCACCTCCTCGGGGGCCAGCTCTCTCCGCACCGAACGTGGCCCACGCGATGGCCACCAAAGAATATCTGGGTCGACCACATAACCCGGATTTTTCACCAAGCCGCGTGTTCCGGTAGTAAGGACCTCCCAGTGCCAGCCCGACGGGCCCAGTCCCGGACATCGCCTGTCGGGTCCAACAGAGACATCGTCGACAAGAAAAATAAACTAAAAACACATGCATGATATTTGTACTAAGTAAAAATTCTACCAATTATAAACATTCAATAAGTAAATTTCTAAACTAAAATTCATATATTATAAAATCCATCTAATGGTACTAAGAAAAACCTAATTCACTTCTAAACTAAACATTCACTAAGAAAAAAATAGCTAAGTTCAAAACCTAATTTTTTTCTAAGTCCCCAATACCTAAATTTTTTCCTCTAAACCTCTAACTAATTTTTCTAAGTCTCCAAGACCTAAATTTTTTCTAGGTGTCGAAGACCTAATTTTTTTCTAAGTCTCCAATACCTAAATTTTTTGTAAGTGTCTAAGACCTAAATTTTTTGTAAGTTTCCAATACCTAAATTTTTCTAAGTTTCCGATACCTGATTTTTTTCTAAGTCTCCAATACCTAATACTAATCTAACACTAATACTAATCTAACACTAATCTAGTTGAGGAGGATGAGGACGCGGCGAGGAGGCGATCTCACCCGAGGAGGAGGGCACGGCGGCGAGGAGGAGGGCTTGGGCGCGGGCGAGGAGGGCCGGCGGCGATCTCTCGGGCGGCACGAGGACGGGCGGCGCGGGGAGGCGAGGAGGAGAGCACGGGCGGCGCGGAGGAGAGGACGGGCGGTGCGGGAGGAGCGGACGGGCGGCGCGGGAGGAGGCGTAGAGGAGTGGCGGCGAGGATCCCCTACGTCGAAATCGGGCAGCCTCACGGCGTCGCTCAAATTTTCATTTTTTTTTCTGCCGCCAGTTTTTTCCTTTGCCACATTTCGAATACTATTTAAAATACTTTTTCAAATACATTTCAAATGGTTTAGAATTTGGAGAAACTTTCAATATGAAAAGTGTTTAAAATTACGTAAATATTTCAAATACATTTTCTGTTTCATAAAATAATTATTGAAACTATTTAAACTAGTAACAATTTTTGAATTTTCAAACATTTAAAAAACCTATTTTATGAATGGTTTAGCATTTGGAGAAATTTTCTATATGAAAAGTTTTTAAAATTGCGTAAGCATTTCAAATACATTTTCTGTTTTATAAAATAATTATTCTAACTATTTAAACTAGTAACAATTTTTTAAAATTCAAACATTAAAAAAAACTAGTTTATAAATGGTTTAATCTGCAATGTTTGATACATTATTACAAAATAGTCTAGCAATATTACATGAACCATGAAGGTTTAATACGTTATCACCAACTAGTGCCGCCATTGTTTACTTTTCTGTCGTAGCCATGGAGCTTCTTCCTTATTTAACGAGATGCTTGTGTCAGTTTTCACTCTGAAAGGCGGAATTTCTTCAAAGTTATTATAATCTTCTGACATGTCTGTCCTGTCCTTCCCTCCCACAATGTTTCTTTTCCCTGAAAGAATTATGTGCCGCTTCGGCTCGCCGCATGATGTACTGGAATTTTTTTTTTCCTCGGTTGGGTAGACATGTCCTTCACATAGAAAACTTGAGCCACATCTTTGGCTAGGACGAATGGTTCGTTTCTATACCCAAGATTGTTGAGATCCACTGTTGTTATTCCGTACTGCTGGTCTACCTTTACTCCTGTCATCTTGACCCATTGGCACCCAAATAGAGGGACCTTCAAATTAGGTCAATAGTCAAGTTCCCATATCTCCTCTATGTAACCATAATATGTGTCCTTTGTCCCATTGTATCCGGTTGCATTGAAACGGACGCCACTATTCTGGTTGGTGCTCTTTTTATCTTGTGCGGTCGTGTAAAATGTATTCCCATTTATCTCGTACCCTTGAAAAGTCAGTACAGTCGAAGATGGTGACCTGGCCAACAAGTAGAGCCGATCTCCAACAATGTTGTTATTCATGAGTTCTGTCTGTAACCAGGCGCTGAAACTATCCATGTGTTCATCATTAATCGAGGATTCAGACAGCCCCGGGTTTTTGGACCATATAATATTCTTGTGTTCCTGTATATAAGGAGCCACCAAGGTGGACATTTGTAGTACTGTGTAGTGTGCTTTAGTGAAAGAATATCCGTCCATAAATATCTTTGCTTTCCTTTCTAGCGTGCCTTTTCCACTCATTCTTCCCTCATGCCGCGATTTGGGAACACCAATCGACTTAAGGTCTGGAAGAAAGTCAACACAAAACTCAATTACCTCCTTTGTTCCATAACCCTTGGAGATGCTTCCTTCTGGCCTAGCACGGCTGTGAACATATTTCTTTAAGACTCGCATGAACCTCTTAAAGGGAAACATATTGTGTAGAAACACAGGACCGAGAATGGTAATCTCTTTGACTAGGTGAACTAGGAGGTGTGTCATAATATTGAAGAAGGATGGTGGGTACACCAACTCGAAGTTGACAAGAAATTGGACCACATCTGTCTGTAATGCTGATAGACTTTCTGGATTGATTACCTTCTGAAAAATTGCATTGAGGAATGCGCATAACTTCGCAATGGGTAGTCGAACATTTTCTGGTAGAATCCCCCTCAACGCAATCGGAAGCAATTGTGTCAAGAGCACGTCGCAGTCATGAGACTTCAGGTTTTGGAATTTTTCTCCGCCACATTTATTATTCCCTTCATATTCGACGAGAAGCCAGACGGGACCTTGATACTACTTAGTGCTTCAAAAAAAGATTTCCTTCTCTTCCTTGGTAAGAGCGTAGCTGGCGGGACCATCTTGAAACCGTTCAGGATTCTTGCCGTCTCGTCCTTTCGTGTGTTGCTGGTCCTGCCGTGCTTCAGATGTATCTTTTGACTTCCCATACAACCAAAGAAGCCTAGCAGATTCTTCGTCAGGTGCATCATGTCGATCGCCGAGCGGACATCTAGGATTTTCCAATAGGGTAGTTCCCAAAATATAGATTTCTTCTTCCACATGGGTGCGTGTCTGTCATCGTCATTCGGAACAACTTGTCTGCCTGAACCCTTTCTAAAGATTACATTCAAATCCTTCACCATATCAAATACATCATCACCAGGTCGGAGGATGGGCGTCTCCCGGGTATCTGCCTCACCATTGAAATGCTTGCCAGCTTTTCTTAAGTGGTGCTTGCGCGGAAGAAAATGACGATACCCGAGGTACACAACCTTCTCACATTTATCCAGATATACACTTTTGGTGTCATCTAAACAGTGTATGCATGCATTGTATCCCTTGTTTGTATCTCCAGAAATGTTACTAAGATCGGGCCAATCGTTGATGTTACGAACAACAGCGCTCGTAGATTAAATTCTTTTTGTTCGTGCTCGTCCCACACATGTACACCTTCTTCACGCAACAACTGTAAAAGTTCATCGACTAATGGCCTTAGGTACACATCAATGTCGTTGCCCGGTTGTCTCGGGCCTTGGATCAGCACTGGCATCATAATGAACTTCCTCTTCATGCAAAACCAAGGAGGAATGTTATAGATACATAGAGTTATAGGCCAGGTGCTATGGTTGCAGCTCTGCTTACTAAATGGATTCATGCCATCTATACTTAGACCAAACCATAAGTTCCTTGCGTCACCTTCAAAGCGCGGGAACTTTCTCTCGATTTTTCTCCACTGCGACCCATCAGCGGGGTGTCTCATCATCTCATCTTTCTTACGATCTTCCATGTGCCATCGCAAAAGTTTGCCATGCTCTTTGTTTCTGAACAAACGTTTCAACCATGGTATTATAGGAGCATACCACATCACATTTACAGGAACCCTCTTCCTGGGGCGCTCACCCTCAACATCGGCAGGGTCGTCTGGTCTGATCTTATACCGTAATGCAGTGCATACAAGACATTGTTCCAAATTCTCGTACTTCTCACCGTAGTAGAGGATGCAGTCATTAATGCATGCATGTATCTTCTCCACGTCTAATCCTAGGGGGCATACAAGCTTCTTTGCTTGGTATGTACTTTCAGGCAATTCATCGTTTCTAGGAAGTTGCTTCTTCACTATTTGCAGCAACTTTGTAAATCCGCCGTCAGTCACACCGTTCTTGGCCTTCCATTGGAGCAATTCTTGTGTGCTGCTGACCTTTTTCTGCCCGTCTTCGCAAGTTGGATACAACAATGTTTTGTGATATTTCAACATCTGGTCGAACTTCACCCTCACCTTTTCAATATCGCTTTCTGTCTTTGCATCCGTAATAGCCTGGCCAAGATCATCGATGGGCTCATCTGATGCCCGGACCTCTGTTATCTTCCATTCCAGTACCGGCACCATATTCAGGGAACATGTCATGATAGTTGTCATCATTCTCTTCTTCTTCGTTGTCTTCCATCATAACCCCTCTTTCTCCGTGCTTGGTCCAATAATTATAGCCGGGCATGAAACCGGATTGAAATAGGTGGAAGTGGATGACTCTGTGAGAAGAGTGTTCCTTCTGATTCCGACATACAGCACATGGACAACAGATAAAATTATTCCGCTTGTTTGCCTGGGCCACCTCGAGAAAATAACCCACGCCTTTCATGAACGCGGCAGAGCGTCGGTCAGCGTACATCCATTGCCGGTTCATCTGCATTATATGATTATTAATTCAAGCTGAACATGGCAGATTTCATTAGATGAAATATTCCTTCCGTTCCAGACCCGTCACTCAACAGCCAACGAGTTTGGCGAGAACACCGTGAATAGAGAAATGACCAATGTTACATCGAGAGATGAAAGGTTAAAGTTGGTACCTCGACCGACGAGGAAAGAAGGACGAGAAAGCTTATTTAATTAAGTGTGGCTCGGACAAATTAAATCTTGTTTGTTTTCTCCGAGCTGAGATGGCATTATTCTCTCAGGCATTTCATCGAACACCTCTTGTGTATAGGAGGAAAAAACAAGTGAGCACACACCACACAACTAGAACATGGCCTCCAAAGTGAGTGGCATGAGGAGAGCAGAGGGTTGGCAGGGTTTATATAGTGGGGGGTCATTTGCTCCGGTTGGTGGCTCCAACCGGGGAAAAACACCCCCACCACGCGCCTGCACGGGCCCTGCTCGTCGAGGGCCTTTAGCCCCGGTTGTAGCCACTAACCGGGGCAAATGACCCCCTCCCCCCCACCACGCGCCCTGCTCGCTCCGGCCCCACCTCTGCAGTCTTTTGCACCGGGTGGTGGCCGAGCCGGGGCGAAAGGGGTGCTCGCGAGTAAGCAAAAACCCCGTTCACCACTAGTGATTGCTACTAATTAATTCGTGAGGAGACAACAGAAATCCCACTTCTCCTATCACCCACCTTTTTTTAATAGCACCATACATTTTTTCGATAAATAGTATATATGAATATCACGAAGTGACCAATTACACTTAGCCTCTGCAACAACACAATGCCATAGTGACACGCGGATGCACACATCCAAAAAGAAGAAGAAAAAACTAAAAAAATCAAAGCCCTGCTACAGAGTTCTATTCCTTGCAGCAACAACACAACCACCACCAAGACAACACCTAATGATTAAGTAATACAAAAGAGACGTCCCTAAGAAGGAAACAGTGCATCAGCGCCGTCATCGCCGGATCATAGATCTTGAGTTTTCACCCTGGAGAGAATCTCCGCTCTCAAAACAATGACTTCAACAAGTCCATTGCCAGGGACAACCAACTAAGGACAGACCTTTGATTTTCACCCTGAATGGTAAGACCTTAAACTTCACATGTGTTGTCGGCCCCACTTACATACCGCTGACTAAACCTGGAACTCCAAGAAAGTTCCTCAGCGAAGTATAACGAAGCAACGCCAGTGTTAGTGGAAGGCAGGGAATCTGATGCTCGGATCTCCACCTCAGATTCATCAAATGAGTCCTCCAGGTTACTGAGACCATGTAATGCAGCAGATGTGCCCAATGATGCGCCAGGTTGTGTATTCTGGCCTTTCCTACTCAGGACCACTTTGGTTTCACATTTCTTTTTAATTTTCTTCTCTGCTCCATCCATAATCCTCATTTGTACCTCTTCAAAGTTTTTTTTCATCTCTTATACCTTGTTGCACTCTGGCTTCTAATTTGCTGTCTGCATGCGTAATGTTTGGATATGATCCGACAGATCCTGGTCCACTTCCTGTCCTCCCGGCTTCTCCTTGACATCAAAGTCGTCACGGGAGCCTACCTGCACCGGCGGTGCCCCGTCGAAGCCAGGAAACTGCCTATGATGCTCTGATGTTTTTTAGTGCAGTACCAAAGGATGAGGCAAAGCACAACCCTTGTCGTGCAGCCGGCTGTCCCGGCGATGCCACAAATCCTGGGTGGTGTGCATGTTTCTTGAAGGACGAGCATCGAAGTTTTACTAAGACTAGTCACAATAGGGAGTATCATATACTAGTTTCATATATATGATACTAGTATATGTTACTACTTCCACAATGCATAGTAACATATGTGTGGTATCATATACTAGTATATTTATTAGACTATAGACACATCTTATCTTGGAAAGCGTTATGTTACGGTATCTACCTATGATATCACTAGCACCTCTCTCCTCATTAATTGAGTGCCACATCATTTTTTTTGCCTATGTGACCTACGGAAAAAATAGCGTGCTAATTCGTCGTTTTAACGCCGCTATAGCGTAATTGAAGGGCTGACGCTACGTTTAGGAAAAAATGGCCGCTACGACGCTGATCACATTTTATACGCGCTAAACCACGCTAAACGACATAGCGTGTAGCGTCGCTAGAAAAATAAACCTAGAAATTACGGGAGCCCATCGGCCCAATACAAACTTCAACCCGTCACAACCCTCACCAAATTCCCCACCTCGGTTGTTCCCATGAACGACAAGGGCGGAGTCAGGTTGAGTCACGGCGGCGGCGGCGGCCGGTCAGTTGCAGCGGCTGTGGCGTTTTGTCGAGTGAAGGCGGCGGCGGCGTTTGCTCGAGCAGCGACAGCGGCGTCTGGTCGAGTTGCACTGCGGTGGCGACGGCCGGCTCGAGCGCCTCGTCCACCGGTCTTTACATCTGGATCGAGCTCTGCAGCATAGATTCGGTGCTTTCTCAAGCTCGACTCAGAGCGCTGGCGTCCTTTTCCTACAAATCGACCATGGGAGCTAGGTGCCTAGGCGGCTGCTACCTGGTTCCTCACGCTATGTTCTTTCAGTAGCTAGTACAGTACTAGCTAGCAGCAACCTTGCAAGCAATTTGTTGAGCTCCTCTGTTTCTTCGGTAGCTCACTCTCTGAACCGACTAGCTGCACCTAGTTATAGGCTCCTTTTTTCCTTGATGAAAATCTCACACCAAGAGATGAAACCTGCAGCTTTCTGGAAGAAAACTGTATCATTTGCAATCTGTTGGTTCTTCTAGCTTGATTGGTTATGCATGTATTACTCTGGACAATTTTTTAGCTGCTGAACTCCTTAGTATACAACAAACTATACATGCTATGCCTATATTTTTTATTGTTTTGCAAAACGCTATTTTGGAAAATAGCGCGCTATTAGCATGCTATAACTTGCATAGCGTCTGGAGAGAGAGACCACGCTATTTCTTTTAGCGCGCTATTTTTTTGTAGTATGTGACACTTATGTTACCACCTATGTTACTTCCATTGTGATCAGTCTAAGCGGTATTCCAGTGACGGCACACCAATCCTTTTCTTCTCGCACCCCTTTTCTACATGTCCCATAAATCCACAGTGGAAACAATAAAATGGCACACGCTCACACTGCCGTTTGAATTGGTGCCTGGCGTTATCTGTAATTGCAATCGCCGTTCATGCGATAACTCCACTAGCACCCGCACGATCTCGTTGCGGTACTGCCCAAACTTGTCCACATCCACCTCCAGCGCTTTTCCAAGTAAGTTGCCAAGTTTCACCCTGTATGCCTCCGTCTTCTTATTCCAAGGAAAATTATAAATCTTGACCCGGGCTGGTACTGAGTTCAGAATCGTCTCCAACGGTCGCTCGTTGCCTTTGAGGGTCCTCACAAGCAGAGCATTGCCCTCAAAAATCCAGGGGCCTCCGCGGGCGACGAAGTCGAAGTCGCCATGTGATTTCAGGGTGAGCAGGTAGTAGTTCTTCTGCAGGACAACATAGTGCAGTCCGGTGCGTAGCCTCCAAATCTCCTCAAAGTGACCAGACATATCCTTGATGTTTTGGTTTACGATCTGCATGATACCTGGCCAGCAGTTGCCAGGGAACCTTCCCCACGGTGCTTTCGTCTTCCTCGTCCAGATCAACGAAGACGTCATCCTCCATGTCGATGGTGCCGCCCAGCTTCGCCTCCTCCCCTAACGGGGGCCCATCCTCTTCCACTGGTTCATGCCAACTCCCAACAGCCTACTCCGTCCGTCTGCGAATCGTCAACCCAATGCTAATGCATGGGACTTTAATAGTGGTGGGTAGTGGAAATGGCGGTGCGACAATAGTGGTCGGTTGTGCCTGCAGTGGCCGGATGGCGCAGGCATGGGTTTGTAGCTGAGGGCCCAAATCTAGGCCGGCGGGCATAAATGTAGGAAGCAAGCTGACATGTCGGTCCTGAGCTTTTTAGAGGGATACTGTTGGGCGTCCTCCGGAGGATCGGGGGGGGGGGGGGGGGGGGGGGGGGGGGGGAATCCTCCGGGTCCTCCTGTCAACATGTTTCCCAACAAATCTCTCGATCCCGCTTTTGCTACACTAACAGCAAAAAACGGTTCATTGAAATAAGAATTTTATACTATTGTAGCAAATTATAAAAATACCCCCAAATCCCGCTTTTGCTACTCTGGAGAAAAAACGGTTCATTGAAATAAGAAATTTGTGCTATGGTAGCAAAAAAAATTATCGACATAAAAAATTAAAAAAACTAACTTTGTCGGAGACATCACCGGAGACCTCGCCGGAGATATTATAGTATACACTATGCACTATTATAGCAAATCTTAACATCAATTGTAGCAAAAAAAAATCTGCAATTGTAGCAAAAAATAATAATATCCTCGGAGACACCGCCGGAGATATTATAGAAAACATTTTGCGCTACTATAGCAAATGTGGATAACAATTGTAGCAAAAATAATTGTGCTATTGTTACAAAAAAAATGACATCGCCGAAGACTTCGCCGGAGATTCCCGCCGGAGACCCGGTAGTAAACAAATTATATTAGTATAGCAAAATTGGAGACCAATTGTAGCGAACAAAAAAATCTATGGTAGCACCATATGTTGCGGGGTGAGCTTGCTCGAAAAACACAAAAAAATTGATGGTAGAGGCCCACATCCGTACTGCAGCACTTGGTGTGCCGAAAAAAGCAGCCTAACTATGAAGACGTGGAGGCGAAAATGGGCTGCCAGCTAGTTGGGCCACGTAAACCTGGGCGCGTTACCTCACCCGGGGGATGTCCTCCGGAGGATAACGACTGTTTCCCTTTTTAGAGTGTGTGTATAGGGTCACTTGCGGGCGACAAAATGGCGCACTGGCCGCTTTGTTTTCCTCCCTTAGTTTCCATGTTCTCAACATTTTTTGCACATTGTGTGGGTTAGATCTAGACAAAGATTATCCGGATTTGGCTCGGACTTCTCTGTCCCGACCGTGTCGGTGGTTGGACATTCGTTCAATTACTTGGATGCCGGGGAGGCGATGCTGGAACAAAACTTACCCTACAGAAGTCTTCTTTTTTCTCACATATAAATTAAGCAGGCAGAGGATTTTTGGAAATGGACGGACTCCCGACACTAGTGGAATAAGGGGTTTTAGTCCCAGTTGACTAAAGGGTCAAGGCCTTTACTCCGGGTTGGTGGTATCAGCCGGCTTTTGTCCCGGTTGGGGAGGGGGGGCCTTATGCACCGGCTGCCCAACTGGGTTTGTCAAACCCGGGCTAAAGGCCCCCCTAATGACCCGGTGGGTGGTGGGTGCCCACGTATGCTCTGCGCAGCAAGCAGGCTGGCACCCTTTTACCCCGGTTGGTAACACCAACCGGGGCAAAAGGTTCTCTGCCGCGGCAGATTTTTGGTTGTTTCTCTGCCGCGGCAGATTTTTGGCATGTTTCTTTTTGGGGCTGTTTTTGGGGTGTTATTTCTGTGTTGTTTTCTTTTCGGTGATTTCGTTTAGACTGTAAATGACATATTTTTTTGCACATCGACGGTAATCAGCTTGCAAATCATTGCATACATTCATATCATCAGATGATAATTACATTGATCTCGATTAGATCATTACCTCTGAATAGAGTTATACACATTGAGATCATTACATGCAGATCATTGTTTATACTGGATAATGGAATGGTCCATTTGGATCTATGACTTCCTTCAGCAGAAAACCCGCCAATTCCTCTTGAAGTGCTTGTAAGCGGTCTGCCGGTTGGAGCTCCTCCCGTAGATCGTGCAGCGTTATATTTGTCCTTCTGCCCAACCGCTCATTCATCCATGACATAGAATCCACATAAATTTATTCCTTGTGGCTGCTAAGGGAACTTTACGAGAAATAGAATTGAATCAAATAATGCTCAAGAAATTAAAAGAGAGATGCGTGAATGTAGCAAGTACTACTTACGATGAGTGTATCAAATTTCATATCCACCTCCGTTAAACCGGCTTGTTGCTTCCTGAACCGCTTCCAAGCCATGTCCGGGGAAAAAATTAGGGGTCATTGTACGATAATGATTGAACAAAAGGGGACGGTGTAGTGCAACAACGATTGAACTTACTTTGTGAGCATTGAAATAATGGGCTTGTACTCCTTTTGTTCTTTATACATAGAGTCCATGAGATCAACTGCTCCGGTGTCAACGTGAATGTTGAAAAGAATCCAGTGGAAACTGCACACGCGTTTATATACATAGTCATGCATAACTCATCAATTACACTTAACATGGACTTAGCAAAATAGAAATGTGAAGGAATATGCGTAAGACAGTAACACTCACCTTTGTCTGTAAGGAAATAGTATTTCACTACAGTGAAATTCGTTCGTCAAAAACATAATGATATTATCCTCCGTGACTTGAGGGTATCTCCCTAAAATGAAATCATTGACGACATATGGGTCAATGAATCCAATGCCATCGTTTCCATTACATGCCTGAATCTTCAATCTGCATAATATATATCGTACAGTGAGGATAATATAAGAAGCAATGATCGAACTAGCTGAGGTAGAGACTTACAAACAATAGGTGCTGATGAGCGATTTGTCGAGGGCGTCTAGATTATATAAGAAAAAAAGATCTTCAAAATCAATACAGACCGAGTCCTCGCGGAAGTAATCCTCTTGTCTAATTTTCACCATGAGTTGGTCCAGCCCGTCCTTTGCGCTCTGGACATACCACTTATGCAGTTGGCGCTTGAATGATGTCATAGAGTCGAGTTGATAAGGTCTGACGAGAGACTTCCCTAACTCATATTTCCATACCAATTCAGGCCTTGCGAAAGAGTCGAAATCGCTTAGCAATTGGTCCACTGTTATACCATAATCTCTGGCAAACCTCGCAGCTACTTCTATATAAACTGGATTGGAGGGAGTCTATGCAGTGTCCAACACCTTGAGCGGGGGGGCGATTGGTTTGGATGCTTCCCGAGCTGGGGAATTGTTTTCCCCGTCTTCTTGACTTTGTTATAAGCATCAATAATCCGCGATCATAGTCAGATGGCAGATTCAGCTGAACTTGGGATGGCATTTCCAGCAAATTCTTCAAGTGCTTCTTTACTGCCGGATCTACTGGTTCCTTGGCGGAACCGAGGTTTTCTTTCCCCATGCAGACATCTGACGGTTCGTGTCTGCAGTCACCCAGTCGTTGGCCTCCTCGTGATTCATCTGGTAAGCCAACTTTTCTGGCGGCGGCTTGGGTTTCTTCTTCGGAGCACGTTCCTTCTTTAGGGAAGACTGAGAGGCAGCAGCCTTCCGCTTAGAGGACTTAGTGGGCAACAGAGTCGGGTCAGGCATCGGAGATCGAGACGGACTCGGGCTGCTGACGTCCATGGCATCGACGTGCGCTGGCGATGATCAAGCCGGACTCATTGTAGGTGGTTGTGCTGGCGGTGGACTACGTCTCGGAGAAGTAGGTGGCGGTGGTGGCGGACTGCTCATCGGAAACACTATGCCATTTTTTTCCATTATATGATGGAATTGACGGCTTCTCCCAGTGTCTCTACCCCATCACCTCCGGGGATGTCAAGCCGCAGTATCATCCAAGCCGGCTGAACATCATCCACACCAACACGAGCATAGCCAGGTGTGATCGGACGACCATGGCAGGTCGCTCCCTCTAGAGAAGGTAAAGCGTAGCCGTCCGCCACCTTGATGGATACGTTCGAGATCGACACGTATAGCTCATAGCTTGTCTTCACCTTGATTGCATCCACGGCCTCCGTCTGTGCAGCGGCATCAACAATCATAACTGCAGCGCCAGCCGGTACCTCCGTTGAAGCCACGCTGCTCTGGCGTTGAGATGGGTCTGTTTCGTCGAATGTAGTATCTTGCTCCTGGGAGCGTCGTGCAGTAAGCTCATTAATCTGTTGTTGCTGCATCATCATTGCGGCTTCCAAGACACCAGCCCGTTCTTCGACCTGCACCTCCTTCTTTTTCTTTCCTCTCTCTCGGCTTCTATATGGATAAACACAATCTTCCTTCTTGAACCCAAAGCACCATGGATATCGTCCTTTGCCTCGTGTCCAGCCGCCATGTTCTGGATTCCCGAGGGCCTTCGATAGCTCGTCATTCTCTCGATCCGGCTTGAACTCTCCCGCTTTAACCTCTTGGAACACTTTCTCAAGTGCCGCAAAGGGTACCTTTGTTTTTTCAGGCATAATAAGGTTCCCTTCTGCGTCAAACATCGCCCCATGCCCAAGCAACCAATTCCTTGACCTCCGCGGAAAATCCTGTGTACCTGGAATGATCCCCTTCTCTCGTAGATCTGCCTCGAGTTTGTCAAACTTAGGCACTACAACTCTGTAGCCACATGAACCCATCTTATGGTGATATACCTTCCTTTCCGCATTTACCACATTCTTGGCTGACCTTTTCTTCCCCTTTTCTGATTTCTTGTACTCCAGAAATGCTCGCTAGTGTGCCTTCTGCTTCTCTAGCGGCCCCTTGATTTTCTTCTGATATTCCTTCCATAATCTTTTCTTGTAAGCATTGAAAGCCTCGGCCATCTTCTTAAGAGCCCAGTGCATCACTGCGTCGCGCATTGCCTTTTTTGTCTTCTCAGTATCACATTCAGGTATACTGAAATGGTTCATGAGTTTGTCGAATAGAGCTTGTTTGGACCGGTCTGAGACAAAAGAAACCGGCAGACGGTCAGGATCGTCTTCGTCCTTTGCTGGCGCATTCCATTCTTCAATACTTATCGGGATCATGTCCCTAACAATAACTCCACATTGGCTTGTAAACTTAGTTGCTGTGTTGATGGGCCAAGAAGGTCCACCGGATCGATAGACTTGCTCGATTAGCATATGCACTTTCGAGCTCATCTCTTGAGTAGGGCCTCATTTTGACTCCACTAAGGCTTGTTCATCACGTCTTTTCTCCGGTTCCACATCTGGTCCTCGCAATTGATCTTCTTCCTCCATTCCCTGACCTGATTCATTCAGGTACTGGGAGCCGTCGTCTTGACCTCCACCGCCGTTGGGTCCACCGGGGAGTGTACTTTCTTCTATTATCGCGAACACCTATTCTTCACCCTCACTACAATATTTTAATAAATTCAAATGCAATCAATTTTCACATATGTCTAAATACCACTAAGTACTGTAAAAAACAACGTCAAGCTACTTTTCACGGATTTATATATAGATTATATCAGGTACTCTCATTTTATAACTCACCCAAATGAACAAGTTTCAATGAATGTATGTTGGGTGCATAGGATAATTGTGTAGACCAGACAAGTAATAATAAGAATATTTATACCCTCTTGGAAAAATGAAGCTATAAATTCTCTTGGAAAAATAATATTCCACTAAACAATCATCACAATAGTACACATATTAGTGAAAACAATAGGATGCAAACCAATAGGTTTGCGTCATCTTATGTTGGTTTTCACAGTGATTACTATTGTTTTCACCATCCCACACATGTTTTCATAATCCATACCCTTGTTTTCACCATCCATACTTTTGTTTTCACAGTGATTACTATTGTTTTCATCATCTTATGTTTGTTTTCGCAGTGATTACTATTGTTTTCACCATCCCACACATGTTTTCATCATCCATACCCTTGTTTTCACCATCCATACTTTTGTTTTCACAGTGATTACTATTGTTTTCATCAACTTATGTTTGTTTTCACAGTGATTACTATTGTTTTCACCATCCCACACATGTTTTCATAATCCATACCCTTGTTTTCACCATCCATAACTTTTATTTCACCAAATATTATCATGTTGTGGAGATACAAAATTTATTTTATGGCCTGCTTGCAAACATGATAGTTCTCACTAGCTGGCTTAATTAACCTATTTATTTTGTAAGACTTAAGTTTAAGAACCTATCATCTTATAATGGCTTCCTTGCATTTGTTTCCGTAGCAACCCTATGTGAAGCAATTTTGGTTTCCCCGATGCAATATGGTATATGTTTTAATTAGATGGATCCTTGCTAGATATCTATTGTGATTGATAAACTTACTTTAGACCGTTGAATATCACGTGTTTAATCCATCACCTCGTGTAGAAAAATTCAAATTTTAAATGCACAATTTAGTACACATTGTGTTTCTTTTGATTGATCCTCAAATTGGTAAGACTATAGCATGCTCTTAACTAATCATTCTATTTGTACATGATCCAACTCGTTCCTATCACCTTACGTTAATACAAATAGAGATTGCCATTGTACATGATCCAACTCGTTCCTATCAATTAATTTTTTATTTTATTTAAATCAAACAATGGACATTTGTTACCCTCCATTTTATATACACAATGTTACAACAAAACACAAATAGTATATGGTACTATTAAAAATATCTAATTGTGCTAAAATAGCTAATGTACTAAAATAACTAATTTTATATACACAATGTTACAAGAAAACACAATCCTAAAATACCTAACGGTACTACTAACACTAATAATAGCTAAAAGTATTAACATTAAAAAAATAATACTTAAAAGAAAAAAATTGTGCCTAGCTCACGCGCGGCTGGTGAGGGCGTGCGGTGGCTCCTCTCACGCTCACCTCGAGGAGGCCAAAGCGGCAGAGGCGAGGAGGTGGCAGACGGTGGCCGACGGCGAGCTCTCTGCGGGCGCACGCGGAGGAGCACGGGCGCGGGAGAGCTCTACGGGCGCGCGCGGAGGAGCACGGGCGCAGCGGCGCGACGTCTCCAGTGGCGGCGATTCAATTCGGCAGCCTGACGGCGTGGGGGAGGATTTCTGCGCGTCGGAGACTTTGCGTTTCTGCGGGTTTGCCCCGGGCGGAGCCACCGCCCGAGGTTATATACGCAGAGGCCTTCTTTTACCCCGGTTGGTGCCACCAACCGGGACAAAAGGGGGGAGGTGGGCCCTCACTTGCACGTGCACCTTCCCCCTTTTTCCCCGGTTGGTGGCACCAACAGGGGAAAGAGTCCCAAATTTTCATATATATTTTTGGTCCTGCCGCCATTTTATTCCCGGCCTCGTTTCAAATACATTTCAAATGGTTTTGAATTTGGAGAAACTTTCAATATGAAAAGTGTTTAAAATTACATGAACATTTCAAATACATTTTCTTTTTTAAAAAATAATTATTCTAACTATTTAAACTATTAAAAAAATTTGAATTTTCAAACATTTTACAAAACCTAGTTTATGAAAGGTTTTGAATTTGGAGAAACTTTTAATATGAAAAGTGTTTAAAATTGCATAAACATTTCTATTACATTTTCTATTTAAAAGTAATTATTCTTACTATTTAAACTAGTAACAATATTTTCATTTTCAAACATTTTAAAAAACCTAGTTTATGAATAGTTTTGAATTTGGAGAAACTTTCAATATGAAAAGTGTTTCAAATTGCATAAACATTCCAAATACATTTTCCGTTTAAAAAATTAAATAGTCTAACTATTTAAACTAGGAACAATTTTTGAATTTTCAAACATTTCCTCCCGTTGTATTTCTTCCCGTCGTATTGTGGCGCTTGGCCGTGTGGCGCGGGAGTTGTGTCGCGTGGCCGCGAGCGCGCGGTATAAAATGCCACGCCTATAGGGTCTTCTCCTCTCCACGCGTCCACTACTCTCCCTATCTCCTCTTCAAGCACCGCCGCGCCGCCGCCATGCCTCCGAGGAGGAACAGAACCACCGGCTTCCGCGGCGTCTGAGCGCGGCCAAACGGAATGTTCACCATAGAGATCCGCTACGGGGACGACCATATCCCCCTTGGCTCCTTTGCGACGGCGGCGGGCGCCTCCCGCGCCTGGGACGCGGCGGCCTGGCGCCTCAACCGCCCGCGGTCGCTGATGAATTTCAACGACTGCCACACCCTCTTGGAAGCTGAGGCCAGGGCGTCAACGCCACAGATCGTCACTGCCGCCACCTTCGCCACCGCGTATTTCAGGGCCTAGTCGACGCCAGGGACGAGCGCGCCGTCCGCGAGTATTACCGGAACAATCCGGAGGAGCAGCGCGCCGACGAGGAGCTCTGGCAGATCCGCGCGGCTGTGCGGGCGGAGCGCCGCCTCGAACGCCACCTCGCGTTAGAGGCCGCCCGGGAGGCAAGGAAGAAGGCGCTGCAAGAGCTCCGCCGGGCCGACCACGCCGGCGAAGTCTGGGCCTCCGACGATCCGAGGTGGGGGCCTATCTCGGACACGATATCGTGCACCTCCGACGACGACGAGGAGGTCACCGACGAGTTCGCCGATGACGACGACCAGGAGGAGGTCACTGACGAGTTCCCCCACGACGACGACGAGGAGTAGTGTTCGTCTGTTTTCTATTTTTAATAATAGAATTTGTATTCCAGCTAACTGCGGCGCGCTAGCGCGTCTGTTTTCTGTTTTTAATAAAAGAATTGCTATAACTAACGGCTAAAAAGATCTAGAAAGAAACACACCCCTGATCCGATGACTCACAAGAGCTAGAAAGAAACACACGATATGTGTGATTCTTCCTGATTGGTGGGATTCAGACGCTCGAAACCCACTGATCCAACGGCGCACAAGAGCTAGAAAGAAACACACCCCTGATCCAATGACTCACAAGAGCTAACATTAGGGAGGAGGCCGTTACATCTGGATAGATAAACAAGGCAGTACATAATGGCAAGAGTGGATCTAAACCTAAACGGAGAGCATAGATCTAGATAAACAAGGCAGTACATAATGGCAAGAGTGGATCTGATTTGCTAGTCATACTCCTGCCTAGGCCTATAGTACTCTGACTCGTAGTCGTCGTAGTCGCCGCCATCGTCGTCACTATCGTCGGACGGTGCTCGGGGAGTGACCCTCGGAGGATCAGGACGCATGTACTGGGCGTGAGGGTAGCGTAGGCGGGGGTTATCGCCGGTCCTGATGTAGTTCATGACGCTTTAAAGAGTCCGTCCTCCGCCCCACCATAGCTGACGACAAGCCTCATTGAAGTTCAAAGGAGGCGGTTCGTTCTCCTCGTACCTGGCGAGCGCCCTCTCACGCCGATTAATGAAGAAGGCGTCCCAAGTAGGGCGGCAATTAGGATTCCAACGGTGATCCCTCCGCTGCTCCGGCGTGAGCTCGTGGTAGTAGTGGTTCCCGATGGCCGCCCGACGCGCCACACCTTGAGGAACAGGAGGGGCCGTCACTCCTCCGGCGCTCATCATCTAACCAGCAGGGACGCTGTAGCCGGGCGGGCACGGGTAGTTCGAGGCGGAAAGCGCCTTCGACTACAGGAAGGTTAGAGTGGGTACGGTAGAAGCCATGGGAGAGTGGTGAGGTTGCAGATGTGAGGGAGCTAATGGTGGCAATGCATACATATATATAGTGAGAAGAAACAGACCCTTTAGTCCCGGCCTGTTTTACCAACCGGGACTAAATTGTTAGGGTTTCGATGGGACCAATCAGAAAGAATCACACATATCGTCCCTTTAGTCCCGGCTTGTTTTACCAACCGGGACTAAAGGGTTAGGGTTTTGTTGGGACCAATCAGAAAGAATCACATGGATCGTGTGTTTCTTTCAAGCGCTTGTGAGTCGTTGGATCAGGGGTGTGTTTCTTGCGAGTTCTTGTGAGTCGTTCGATCGGGGATACAGTGTGTTTCTTTCGAGCGCTTGTGAGACGTTTGATCAGGGGTGTTTCTTTCGAGCGCTTCTTAACCATTGGATCAAAACCCTAGCACAACACTTTGTGAGCCAGAGGACCCTATATATAGCCCACCTCTCGGATTCCCTTCATACATCATTCAGTTCATCGACCGAATACAAATCATCCGGATTCTCCAGCATACGTCCTACCGTGCATTTGATATGCATATATGCACTCAGGAGCCACTGTGGTGCTATATGCTGGCGATACCGATTTTTTTGTTCTACATCCCCCAATAAACGTTTGACAAAAGGTTTGATACATCATTCAGTTCATCGTCCGAATACAAATCATCCGGATTCACCAGCATAGGTCCGACCATGCATTTGATATGCATATATATATGCACTCAGGAGCCACGGTCGGGCTGTTTTGTTCTACCTCCGGCATAAAAGGTTTTACAAAAGGTTTGATACATCATTCAGTTTTGTTCATACGCCTGAGAGTGCAAATGATATGCGGGCACTTGATTAGGATCCACTGTTGGGCTGTATAAAGGAGAAACCGTGTGTTTTGTTCTATTTATCTGTAAATCCTCCAGTTCATTGACCGTATACAAAGCATTCAGAGGGAAAACAGAGGTGGACTAATCCTAATACATGAACCATGCAGGTTTGATACATTATTACACAATAGTCTAGCAATATTACATGAACCGTGAAGGTTTAATACGTTATCCCCAACTAGTTCCACCATTGTTTACTTTTCTGTCGTAGCCATGGAGCATCTTCATTATTTAACGCGATGCTTGGGTCAGTTTTCACTCTGAAGGGCGGAATTTCTTCAAAGTTGTTATAATCTTCTGACATGTCTGTCTTGTCCTCCACTCCCACGATGTTTCTTTTCCCTGAAAGAACTATGTGGCGCTTCGGCGCACCGCATGATGTACTAGAATTCTTATCTTTTCTTTTCATCGGTTGGGTAGACATGTCCTTCACATAGAAAACTTGAGCCACATCTTTGGCTAGGACGAATGCTTCGTTTCTGTAACCAAGATTGTTGAGATGCACTGTTGTCATTCCGTATTGCTGGTCTAGCTTTACTCCTGTCATCTTGACCTATTGGCACCGAAATAGAGGTACCTTAAAATTAGGTCCATAGTCAACTTCTCACATCTCCTCTATGTAACCATAATATGTCTCCTTTTTTCCATTGTATCCAGTTGCATCGAAACGGACACCACTCTTTTGGTTGGTGCTCTTTTTATCTTGTGCGGTCGTGTAAAATGTATTCCCATTTATCTCGTACCCTTGGAAAGTCAGTATAGTCACAGATTGTGACCTGGCCAACAAGTAGAGCTGATCTCCAACAATGTTGTTATTCATGAGTTCTGTCTACGACCAGGCGTTGAAACTATCCACGTGTTCATCATTAATCAAGGATTCAGACAGCCCCGGGTTTTTGGACCATATAATATTCTTGGGTTCCTCGATATAAGGATCCACCAAGGTGGACATTCGTAGAACTGTGTAGTGTGCTTTAGTAAATAATGTTCGTCCATAAATATCTTTGCTTTCCTTCCTAGCGTGCCTTTTCCACTCATTCTTCCCTCATGCCACGATTCGGGAACACCAATCGACTTAATGCCTAGAAAAAAGTCAACACAAAACTCAATAACCTCCTCTGTTCCATAACCCTTGGAGATGCTTCCTTCTGGCCTAGCACGGTTGTGAACATATTTCTTTAAGACTCCCATGGACCTCTCAAAGGGGAACATATTGTGTAGAAACACAGGACCGAGAATGGTAATCTCTTTGACTAGGTGAACTAGGAGGTGTGTCATAATACTGAAGAAGGATGGTGGGTACACCAACTCGAAGCTGACAAGACATTGGACCATATCTGTGTGTAACCCTGATAGACTTTCTGGATTGATTACCTTCTGAGAAATTGCATTGAGTAATGCACATAGCTTCACAATGGGTAGTCGAACATTTTCTGGTAGAATCCCCCTCAACACAATTGGAAGCAATTGCGTCATCAACACGTGGCAGTCATGAGACTTTAGGTTTTGGAATTTTTTTCTCCGCCACATTTATTATTCCCTTTATATTCGACGAGAAGCCAGACGGGACCTTGATACTACTTAGTGCTTCAAAAAAGATTTCCTTCTCTTCCTTGGTAAGAGCGTAGCTGGCGGGACCACCTTGAAACCGTTCAGGATTCTTGTCGTCTCGTCCTTTCGTGTGTTGCTGGTCTTGCCGTGCTTCAGATGTATCTTTTGACTTCCCATATAAGCCAAAGAAGCCTAGCAGATTCACGCAGAGATTCTTCGTCGGGTGCATCACGTCGATCGCAGAGCGGACATCTAGGATTTTCCAATAGGGTAGATCCCAAAATATAGATTTCTTCTTCACATGGGTGCATGTCCGTCAGCGTCATTCGGAATAGCTTGTCTGCCAGGACCCTTTCCAAAGATTACTTTCAAATCCTTCACCATATCAAATACATGATCACCAGGTCGGAGGATAGACGTCTCCTGGATATCTGCCTCACCATTGAAATGCTTGCGTGCTTTTCTTAAGCGATGCTTGCGCGGAAGAAAACAACGATACCCGTGGTACACAATCTTCTTACATTTATCCAGATATACACTTTCGGTGTCATCTAAATAGTGTGTGCATGCATTGTATCCTTGTTTGTATGTCTAGAAATGTTACTAAGAGCAGGCTAATCGTTGATGGTTATGAACAACATCGCTCATAGGTTAAATTATTTTTGTTCGTGCTCGTCCCACACAGCTACACCTTCTTCACGCCATAACTGTAAAAGTTGATCGACCAATGGCCTTAGGTACACATCAATGTCGTTTCCTGGTTGCCTCAGGCCTTGGATCAGCATTGGCATCATAATGAACTTCCTCTTCATGCACAGCCAAGGAGGAAGGTTATAGATACATAGAGTCACAGGCCAGATGCTATGGCTGCAGCTCTTCTCACTAAATGGATTCATGCCATCTTTACTTAGACCAAATCATAAGTTCCTTGCGTCACCTGCAAAGCACGGGAACTTTCTCTCGATTTTTCTTCACTGCGACCCATCAGCGGGGTGTCTCAACATCTCATCTTTCTTACGATCTTCCATGTGCCATCGCAAAAGTTTGGCATGCTCTTTGTTTCTGAACAAACGTTTCAACCATGGTATTATAGGAGCATACCACATCACCTTTGCATGAACCCTCTTCCTGGGGCGCTCACCCTCAACATCGCTAGGATCGTCCGGTCTGATCTTATACCGCAATGCACTGCATACCGGACATTGTTCCAAATTCTCGTACTTCTCACCATGGTAGAGGATGCAGGCATGTATCTTCTCCCCGTCTAATCCTAGGGGGCATACAAGCTTCTTTGCTTGGTATGTACTGTCGAGCAATTCATTGTTTCTAGGAAGCTGCTTCTTCACTATTTGCAGCAACTTTGTAAATTCGCTGTCAGTCACACCGTTCTCGGCCTTCCATTGCAGCAATTCCAGTGTGCTGCTCAGTTTTTTCTGCCCATCTTTGCAATTTGGATACAACAATGTTTTGTGATCCTTTAACATCTGGTCGAACTTCACCCTTACCTTTTCAATCTCGCTTTCTGTCTTTGCATCCGTAATGGCCTGGCCAAGATCATCGATGGGCTCATCTGGTGCCCGGTCTTCTGCTTCTACTTCATCGTTATCTTTCATTCTAGTACCGGCACCGTATTCAGGGAACATATCATGATAGTTGTCATCATTCTCTTCTTCTTTGTTGTCTTCCATCATAACCCCTCTTTATCCGTGCTTGGTCCAACAATTATAGCCGGGCATTAAACCGGACTGAAACAGGTGGAAGTGGATGACTCTGTGCGAAGAGTGTTCCTTCTGATTCCGACATATAGCACATGGACAACACATAAAATTATTCCGCGTGTTTGCTTGGGCCACCTGGAGAAACTAACCCACGCCTTTCATGAACGCGGCAGAGCGTCGGTCACCGTACATCCATTGCCGGTTCATCTGCATTATCTGATTATTAATTAAGAACTGTTACAGAACACTATGAATAGAGAAATGACCAATGTTACATCGACAGATGAAAGGTTAAAGTTGGTACCTCGACCGAGGAGGAAAGAAGGACGAGAAACCTTATTTAATTAAGTGTGGCTCGGACTAATTGAATCATGTTTGTTTTTTGCGAGCTGAGATGGCGTTATGCTCCCGTGCATTTCATCAAACACCTCTTGTGCATAGAAGGGAAAAACAAGTGAGCACACACCACACAACTAGAATATGCCCTCCAAAATTTGAGTGGCATGAGGAGTGAAGAGGGCTGACAGGGTTTATATAGTGGGCGTCTTTTGCCCCGGTTGGTGGCTCCAACCGGGGCAAAAGACCCCCCACGACGCGCCCTGCTCGTTGCGGGCCTTTAGCCCCGGTTGGTGGCTCCAACTAGGCCAAAAGACCCATCCCCACCCGCCCTACTCGCCCCGGTCCCACCTATGCAGCCCTTTGCACCGGGTGGTGGCAGAGCCGGGGCGAAAGGGGTGCTCACCACCGAGCAAAAGCTTCGTTTTCCACTAGTGGTTACCAACCGGGACTAAAGGGTCAAGGCCTTTATTCCGGGTTCGTGGTTCAAACCGGGATTAAAACTTCCAACCGAACCGGGACTAAAACTTGCCGGCGCCCTTGGTTCACGAACCGGGACTAATGGTTACTTTAGTTCCGGTTCATAATAGAACCGGGACTAAAACTCCAATCCTATATCCATTTTTCTACTATTGTGGGTGGCTCTCGCTCAGCTAATTGCCGTTGTGCCATTTTTGTGCCCATACAGACGGTTAGCAGCCTACGGTAGCGTCACGGAAAGTAAATAATAGATGTGGGCCAGAATATCACAAAGCTAATTGCCTTTAAGAATCTTTTTGATGATTTAATTTACTCAAAACTCTGTTTACCGGGAAGTGTCAAAAAAGTCCTTTTCTACATTAGGTAAGAAAAAAGTATTCATTGACCACGGGAGTAGGGGTGAAAACCGGTAGCGCATAGTCCGAATTTTTCGACATTCGAATTCGAGAAATTCAAAATGGGAGTGGTAAATATCTGAATCCGAACAACATAGAAATGAAAATGGTAAATATCCGTATTCGTTTTTACAAATACAAAACAAATGTGGTAATGAATTTTGAATAAGATATGGATACGAAAATAGATATATCCATATCCGAATAAAATTATGTTAGCCATTTTTGGTATTCCTAGTATGATACAATAATTAACCAATCTAAAAGAGTAAGAAAGTGGGCAAGTGTGTTTTTCTATGATTGAACTTCAGACCTGGATTCATCGATTTGGTCACCATGCCACCCCTCTGCCTCTTGTTCTCTATGGCACTTGTCGTGCCACTCGTTTGTCAACTGCTCCTCTGCCGCAGCAAACAGGGACGAGCAACAAGTTTGCAGCTACGCTGCTTCACAAATTTGCTATGTTCGGAAGTCCCTATACCTCCCATGCTCACTCCAAATATAAATGGAAAATATTTATATAAAAGACACACACACTGCACACACATCTGGATATTTCGACACTTGCAATAATATTTGAATTGCAAGCTTTTCTCACAGCTACTTCATCACATCTGGACGTCTATGCAATAACGTAGATAATTAAGAAGGAGAAATGAGCAGGTGTCCGGTATTTATTTATAGATGATTTTTGGTATTGAATAACTATACAAGGGTAGTTTGTGCTGTTATTATTGAATGGCCATATTAGGGAAGCATGAAAGGAAGTATGAACCACGACAAGTATGGCGTGGTAAAAGGTCTTCATTTTGTCCTTGTACTACTTGTATTTGAACCTGTCCAGTCAGTAAACAAGAGCAAGTTACAATCACCGAGTCAAACAAATCAAATTCACATTCAATATTCAATTTCATGCATCCATGGATTACATCATTACATCAGAAATGAGAAACTGCCACCATGTTTCATGCATGCACATGAGCTACAGATGAAGTGCGTCGGCCATTCTCTGCTGCTGCTTCAGGTACAGCACAAGTTCCACGTTCAGTTCGCGCAGTCTTTCGTGAGTGTTGGATCCACCGCACGGGCTGGAGCAAATTCCTGAACGCCAAGCTGCTCGTGGCCGCGGCCCCGGCAGCGACCTAGTCGCGGGCGTGCGCCGCGCGCCCAGGTACCCCTCCGCCTGCTCTTCTCAGTCCGAGGGGGGCGAACAGCGGGCGCGGGAGGCCGGGATGCAGGTGCGCATGAGGTTCCTCGACGCCGAGGAGCGGCGCTCTGAGTGGGTCAACGTCGTCGTCAAGGCCGTCCGCACGGGCATCTGGCGCATGCTCGAGGTATGTCATATATCTCATCTCATCGCTGCGTACTTCAATTTGTTCAATGCCCTAACAAGTATGATGGATCCATCTCCGTTAATTTTTGTTTTAAAAAATCCAATATATATTAAAAACGGCGAGTTGCAGACCGTCTCATTAAAAACCTTCCAGTCCACTTAGGTACTCTCGTAAGGAAAAGAGTGCGTAAAAAACTTGCAGCCCCTCAGAGTTCGAACACCGTTACATCATTTATTACATCAGAGACAATAAAACTAGGTGGATCCCCTCCCAAAAAAAAGGAACCGTCGGTATCATAAGCATGTCTAGCTAAAACATGGGCCACTTGATTAGCTTCTCTGTTGCAGTGTTGAATTTTGGTAACTCCCGACCTAGAGATTCTCATGAAGCAGTCTGCTAGGATAGCTGAATAAGGGCTCAATCTCCAAGTGCCCGTTAACCGCTTGGCAAATCTCGAAGGAGTCTGTTTCAATGGTCACCGAAGAAGGATCCATCCGTTCTAGGAGAGCAAGACCGTGTTGAAGAGATAGAGCTTCGGCGGTTGCCACATCCAGAACATTAGTAAGAGGCCAGTATTCCCCTACAGCCACGGCCCCTTTGTCATTTCGCAGAACACACCTCGCAGCACTCGTACCGTTCGGAAAAAAGGCCGCGTCGATGTTGAGTTTGAACGATTTTGGAGGTATAAGTTGGCCTGCATGTTTCGCTCGGTGTTCCTGGAAATAGTCCATGCTTACATAATATCTACACATCAATATAATTATCAATGGATTCAAGAGTGGCAAAAAATATTACATGCATAGATAGTACTAATTTGATAACTGTATTTAGCCACTCTTGATGTATATATGCTTAGATTTGATGCATTGCCCTGTTTTCATTAGTTTTTTTTTTTGAAAAGGGAATCCCAGCCTCAGCATCTGGACGATGCACACGGCTTTTATATTAAACATAAATCATCCAGTTTACAACTCAGCAAAACAAAAAAGAGATACAAAGATCCCAATCAACAATCAGCAAGGGTGGCCACAAAGACCAGCCATCTAAACACTAGCAACAATAGACGAGTACTCATTGTATCCGTCTAGTATGTAACCATCCAGCCCTGCTGAAGATAGCCTGAACGACCGCTATCAGCCGAGAGCATGCTGCATCCAAACGTCCATGTTGGTTTTCTGACAGCAGGAGAGACCACAGATGAATCCAGTAAAGGGCTCGATGAACCACCTGCAAAAATGTCCCACTTGTATATTGTTAAAAATGACATCATTCCTGTAATTCCAAATAGCCCACAAAAAAACACATACACCAACGTGTATACTAGCTTTTGTGTTCTTATCAATTCCGTTTAACCAGTTTCCAAACAAATTTGCAACACTAGACGGAGGTGATGTACTGAAAGTGAAATGCACTAAACGCCATATCTCGCGAGCAAAGTCACAAGATATATTTCGTCTAAGCCTGGCAATCGGGTCGGGTTTGACTGGGTCGACCTAAGGTCGACCCATGCCCGACCCCTCTATCGGGTTAATCTCCCGCCCACGACCCGACCCATGGGTCTTAGACTACACCCATGCGCGAACCCGTCGGGCAACCCGACCCGACTGGCCACCCATCGGGTCTGTGCTAAAGAATAGATATTTTATTTGTCTAACCAATAAATAGCCGGAAGAAGCCAAACTGCCATTCTCAGGTTTGATGCTCTTGGTACAAAGATCGAGCTGTTAAGTTGTTGTCCCAGGGTGCTCTTATATAGGCATCTTTCCCTCGCTATTCTTCCTCACCTAGCAAGGTGGTACTAAACCATGAACCAGCGTTGTACTCCCTGTACCAGCGTTGCATTTCTTGATGGGCTAAGCCAGATGGGCTGAGATCATTTTGGGCCGAGAAAGAAATTGTGACGGCAACGATGGAAATCTAGCCACTTACGCTTTGCTAAGTTATCCTTAGTAAGCAACTCTCTACGAGAGAGAAACCACATGAAGATTTTTATTTTTAACGGGACCTTAAGCATCCATAAATACTTCCGCGGGAAAACAGTATTACCGTGCATAAGCTCAGCATAAAGTGATTTAACAGAAAAAACACCAGATTGCGTGAGCTTTCAAGAGAACAAATCTGATTCTGTAGATAGAGAAACCGCCATGAGTTTCTCCACTAAATCCAGCCATGCTCCAATTTAGCACCTGTTAAGGACCGTCTAAACTGAATGTTCAAACGTCCCTCCTGGAATACATTTGCAACCAAAACATTCTTCCGTCGCACTATATTATACTGAATCGGATACTGAGAAGACAAAGGCAAATCCCCAAACCACGGGTCCTCCCAAAACTTTATGCACTCCCCATTACCCAAGTTGAACTCAAAATGCTTAAAGAAAACATCTTTAACTCCCAAAACCCCTTTCCAAAAAAGAGAATTTGTTGGCTTAGCTTCAATCATAGATAGAGGTCTACCTTTAATATACTTACTATGGAGAAGCTCATGCCGCACCCCTTCTTCCGTTAACGGTTTAAAAAGCTATTTACTAAGAAGACATTTGTTCTTAACGTCTAACATCTCAATCCCAAGACCACATTTTTCTTTGGGGCGACAGACAATGTTCCACTTAGAAAGGCGATACTTTTTTTAGATTGGTTGCTTTGCCAAAAGGAACGAGGCCTATAAGAATCTAATCTCTTCCTGACTCCCACCAGAATCTCAAAAAAAAGATAATAAAAACATTGGCAGACTAGATAAAACTGAATTAACCAGGACTAAACGATCTCCATACTGAATTGTACCAAACTATGGAAATTCACGAAAATAGCAGCAATTGTCTGAATTACACATCAAGATATATTTAATATACAAGTTTATACAATTTTCAGAATTATTTTTTAACCAGAAACATTGTTGCCCGAGTGCTTGCCTACATGATGTGTATATGTATGTTTGTAAAAAAAAGTTAGATTTGTTTGAGCCCTAAAAGTATAGTTATAGAAAATTTATTAATTATATTTTAACTTGAAAAATTAAAACTATGTAGCCTGGATGTTGCCCTAACATGTGTCACTAACTTGTGGTTCGTGCACCACGTCAGCCAGCCACGCAGGCAGCCAGGCCTACTGGTCAAGTTAACTAGCCATGTATGCGCTTACATATTCATATAGATGTGACGCTACCTAATAGTCAAATACTCGTGAAGTTCCAAGTGTAGCGTGTGTTGCTCTCAAGTGATGAGAGTTCCGGAGTTCTGCGTCTCCTCCTTGCAGGCCACACCTAATTTTTTTTTTACTCTGCCTGGCTGACATGTGGATCCCACTTGATAGGGGAGGACATACTAGATGCACCACTTAAAATGGAGGGGCTATTCGCAAAAGTAACGATCTCACGTGAGGGTCACATGACCATTCTCGGTACTGCAGATGTGACCAATGTGCACATGGGTGTTCGGTTCATGGCGGGTTTATCAGCACTTTTCAGTTCAGTGACTTAAGTGCACCACCGAACCAGTTGTGTGACCGCCAACGCAATTAACTCTACCCGGTGGCAAAGAGACGTTGATGATCACTATAAAAAATCCTACGCCGGGGGCAACAACCAATGCAAGTAGAATCGTGCCAAGTTCATCAAACCAAATAATCCGGAGCTTGGCAAGTGGAAGAAGACACTCGATATAAGAAAATTATGTTGCAGCTCATACCCGCCGTGCGTCCAGACGGGGTCTCTACCGGCCGCGTGTGGTTTCGGGTCTTCAAAAGCGCCCGTCGGATTGTGTTGCGTATCGCGCTTTTGGGGAGACTCCTCCTCCGACGTGTCATGCGTATCACGCTCGTGTGTCAACACAGATTAGTGTTATTTCTAGAGGGCATTCCCTCCTATCGATATTAATTGGCGCTAAATCTGTCGGATGTATCACATGTTTTAGTGCTAGATACCTTCGCTTCAGCGACAACTAATATATATGAATGTGTATGGGAGGGATTAGTGATCAAAACAGTGGGAACCATCCTCTCATAAACCAGTGGGAAGCATGCGTATAAACAGAAAGTAGGAGCAGGACCAGGAGGTGTGCACGTGACGTGGTTGCGTCCAAGTAGCAAGGCACCATGTGAGGCCGCCATATTATGCATATAAAACATGGAGCTCAGATGCATATCCAAGGTGAGCTGTTGGCTAGTGGAATTCCTGGACATGAATTATGGCTAGGTTCTGTCGGTACTGTATTTCTGTGTGCTCGTTCGGTTGCTTCGCTAGTTTTAGCCTAGTCATTGACAGGGAGTGTGAGGTGCATACACACGGTTGTTAGCTAGGCGGCTAGCCATCCATCTGAGTCAGCACACATGCTCGTCCGACCAGCACACATGCTCTCCAAAGGAAATTAATGCCTCTAGATAAGGATAATGGGACACACAAATGTCTCTGACATCGACTCCATCATGTCATGAGCTTTCATCCTGAGAGCGGAACCGTGCAAATTCCACGCAGTCCCTTCGGAAAGGTAACGATGTCAATACACCGACATTTGGCATGCATGTATGATTGACGAAGGTGAGACAAAAGGTTTTCACAACGGGGATCCATTCCTGGCAGGGGGGCGCGGAGCCAAAAACAGCCTAACTCCGATGCTATTACTGCTGTAGTAGTGTTAATTAATTACCTATGATTTTCATATTTCTAGCCTTGAAATTTAACAAACACTCATTGCATTGCAGCTGCTGGACGGGTGCTACGGTACCCTCAGCACCACCCACAACTCCGGCCCCTGGTCGTGAAGTAGCACCGCAAAACCGCAAAAACAATGTGTTGTGGCATCCGCTTGACCACCTCGTGCAGCAGAACCATCAAACACGACATATGATCGATGATCCGGCCTTTCGGCGGCGGAGAAGGTTCTTTCCAGTGTGGTCACCCTTGTATACTAGTACATCCATTCATCCGCGCTACGTGGACCAGTGCAATGCGTGGTGGCTGAGGTGCATGCAGAGACACCATCCGGCCTCGAAAACAAACCACCCAATCGGTAGCCGCAAAGGGCACTTTCTCCTGCCACCGTTTTGCGTAAATAAGTACTGTAATTAGTGGAAGAGAAACTCCAAAGGATATATATCTACAATATCTAAATGGGAGCAACCCACTAATTCTATTTCTCTCAACATGCAAGGTGTCCACCTCAGCTAACATATGATTGGTCCATGTAATCATCTATATTTGGCAGTTTCTTTGTTCGTGGCGTGTGGTGCCCAGTTGCACCTGGTTGCATGTCGTGTTTGTTGGCCTGTTGCGACTCATTTCTTGGTCCGATCAGTCATAGCCCATAAAAAACATTAGAGCCCACAAGCTGCATATGGTTTTTGGTCCGACCCGTCACAGCCCACACGCAGCACGTATCTCCATCGTTCATTATCACAGGAACCTCGGGTCGGCTCTTTCTTCCTCTTCTCTAGCGGCACACCAGATTTCTCCATGGTTACCATTGAATACATCCATTCATTATATCCGTTTGTACTTCCTAATCAATCCGGTGAACGTGCACTCGCTTCCCCTCCCCGCAATCCGATGAGTCGGGAACCTACGGAGCCATCTAATGAGTCCTCGCGGAAATCCCCCTCTTTAAAGCCGAGCTCCAACATCACCGAATTTGCTCTCATACGGCCCCCACCCCCATGGCTGGGATTCTTCCACTCCACCGGTGAGCCACTCCATCCTGTTTTGTCCATGTGTTCCATATTTCATATTCACTAATTTGTTGCTGCCTCGGGTTCTAAACAACAGGAGTGGCCAATAAACTTGGATCTTTATCCTTGCACACCGCACTGAAGATTCCTATTGGTAATACATACTCAATTTTCTGAAGAGATTTACTTCACCTGTACTATTTCGTGCTATTTCCATACCGTGTACTCCATTTTCCATGTCTCATCACACTCCTCGCCTGCAGATGAAACACAAAAGCAGTAGACGATGACAGAGCATGCTATGATTGTAACAGGACTACTTGAGGAGACAGCCGACTGCACATATGTTTGCCTAGCTGAGAGAAATGGGGTGAGCCGGTGACCTTCTCAATTCTATTCAACAACTTCCGCTTTGGAGGGAAGATTTTCCGAATTCGTCAGAGCGATGAAGACAGGCTGGTCAGTCTGTGCATGCAATATGTTCCACAAAATGTCTGATTTTCACTAGAATTTTTTACTTCAGGTTCCTTTTAGCGGCGATGCGTGCAATATAAGATGCCACACGGAATACACGCGACGCGCAGACACAATAGTGTTTGAGTGCACAGCCACGCGGCCGATTTGAAAGGGTTGAACCGGATCACGTTGAGAGACTCACGTGCCATCGAAAGCTCCCAGGAATATTTGCCTTTCCACGATTTAATAGGCCAGACGTTGCAAACAGTAATTCTACATTTTGCAATGGTTTAATCCCCTCCTTGAGCATTCCATTCGAGGGATGCTCAATCTATCAATAAGACAATCTGCCTCTTAGGTAGATACTCGAGTGATTTAAACCGTACTACACATAATCTTTGCTTTCTATCTGTTAGCATTGCATTACGAAATTCAAATGCATGCGTGCTAACTTTTTTTTCTCAAGAGTATGCCAAAATGGCATACCGGATTTTTGTGCTAACTTTATTTCATGTTATTGTATTATAATAATCGAGTTGGAATCATTGCTATATGTATATTTTACAGCATATATTGCATTAGCCGTACACTTAAGTTTTACTTACAAAGCTAAGAGTTCATGCCCATCTTATATGCAGGTTAAGATTTGTGGTCTAATTATAAATTTTAGAGGATCTATCCTACTTTACTATAAATTTCCGCGGCAACGCGCGGGGAATTATCTAGTATATGTATGTATTCTGAACTCTTTTGAGAACTTTCCCGGACGTTGATCCCTCAGTGATAACATGTTTTAGGGGTTTTTCACATGCTGTTTTTTTTTTGATAAAGGGAAGTATATTAATATCTTGAAGATACAAATTACACCTGGCCTATGCAGCAACGCAATGGATGCACACAGCCGAAAGGCAATAAAAAGAAGAACTAAAAAGAAAAATCCCGCTACAGAGTTACAGTCCTCGCGGTATCCGCACAACCACCACCTAGATGTCCATCTCTTCGAAAACAACGTCTCCAAGAAGAACGGTGCCAGGCACAACCAATTAAGCCCAGACCTTGGGTTTTCACCCTGAAGATAATCCTCGCTCTCAAAACAACGGCTCCAAGAAGACCAGTGTCAGACACAACCAATTAAGGCCAGATCTTGGGTTTTCACCCTGAAAGGTGGGACTTTGGACTTCACGCATATTGTCGCCCCCTCTAACATACGGCTGCCACGAATCTTGTAACTCCAAGCCAGTTCCCCATCGATGTAAAGACTCCGAACACCGTTGCTAGTCTTCCAATCTCGTCTTCGATGACTGAGCATTGCGACCGAATTCCACCGATCCAGCAATCTCCAGGCCTCGTCCATGGGAGTTCGCCGGCGGAGTCTTTCGGTCGACACCCCGGCTTGATCAAAAAGAACTTACATCAGGATCCTCATCTTCGCGCGATGGGAAATCCTAGGACCACCGCCATTATTCTGAAGCCTCGCAAGCCCCCACGCCGCGAGTCATCCCCTAGCATGAATGGCATCAGAAGAGAAGGCAGTCCGGGGCGCAACTGCAGGACGTCTCCGTCTTGAAAACCAGATCTTCCCGTAGCGGTCTCGGCCAGCCCCCAACAGCCCAGATCGGGGCCTCAGCCCTAACCGGAGTATCGGCGGCCAGATCGCACGCCATGACGGCGGCACACCACCTCCTCCTCCTCGACACCATCCGCTGTCGGAGGCCCTTAGGCCCCAGCCAAGACGGCCGCGCCTCCCTATCCTCAGGTCGCGCCCCACCTCCTCCCGTGTTGCGCCTTCTAGGGATCTCGCCTGCCCACCCCCGCGCCGGGAGGGGGCGCTGCCACCGCTGCCGGCATCGACAGCAGCAGCGGCAGGAGAAGGTAGGCGGGAGGGGCTTGTGTGCTTGCGGGCGGCGGCGCCTCCGGAGCCGCCCGGGAGGGAGGCGACGGAGGGAGGCGGCTAGGGTTGCGGGAGGGAGGCGGCTATCCGTCGGTTGTGTTTGTTTGTACGTTCACATGCTGTCTAGATTTGGATTAAAATGAGTGAACATATACACTAAAATATGTCTAGATACATGTGCATGTATGTGAATGTGAAAATGTCTAAAACATCTTATATTGTGGAAACGCTGCTACTGCTAGCTGTTGTGTGTACTGACCAACACTTTTTTCCGTGACCTAGCCGCCAGGAGCGGCGACTAGGGGCACGACCGCCTACCACTGATCTTCACCGGCCGGCGCGCTGGTCCCCTCTCCCTCCGACTGCTGCTCCGGCGGCAGGAGGGAGGGGGGACCTCGTTCCTCCGCTCTGTAGTTAGGTTTTGGTTCTGTAGATCGTGGTGCGCCGTTGGGGTGGTGGGAGCGGCGTCGCGACGAATAAATCTGCCCCAACTCTACTCCCACACCGGCGTCGTCCCTCATGGCGACTTCTCGGAGTTGATGGCATCGTGTGTTTGCCGATCCTTCAGATCGGTGGCTTTAGAGTTCATGGATGGCGTCGGCGAGGCGGTGGCGGCGATCCCATCGGGTGTGTCTTTTCTTCTGCTCTGTCCCCGTTGCTGCGGCGTTGTCTCCGACGTCATGGTGGAGCAGGGAGGATTGGTCGTCCGGGAGTACGCGCAGACGGTTGCCTGCGCAGTTGATAGCTGGAAGATGGTGCATCTTGTTTGTGGTTGGAGGCTGACAGTTCTGGTATCCTTCTCCGACGTTGTAGTCGTGCGGGGATGCCAGGTCTGGAGTTCGATGGCATGTCCGGGGACACGTTGCCCCGGTCTGATTCGTTCAACGACAATAGTTTTGCTTTTGACAAACTACTTTGGAGTTCCGTAAAGCTGCAGATCAGCGATGGAGCCGCGTCGAGCTCAAGTGAAGAGGTGATCTGTCTACTCTCTCTTGGTGGTTGCTTCGGTGGTGCCGAAGGAGAGGGACAGGCGATGGTTTTTTGCACAGGATTTTTCTATCCTTTCAGTATTGTAATATCGGTGTTTACGTGTCTTGTAACCGGATTTTTATCTTATGAATGAGATCGTATTACCTTGCAAAAAAAAAAAACTTATATTGTGGAAACCAAGGAAGTACTTTTTTTCACATTCAGTTCACCGGCGTTGCATATAAACACGTACGTTCTGTGTCTCGCTTCATCTCCTCCTCACACTTTACTATCTCCCTCTCCTCTCGTCTCTCTTGTCCCCTATCTCTCTACGTGGATTACTCCATTAATTTATAATTGCGTCGTCATGGAGAGCGAGCGAGCGGAGGGGATGAGAAACTCATCGTTGTCCGACCGGAGCTTCGTCATGGAGAGCGGCGATGAGGAGGAGGAGGCCGGGACGAGGCACGATGGCAGCGAGGAGGAGGACGACTCGGACGGGTCCTCGTCATGCTGTAGCCCGCGGGTCGTCGCCGCCGGCTCCTACAACAGCCAGCAGTGGCCGCAGAGCTACAGGTACGTATATATGTCCTGGGTTGATCGTTCGTGTCTCGCTGCAGGATGCTGTCGTTGTCAACCATTTTGCATGCGTGACAGAGGCTATACGTACAGTGCGTGTGGTAGCATTTTAGCAGCGCCGTGCGTTCCAAAATATGAATATGCATGAGCCAATATTAGCCTCGATCGGAATTCTGCAAGGACTGTTACATTTGAGCTTTGTAGTTTGTACCAATTCACTGAGCCCTTTGCTGCCGCTGGTGTGTCATGACTACAGTTTTACTAGGTATATATGCCCGATGTGCTCGTGGGTCCACGTTGGATCGGTTTGCTGACGTGGAGAGCATCTGTGTTCATACATACTCTCTCGAACCGTATTGAAATATAAGATGTTTTAACGTTTTCTAAACAAAACGTATCTAGACATGTTTTAGTGTGTAAATTCATACGTCTTTTTTACGCTAAAACATCTTACATTTCGATACGGAGAGAGTATATCTCTATTCGAAATTACTTGAAGTTCTCTGGTCTTAAGTTAATGGAAACATAATCAATATTAACAACATTAATTTAGTTCATTAGACTACGTAAATTATGTAAACTCTAACTGTAACGCAATTTTTTTAAATCTTAGGTATCTTAGAAACATCTAACTGTAACGCAATTTTTTTAAATCTTAGGTATCTTAGAAACATCTAACTGTAACGCAATTTACTTTAGGGTAAACTGAAGTGCACCATTGCATTTTTCTCATAGAAAAATGTCACATCGGTAACCTCTCTTCTAAACCTATGGTCTCTACTCGTCCTATATTGAATTGTGTAGAAAATGTTGATAAGAAGGATGATATATGAAGAAGAAAGACTTATGATTGGCTAACCTTGAAGGTGAGAAAAAAATGTAGATGCTCTCTTAGATAAACTTGGTGAGGACAATCATCTTGTAGATAAAAAGAAAGAAATCGTCGTGGATTTGGGAAACCAAGGTGGTGATCATGCTAGTGAAAATGGGGACCGTGTAGTTGCATTGTTCTATAAAAGAATGGCACAATTGTTGCACTTTTATAAGAGTGACCGACACTTATAAAGAAAAAAAAAATCGATTGAAACTTAGCAACTCCTGTAAGTAAAGAGATTAGTAATTCTCAGTCCACTGTTTTTTTCCCCAATAGGTATCTATTTTCCCGAAAGAGGAAAACCGTGCAAAATAGAGAGGGGAAATGGAATCAACTAGACATTTTTTATCAAAACAAACAACAGATCAAGTAAAGACATGTCGCATCGATCTGATAATTGATTTCTCAATTATCTGGTTACCACAGACTTATCTCGATGGATCATCAGATGTTGATGGCGTACATTCAGTCACTGACAGCAATTTTGATGACATTGAGCAGGCAGTCGATGGACATGTACAGCACCGTGCAGTCCCCTAGCCTGAGCGGCTTCCTGGGCACGCCCGGCAGGCTCTCCAGCTCCTTCCTGGTGAGCTCCTTCCGGGGGAAGCCGGTGCCGGAGATCATCAAGCCGCTCCTGCCAACCGCCGTCACCGACCACGATGACCATGCCGACGCCATGAAGAACTCTCATCAGTACCTGCCACCATCGAGGAAGGCGTCGTCTCTGTTCAAGATCCCCGAGGACCAAAAGCCCCTTGGAGGGGTCGTACATGAGGTGGGGTCCTACCGTCAGTGCTCCTACACCCAGGGGGTCATGAACGGTACGTGCTTGTGGTCCTGCCATATTTGTATCGACCACACAGCTGGCACTTCCTTGGTTGAAATGCTGCTACATTGTTGTGCTACATGACCAAAGGACTCCCTCCGACTTAAAATAAATGTCGCTCAAATGGATGTATTTTAAAACTAGATACGTCTATTTCAATTGACACTTATTTTGAGATAGAGTGAGTACAAAATTTACGGATTGATAAACGATTGGCTTGGAATTAAATTTAGCAAAGAGGATTGGACAGCAGCGAGTAAACTAAAAATAGGTCAAAAATAAGTTACTGCCTCACTAGTAATAATAATATGAGATGGAAAATAAAAAATTGGTAATAATAAAATTTCACCCAGATCAGTGTCAACCTGAGATCCAAGTGCAACCTAGGATGCTTACTTTCGATATCATGCATGCCATGACAAAAAGACATGCCATGTTTGCTGAACCTGGACGCAAGCACCCCACATGCTGACAGCCTAACACCAAGTTGCGGTGTACATTCTATTCAGTGCCGTCTCCACTTAGCAGCTAGCTATACTCCATAGTGTTAATATAACAGCTAAAAATTTCCGATTAGCTCATCAGAATCTGGTCATCTCCGTGTGATGTAGACATGCGTCACATGGTTAATGGGACCGTCATGTGAGACTGGAACATGGTCACGAACAATAATAGAATTTAATTGGACTATGATTAAGATCGGTCTGGAGAAAGAGGAACCTTGTCGTGATCAAATAATGGAATGTACTAATGACAGGATTAAAAGATCAGGTGTTGAGCATCTATCTGGTCATGTGGATATCGAGCTGTCAGTGTCAGGATTATTGTACTTTTAGGATTAAGAAAATCACTGGTTAAGGTACAAGACGTCTCTGTCTAGCTACATTTGTTTGAGACTTTTTTCTTTCCATTAATTGCCATTGCATAAGACAATCACTGGCAAAGCCACTGCCTTGCTTAGCAACTGAAACTGGAATATGCCAACTGCATAATCTGAATAAAAATGCTTGCGGTTTCCATCATTAATTTTACCCTCTGCCATTTAGAATTTCTGATTCTTGATGATGCATCGCCTGTCATTTGCAGGTGTGAATGTCTTGTGTGGTGTGGGGATCCTGTCAACACCTTATGCTGTCAGGCAGGGTGGCTGGCTTGGGCTGGTGATACTAGCCGTGCTCGCTGTGCTGGCATGGTACACTGGTGTGCTCCTCCGGCGATGCCTGGACAGCAAGGAAGGCCTCGAGACCTACCCTGACATCGGTCATGCCGCATTTGGCACTCCTGGCCGCATCGTCATCTCGGTATTTTATTTTTTTCCAAATGTGGAAGTTTTCAGTTCAGTATGTAGTAATAGTGGAGGAGGATTATATGCTAACTGTTTGAACTCTATTCTTTGTCACCTTCTATGCAGATAATCCTGTACATGGAACTGTATGTAAGTACTTCTGAATTATTGAGACCTTCTATCTTAGCAGAAACATTGCTCTGGCATACTATATGCTCCCTTAACTGTCAATATAGCGAATTCACAAATACTCTAATCATAAAAAATAAAAATAAATCTCTTGAAGTACAATATTGTTCACATAAATGTTTTGCTTTAACCATTTTTCTACTTATAAGCATATTAACGGCTCCTAATATATCACTGCAGGCCTGTTGCATTGAATATCTGATATTAGAGAGTGACAATCTATCAAAGTTGTTCCCCAATGCACACCTAACGATAGGGGCATTCACCCTGGACCCCCACGTGTTATTCGCAATCCTAACCGTGCTTATTGTCATGCCAACAACTTGGCTTCGCGATCTCAGTTGCCTAAGCTTCATTTCAGGTATCAATTCACTCACCTGCTGCTCATGTATTTCATCTGTCCATATATGTATGATCTCATCTTCTGATTTTAAATTTTGTAGCTGGAGGAGTCGTCGCGTCGATTGTCATCGTCGCATGCCTCTTCTGGGCAGGGCTTGTTGACCATGTTGGTGTCAACAAGAGTGAAGGGACGGCACTGAATCTCCCTGGGATCCCCATTGCCATAGGCTTGTATGGGTACTGCTACTCAGGGCATGGGGTGTTCCCTAACATCTACTCTTCTCTGAAGAAACGAAATCAGTTCGATGCTGTTCTTTTCACCTGGTAACGACACCAGAACTACTGTATGTAAACATTTGGTGGTCTAAGATCTCATGCTTGGCATATGTCCCTTGTCAGCATTGCACTATCTACGGTTTTGTTCGCCGGTGCTGCGGTTATGGGTTACATAATGTTTGGTGATTCCACAGAGTCTCAGTTCACACTGAACTTGCCCCCAAATCTTCTGTCTTCCAAGATTTCTGTGTGGACAACGGTATTTGTTCTTCATTAAATTAGTAAATGGTGCATTTCCTTATAGATTACAGTTGTGTTGTGTTAAGCTACGGCTCTTTTTCCAGTTATGTTCTCTAGCAAATTTTACAGCTTCTTACTTAGAATTATGTTTTCCTTTTGTGGTAAAAAAAATTGCATCATCTTGAGAGTGTATGCTTCTTTATTTCCTTTCAGGTAACAAATCCCATAACCAAATATGCACTTACTATGACACCTCTTGCCCTGAGTTTGGAAGAGCTTCTCCCTCCGAACCGCCAGACGTACCCAAACATAATTATGCTTAGATCAGCTCTGGTGTTATCTTCCCTTGTTGTTGCTCTATCTGTTCCATTCTTTGGCAAGTTATCTTCAACATTAGTATTTGTCCACATTTATAAGAAAAAAATACAACATGATTCCCAAGTAAATCTTACTGATGCACCCAGATTTCTTATTTATCCGATGTTGTTCATATTTTACAGGACTTGTGATGTCCCTAGTTGGGTCTCTTCTAACCATGTTTGTGGTAAGTTTTTTTTCTAACCATGTTTGTGGTATTCCTCGGTTTAATGATGTGGCTAATATTTGGTTCGTTAGGCATATATTCTTCCATGTGCGTGCTTTTTGGCCATTCTCAGGAGTACGGTGACATGGTATCAGGTGTATATTTCTTTTTAGTTTGCGCAATATTTATCAAGTACTTTCAAGAAGTTCTATTTGTGAATTTATTCTTATATAATGACAAGAACAAACATGACCTCTGATGAAAATAGTAGTGGTACATATATGGGAAAACATAGGATTGAAATGCATGTATCCTCAGAAATTATGGTCTACATAATTTATCCATCTTTGAACAAATTAACAGTTGTTTTGCATTACTGTTTTTATTTCAGTCTGATATACATAGTCTTTAGGAAACTCACTGGCTTTCATTCTCTCAAAATTCAAATGTTTGACCAACTTATATTTATTTACTTCTCGTACTCTTGATCAGGCATATTATCAAAATTTTACATTAGGTGTTAAGTTCAAAATTTTGAGGACGACATCTAATAAAATATATCATACTCTTGATCATGCATATTATCATAATTTTATAGTAGGGTGTTAAGTTCAAAAAAATTTAGGAAGGCATCTAATAAATATAATGCATGGTTTCTTTTGCAGATAGTACTATGCGTGTTCATCATTGCGGTGGGTCTATGTTGTGCTGGTGTTGGCACATACTCTTCCCTTTCTAAGATAATCCAAAATTACCAGTGAATCCTTAGGACATACTATCATTTCTATGTACTACAATATGAATTTTCACTTGTTCTTGTATTGTTTTTGAAATAAATCTATGACAATATGGCATGTTAGAAAGGGTGTACTATAAACGAAGTATTAATTTGAGGTTGCTCTTCTGATGGGAGTACATAGAAAGTTATTTTAACCTTTCTTGCTTTGTCTAATTTGTTGGTAATGATGAGGTTTGTATCTTCTGTGTGACCTTCATTTTTCAATATCTTTATTTGTGAATTCCTGTATACAACATTTAGTAATGTTGATATTGATGTGATTGTGTTTGATCCTGCTAAATTTATTGCATATCCAATTGGCCGGTTTGCATCATTTGTGGAGGCACTGTTGTAACAAAGGATCAATATATTCTTTGATGTAAAATTTAGTTTCATGTGTTTAAAAATACACTAAAAACTATTTCAATGGGTCAAAATAAATATTCACTGGGTTTAAAACAATATTCATGGTAGCTCGAAAATGTCCTTGCGTTTGTCAAAAAAATTATGTGTTTGAGAAAATGTTGAAATGTGTAAAAGAATATGTATGGGTTTAAAATTTTTAATGGGTTTTAAAATATTTTCTTGTTGGTTAGAAAAATTATTCATGGTGCTTTGGAAGAGTGTTAATGTGTTAAAGCAGATAGTCATGGAGTTCAAATATATGCTCATGGTGGTTCAAACAATGTTCACGGGTTTGAAATACGTATTTTTATGTGTTCGAGAAAATATTTCCATGTTTGAAAAAATATTCAACTATTTTTAAAATGTTAACTATTTATAGAAAAATATTCAGAGGGGGGCAAAAATATGTTCACGGTGGTTTGAAAAATGTCCATTGGATTGGAAACAAGTATGTTTATGTATTTAAAATAATATTCACGCATTCAGAAAATTCCCAGGGTTCAAAGAAATGTTCTTGTTTTTTTATTTAAGAAACATAAAAAACACATATAAACTATTTTCATAATAATATTAATGATAAAAGAAAAACTAAAGTATGAGCATTGTAGTTTTAAGGCGGTAACAGATAGAAAGGGAAAAATCGTGAAATAAAAAAATCGCAAATAAATGACACGCATGAAAAAGGATGATGAAAACAATACAAAGGAGCATGTGAAATCTCTAGAAAATGCCCTACCTAGCCAAAGTTCCATTTGGAGAGCTTTCTTCACGTGCCACATGTCTCCTGCAGCGTTCCTCCTCGTATGTTGTCGCAAGGAGAAGAGAAACGTCTCCCTGCTCGCCATGAGGAGAAGATATGTGGGTGAGAATGTGTGCGTGAGAGAGAGAGAGAGAGGACACCTAATGGTGGGAGGTTGCGGTTTTTTCTTTTTTTAGAGAAAGAAAAGGTCAAATTGAAATATCTTTTTAACCGAATGACCGAATAACGAGAAATTTTTACCGTTCTGCTACATCTTCTTTGGATAGGTTTTGATAAACTTTCTATGTAATTTTAAACTTAGTACGCTTGTACTTGGAAGTATAGTGAGGCCGCATGTCCAATATACAAGTACATGTGTGATGCACTTCCAAAATTAGTATAATTATACTTGGAAGTGCACACACACCACACTTCCAAGTACAGTACTCGTGTATTTCGAAATATAATAGGTTTGAATTTGGTGGCGTAGACATGCCACACTTCCAAGTTCGATGTAATTCCAAAACTAGAATGATTATTGATACATCTCAAACATATTTATTATTTCTAATCTTCCATGTTGTTTTCATGCCAATTGCTACATTTTTTTCATACACTTTGCATCATTTTTATGGATTTCCTGGGACTAACCTATTAACAAGATGCCACAGAGCCAGTTCCTGTTTTATGCTATTTTTGGTTTCATAAAAGTTATTCTGCAAATATTCTCAGAATTGGACGAAACGAAATCACACGGTGTTAGAAGTATGTCACGTACACGGAGTCCGGAGAAGACCCGGAGGGGGGCCTCGGGGTCCCCACAGCATAGGGCGGCGCGGGTCCCCCCCCCCTAGTCATGCCACCAGGTGGTGTGTCCCCCGGGCCACCCACCGAATTTGTTGTTTCACTTATTTATACCTATCCTCGGGTTAACCCTAAATACCCGAGCCCCCAGCCACGAAACGTTCTGCAGCCACTGTCATCGTCAACTGTAGTTCGGGAGGGTTCTGAAGCTCTCCCTGACACCCTGTCGGGAGGGGAATTCATCACCGGAGGGCTCTACACCACCATGTCTGTCTCCGGGGTGATGCGTGAGTAGTTCATCCTTGGACTACTGGTCCATAGCAGTAGCTAGATGGTTGTATTTTCCTTTTTATGCCTCATGTTTAGATCTTGTGAGTTTCCTAACATGGTCAAGATCATCTTATTGTAATACTACATGTTGTGTTTGCTAGGATCTGATGAATATTGAATGCTATGTCAAATGATTACCAATCTATCATGTTTATGTTATTTATGATCTTGCATGCTCTCCGTTACTAGTAGATGCTTTGCCCAAGTTGATGCTTGTAACTCCAAGAGGGGGTATTTATGCTAGATAGTGGGTTCATGCCTCCCTTTTATCCATGGTCGAGTGACAAAAACGTAACGGATGGGGGATGTGTTGTTGCCATTAGGGAGAAAACAACAATGTTTACATTACGGACTTTACTTAATGCCATACTTTGTTGCTTGCAACTTAATACCCGAGGTTTTATTGGATTATTCTCTGAGGGTGGATTACTTGGATAATGGTCTATGAATTATGTTGTAATGCCCGCATGAATCACATAGTAGTCACCATTCAGTCCATTTTCCAACTGTAATTTGTTTACCCAGCATGTTATCTATCTGTTTTGGAGAGACACCACTAGTGAATTGTGGATCTCGGTCCATTTCTTTACACTTATAATACAATCACTGCAAACATTGTTCTTTCACTGCAAACATTGGTTCCTTTCATTCACTTCAATCATTGTTCTCTTTTTATTCACTACAAACAAACCTTGTTTTCCACACTATATGTCTAATCATTTGCTTTCAGCAAAACCACTGAGATTTACAACCTCACTATTTTGTTGGGGCAAAGTAACTTGTATGTGTTGTGTAGATTCCACGTTGCTTATGAACCGGTAGTGCGCGCTGCCAACATCAGTTGCCAACAACCTTTAGAAATCATTTCTTTCTTCTACTGGTTGAATCAAGCTTGGTTTCTTTCTGAGAGAAAACTTGTTGATGTGCTCTTCATAACTTCCTCTTGGGGTCTCCCAACGAGCGTATAATCTATGCGCATCAAGCATATTTTCTGGCGTCGTTGCCGGAGAGGAAGAGGATTTCTGCAAGGGGAGTCTCTCACCTCCAATCTCTTTACTTTTTTGTTTTTCTTAGTTTATTTTATTTTGTCTTGTTTGCTTCTCTATACCGAAAACACACACAAAAAATAGTTCTTATTGTAGTTGTTATTTTTGTTACCCTGCTATTTATTATTCATCATGTTGCTCCCTAAGTTTACTATGAAAGATCTATCAATAGGTAGTGGTTCTGTAATTGGAAAGGATTACATTGAAGAATTATTTAATCATGTTAGTAAACATGAAGATTTTGAGGATAAATCCATAGTAGAACTTGCTCCAAATTATGAAAATGTTGCAGCTTCTTTGTTTCACATGTTATAGCCTAGGTTTGTTAACCTTAACCCCATAATGCAGAAAATGTTCATTAATCTAAACGATATTCAGGACACTGAAAACAGAGATTTTATTCTGGAAACTTTGCTTAAAGAATTTGGTGATGTTGTTATAGAAGCTAGGAAAGTTTTTTATCGTTTTAAGATGCTAGGTACATGTGTATATGTTATTGGTGATCTTGAAAAACTAGACAAAACTGAACCTAAAAATGGGAAGGAAATCAAAATACAAATAACTTTTAAATCAGTAGCAACGCATGAAGCCTTGGAGAAGAATTTTGATTGGATTGTTCCTGAAATCCCATTTGATGAAAGTAGTAAACATAAAAGTGTTAAAAGAGGAACGTCTGAGACCCATTTAGATAAAATACAATGCATTGTTGAGAAGGTCTCTGATCTCAATTTGGATGGTTCTTCATTTGAAAACACTTGATTCTCTCTTTCTATGTTTAGCTGAAAGGCGTTAAAGAAAAGCACTTCTTGGGAGATAACCCATGTTTTTATTTTTGCATTGTTTTTCTCTCTTTTCTTTGATTCAAGGTGTTTTTTACTTCGGTAGAAACTCCTTTGTATCTTTATTTTCTCGTATTTGTTGTGCCAAGTAAAGTCTCTAGTTAAAAGTTGAACTTAGATTTGGATTTCTGCGTAGAAACAGATTTATGTTATCCACTGTTAAAATCGTATAAAATCACATAAAGATCAAAATTACCTGCAAATGTTTGTACTTAATCCTCCGCTATTTCCATAACTTTTTATAGTTTTAAGTTTTTTGATTTGAGGAACGTAAGTGCCTCGAAAAAAATCGTCTTTACATATTGTTCTGGTTTTGACAGATTCTGCCTGTTTACTTGCATTCTCTGTTTTACTATGTTGAGTGGATTTATTTGCTCTATAAAACATCAGTGGTTGTAGCTAATGTTTCAAAAGTCTTAATAATGCTTGTGTCCATGCAGAACATGTGATTTTTTTATTATGCACTAAACCTCTAATGAGAACTACTTTGAGCTTGGTGTGAAGGAAGTTTTCAAGGGTTAAGAGAAGAGGATGATATAATGTGATCAAGAAGAGTGAAAAGCCTAACCTTGTGGATGCCCCCGTGGTTCATTCCAGCAAATTCCAAGAAGACTCAAGTGTCTAAGATTGGGTATGCCCAAGGCATCCCCTTTTTCATCAGCAACTTATCAGGTCACTTCTAGTGAAACTATATTTTTATTTGGTCACATCATATGCACTTTACTTGGAGCGTCTGCTTGTTTTTATTTTGTTTTATTCTACTTTTCTTGCTGCAATAAACTTAGTTGGAACCCAGCATTCTTGTGTGGGAGAGAGACACGCTCTGCTTTTTCATATGAATACTCGTGCTCCTCATTATCATGCTCGTATTCTTCGTTTTTCTTCTAGCTGCTGCAACTCCTCCTCTTTTTAGCTCATGTTTTTCATGCATCTCGTATTCAGAGCTATTAGTTCCTGTAGAGTAGTGCTACTCTGTTGTTTCATTGATATATCATATGGAGAGTTTTTTTAAATAAAATGATGGTGTTGGAAAGCAATAAAATATTTCATGCTTATAACGGTGCAAATAGAAGCTTGTTTAGACTATGGCTAGACTTTATCATGTCATGTTGGATGTTATTTTAATTCTATGCCTAGCAATCATTGATGTAGCATGACTTGTACCAAATATCTGAGAGTGCTTAATGTGCCATTGAAAGAATCATGCTTTGTTTTTATCATCTCAAAGCAATATTGTGGTATTATCCTTCGAATGCTTCATTTGGTTGACTTGGCGCATGCTTACACCATGTTATGACTATAAACAAGTCACCTCTATCCTCCATGATCATTTAGTTTTTGAGCTGTAATACCATGTATGCTTTGATTAATAATGTTTTTGTCGCTATGCATGATTATGGCCATTAATCTCTCTTGATTTTTCGCTCCTAGTCTTTGCTAGCCTCCACCTGTACTGAGTATGAGCTCTACTAGTACATCCAACTCACAAAAACCAAAGTTTCCCAAATGTGTTCACCATACTTACCTACATGTGGTATTTAACCACCACTCCAAAGTAAATTTCTCATGTGCTACCTTGAAAACTTTCAAAATTGTACATGTTTTCTGCCCCTGTTTTAGCTCATGAGGACGCGAATAGAGAATCTTTATCTCACTTGTTGATTGGACTTTACACACATGTACTAGTGGCACATCTTTTTACCCAAATGCTACAAGAGCTGGCAACGGGGCGCCCAGCCCCAAAATGTGCTTATATGAATTCTCTTCACTCTTTTTGCCCCTGATTTATCAGTAAAATCATAATTGTGTAAACAAAAGAGAAGAGGGATGATCTACTGATCTCAGTTGCGTCCTTCAATGGGAGCCGCTCTTGTGAAGTCTGTTTACCATCCATTGACATAAGTATACACCTGTCTAAAAAAATTGTTTTCAATACCTTACTTTATAAAAAAAAAACTCTAGCACATGAGTTAATCCATGCTTCCCTCTGTGAAGGGCCTTTCTTTTACTTTTATGTTGTCTTAGTCTTCTAAATTTATGCATAGTTAAGAGAGTGTAGTTGCAATTCTGAGTTAGTGCATTTGTCCCAAATATTATTATGGATTGATCCATGCTATGTATTACTTTCTCTCAAACTATTTGTTTCTAGTTATCCACTGGAACTTTGAAGGTCATCTGGCATTTATGTTTTGCTCCACTTTTAAGGACAAACGGAATACCACTTTGTTATGCTTTCTTATTGCTCGAAACAAACGTATACCTTTTAAATGCATTATTATTCATGGTCTTTTGTTTATGTTATTTTTCATGTTGCACCATGGTGATACGTCACAAACGTATCCTTAATTTCTGATGTTCCATGTTGTTTTCTTATTGTTTCCCACATGTTTTCTATACACTTTATGTATTTTTTTATCGATTTTCCGGACTAAACTATTGACAAGATGCCACAGAGTTAGTCCCATGTTTTCTGTTGTTTTTAGTTTCAGAAAAGTAGTTCTGGAAATATTGTCGGAAATGGAAAATTCGAAGCCCGGAAGTCTTAGAATTCCCAAAGGTTCCACGGAGTCCGGAAGAGACCCGGAGGGGGGCCACAGGCGGCCCACACCATAGGGTAGCTCCCCCTGGCCGCGCCATGGGGTGGTGTGGGTCCCCGCGGCCTCCACCGCCTTTGCCCTTTCGCCTATTTATACCCCCTAAGACGTAAAACCTAAGGATATACCACTTCGTCCCGAGAAACACCCGAGGCCGCCGTCATCCTCATCCCGAGATTGGGAGGGTTCTCGAGCTCTCCCCGGCACACTGCCGGGAGGGGAATTCATCGCCGGAGGGGTCTACACCACCATGCCCTCCTCCGAAGTGATGCGTGAGTAGTTCATCCCTGGACTACGAGTCCATAGCAGTAGCTAGATGGTTGTCTCCTCCACCTTATGCCTCATGTTTAGATCTCGTGAGCTGCCTCACATGATCGAGATCATCCTTATGTAATGCTACATGTTATGTTTGCTGGGATACGATGAATGAGGAAAGCTATGACTTTTGATTATCAAACTATCATGTTATCTTCATGCTCATGTTATTTATGATCTTGCATGCTCTCCGTTATTATTAGATGCTCTGGCCAAGTAGATGCTAGTAACTCCAAGAGCGAGTATTTATGCTCGATAGCGGGTTCATGCCTCCTTTGCTTTTGTGCTCGAATGACAGAAACGTGACGGATGGAGGATGTATTGTTGCCATTAGGGAGAAAATAACAATGTTTTGTCTAAGGATGATGTTATTGTTTACATTACACACTTTTCTTACTGCGATTATCTGTTGCTTTCAACTTAATACCCAACGTTTGTTCGGATGATATTCGGAGGGTGGATTATTTGTCATAGATGCAGTTGGATGACGGTCTATGTATTTTGTTGTAATGCCTGCATGAATCACATAGTAATATTTATGTCTTGCATATGCACTACGGTGTAGCCTTCATTTCTGTCAATTGCCCAGCTGTAATTTGTTCATCACACGTGTTATTTATTTTTCACGGACAAACACCACTAGTGAACTGTGGACCCCGGTCCATTTTCCTAATACTGATAATACAACCACTGTTCCCACTGCTTTCATACTGCTGCTGCTGTTTTCATACTGTTTTCCACACCATAATTTTAACCTCTTTGTGTTAAGCAAAACCGGTGAGATTGACGACCTCACTGCTTTATTTGGGCAAAGTGATTTGATGGTGTTGTGTAGGTTCCACGCTGCTGCTGAACCGGTAGTGCGCCCTGCCATCTCGGCTGCATCAGCCTTCTAAAGTTACTCCTTCCTCCTACTGGTCGATTCAACTTTGGTTTCTTTCTGAGGGAAACTTGCTACTGTTCTCTTAATACCTTCCTCTTGGGGTCTCCCAACAAACGTGTGTTACATGCGCATCAAGCTAATTTCTGGCACCGTTGCTGGGGAGGAAGAGAATTTCTGCAAGGGAAGTCTCTCACTTCCAATCTCTTTACTTTTTTTTTAGTTTTTCTTATTTTATTTTACTTTGTCTTGTCGTCTTCTCTTTATCAAAAACACACAAAAAATTAGTTCTTATTCTAGCTGTAGTTTTATTCATGTTTTTTAATATTGTTAAAATGAATACTTATGTCCCTATTACCATGTCACATGAGGAAATGATCTTCACTTTCAAACAAAGGACTTACGAGAGTGTTAAGGAAGCTTGGTCTAGAGTTTTTTATTCCTATTGCAAAATTGAATCTAAAATGACTCTAAGCCTGTTTCTTCGTAGTTTTTTACTTTGGTCTTGTTCTTTGCTATAGATATGCTTCGGATACTATGGTACGAGGAGATTTCCTTCATTGTGATGGAGAGCAAGCTTTTAATGCTGTAAAAAAAATTGCAACCTACAGTTTACCGAGTAGTTCTAATAAAGCCTTTGCAAGTATTTATACTAGACTGAATACTCTTGAGTCACATGTTTCTTATTTAAAAGAAGGTTATGGCCAAATTCGTGAACATCTTGATTATGTCCCAATAAAATCAGAAGCCTCAAATATGATTCCTTTGGTGAAGTTTGTTATAAATGGTGAAACGCTTCATGCTCGTTGTGATATTATGTATGAATTTTGTCTTATGCCTAAAGAGATTTATGAATCTTTGAACCTTTGGGGACTTGCTGAGGGAGGAGAAGAAATTCCTCTCATTAATAACACCACTATATTTTCCATTGGGATTGCTGAGGGAGTGTTTACAAAACTCCTCGAAAAACGGTCTCCGCTGATTATCTTGTTATTAAATGTATAGGAGGATGACAAATTACCATTGGAAGATGTCTCCTGAGGCTCTTAGGAGCAACTATTGATATGGGGAAAGGTACCATGACTTTCACTTCCAAACCATCATTGGACCATCAGTTCCCTAAAAGTAAAAAATGAAGGTAAGAAAGGTAAGCGTAGACCAAGTTACAATTTGGATGCTTCTTCACTTGAAAATACTTGATTCCACTTTTCTGAGCCTAGCTAAAAGGCATTAAAGAAAAACACTTCTTGGGAGATAACCGATGGTTTTATTTTTGCTCTGTTTTTATCTATTTTCTTTGAATCAAGGGGTTGTATACTTCTGTAGCAACTCCTTTGTATATTTATTTTCATGTTTTAGTAGTGTCAAGTAAGGTTTCTGACAAGAGTTGGAGTTGGTTTCCGGATTTCTGCGCAGGAAACAGATTTCTTCTGTCCAGCGTAAACAATTGTATAATTCACAGAAAACTCTAAATGACATGAAATTTCTAGTGCTTATTTATCGTCTAATTCCGCAACTTTGTCGTTCTTTAAGTTTTTCGATCTGAGCAACGTAAGTGCCTCGAAAAAATTCGTCTTTACAGACTGTTCTGGTTTTAACAGATTCTGTCATTTTTCTTACATTTGCTCTTTTGCGATATCAAGTGGATTTCTTTGCTTCACGAAACATTAGTGGCTATATATTATGTTTAAAATTATTATTATCATTTGTGGCATATAGAACCCATAGATTTTTAATTGTTGCACTAACCCTCTAATGCGAATTACTCTTTGAGTGTGGTGTGAAGGAAGTTTTCAAGGGTCAAGAGAAGAGGGTGATATATGTGATCACGCGAAGAGTGCAAGGTCAAAGCTTGGGGATGCCACGGTGGTTCATCCAAGTATATTTTTAGAAGACTCAAGCATCTAAGCTTGGGGATGCCCAAGACATCCCCTTCTTCATCAACAATCTATCAGGTCGCTTCTAGTGAAACTATATTTTTATTCAGTCACATCATATGAAATTTACTTGGAGCGTCTGTTTGTTTTTCCTTTGTTATCTTTTGGTTTCCTTCCTTCAATAATATCATTGGAACCGAGAGTCCTTGTTTGGGAGAGAGACACGCTCCGCTTTTTCCTTTGAATACCTGTTATGCTAGTATTCTTAGTTTTTCTTCTAGTTGGTGCGAAAATTCTTGTTTTCATTGCATCTCTTGTTCAGAGCTGTTAGTTTTAGTAGTGTTATGTGAGTACTCTCATGTTTTATTTCTGTAGCATTTAGAGATTTTTTGTTAAAGCATGTTTTGTATTGTGCTTGTTGGGAAAAGAAACTGCTTGAAGTAGATTTTTTAACGATGCAAGTAGAAGCTTGTATAGACTGTGGCTAGACTTTTTCATATCATGCTAGATGTTATTTTAGTTCTAAATCCTTGTGGTTATTTAGTAGCATGATTATCCTAAAATATATGAGAGTGTTTAATGTGCCATTGAAAGAATCATGAGTTGTTCTTGTCATATTGAAGCATAAATTTGTGGTGTTCTCCTTTGAATGTTTTATTTGGTTGACTTGTATGACTATGAACCAGTCACTTTTATCCTACATAATCATTTAGTTTTTGAACTTGTGGTACCACTTATGCTTTGATTAATGATGTTTATGTCGATGTGCATGATTATGGCTCTTATGCTCTCTTGATTTGTCGCTTCCAGTCTTTTGCTAGCCTCCACTTGTACTGAGTATGAGCTCTACTTGTGCAATCCAACAACCCAAAAACCAAAGGTTTCCTATTGTGTCCACCATACCTACCTACATGTGGTATTTAACTTCCACTCCAAGTAAATTGCTCATGTGTTACCTTTGAAACCTTCAAAATTACTCATGTTATGTGTTCCTGTTTTTGCTCATGAGGACATAAATAAAGAATATTTATCTCACTTGTTGATTAGATTTCACACCCTGGACTAGTGGATTCATCCACTGATCTAATTGATAGAATAGCTGGCAGCGGGGTGCCCAGCCCCAAATTAATAACACAAATTCTCTTCACTATTTTTTCCCTGATTTATCAGTCAAAGCATAATTGTGTAAAGAAAAGAGAAAGAGGGATGACCTTCTACACCAGTTGTGTCCTTCATATGGGAGCCGCTCTTGTGAAGTCTAGTTGTCTTGTGACGTAATGTATAGTCTGTTTACCATTCGTTGACATTAGCATACACCTCCCTAAAAATAGACACTCCTCCACGGTATGTGATTGTTGGCAGGCACCCGAGGATTCGATTAGCCATGGTTTGTGTAAGATGGATGGGAGGAGTATCAAACATTTTGTACCTCTGTTTAATAAAATAAAAGCTCTAGCACATGAGTGATCCATGCTTCCCAAGGGCCTTTCTTTTACTTTTATGGTGAGTCTCCATCTTCTAACTTTATGCACGATTGAGAGAGCATAATTTTCATTCTGATTTTAATGTGCATTTGACCCATAAACATTATTAGTTGATTCATGATGTGTTATTGCTTGTTCTCTAATTATTTGGTCTAGTCTTCCTCATGAACTCTGAAGGTGTCCTAGCATTTATGTTTTGCCCCACTCTTAATGACTAGCGAAATATCACTTTGCCATGATTTATCTATACTTGAAACAAACGTATAACTTTTGATGCATTGTTATTCATGACCTTTTATTTGTGTTACTTCTCATGGTGCAAGATGATTGCTATGCTTTACTATTATAGTTTTATTTACCATGCTTGTCTTAAAGTTCTATGATCTCAGCTTACATATGCTTTTACATTATTGATGATCAAGTTTATGTTGGTAGCATGTCACCTCAGAAATTATGTGTTTTTATCGTTTACCTACTCGAGGACGTGTAGGAACTAAGCTTTGGGATGTTGATATGTCATAAACGTATCCTTAATTTATGATGTTCCATGTTTTTTTCTTATTGTTTCCCACATGTTTTCTATACACTTTATGTCATTTTTATTGATTTTCCGGACTAGCCTATGGACAAGATGTCACAGAGCCAGTCCCCTGTTTTATGTTGTTATTAGTTTCAGAAAAGTTGTTCTGCAAATATTCTCGGAATCAGAAAATTCGAAGCCTAGAAGTCTTAGAATTCCCGAAGGTTCCACGGAGTCCCGAAGAGACCCGGAGGGGGGCCACACCATAGGGCGGCGCGCCCCCTGGCCGCGCCATGGGGTGGTGTGGGGCCCCTGGCCTCCACCGCCTTTGCCCTTTCGCCTATTTATACCCCAGAGATGTAAACACTAAGGATATACTACTTCATATCTAGAAACACCCGAGGCCGCCGTCATCCTCATACCGAGATTGGGAGGGTTCTGGAGCTCTCCCCGGCACCCTGCTAGGAGGGGAATTCATCATCGGAGGGGTCTACACCACCATGCCCTCCTCCGAAGTGATGCGTGAGTAGTTCATCCCTAGACTATGGGTCCATGGAATTAGCTAGATGGTTGTATCCTCCACTTTATGCCTCATGTTTAGATCTCGTGAGCTTCCTCACATGATCGAGATCATCCTTATGTAATGTTACATGTTGTGTTTGCTGGGACCCGATGAATTAGAAATGCTATGTATTTTGATTAACAATTTGTCATGTTATCTTCATGCTTATGTTATTTATGATCTTGCATGCTCTCTGTTATTAGTAGATGCTCTCGAAGGGTACGTTGCATAGAAAACAAAAAAATTCCTACGCGCGATAAACCCGAATGGCCAAGATCTAATCTAGGAGATGAAAGGTAACGGGAGAAAGAGCCTTTGGAATAACATACCCTCAAAGACTCTAAGTGGTACGATATAAAATCTCGTTGTTGGCGTAGTCGTACTCACGCCGATCCCGAGCGAGAAGAAGTGCACCGCAATCCGGCGGTGCCTCCGTAATCGGTCACACGTTCAGCTCGATGAAGACCTCTGTTCGCTCGATCCAGCGGGCAGCGGAAGTAGAGGATCCTCTAGAACTCCAGCATCACGAAGGCATGGTGGTGGTTAAGAATCCCACGGTCAGGACTTTGCCAAGCCGGAGACCATGGAATGGAGCAGCGGGTGGAGAGGAAGGGAGGTGGGCAAGTGTGTGGTGGAGGGGGAGCTCTCACCCTCCTTTTATAGGGGAGGGGGAGGCAGACCAAAGGGGGGTACGGCCAGCCATGGGTGCCCCCACCTCTTCCCCTCTTCATGTGAGTGGAAGCTCTACTCACACCCACTCATGCTCCCTTAATTTTCCACATAGAAAATCCAAAGGTTTTTCTTTAATAAATAAATAAAACATTTTTATTTCTTTTTTTATATTTGTTAATTCCATTAAAAACATTTTCATATAGCACCACCAATCATTTGTTAATTCTATTAACAACCATTCGACGAAAATCCCCTTGAATTATTTCAATTTTCCCCGAAACAATTTCGGTGTTGCCCAAAATATTCTTCGGTATTCCGTATCCTCTCAAACGCTTCATCAAACCTAAAGTGTGTCACCCTATCGTTCGTGAATAATATAGACATGATCGAGACTACTCTCGGATCAATAATCAACAGCGGGATCTGGAGATCCGTGATGACTCCTATATATTCAACGATGACTCTCGTGATCGTGTGAAACTTCAACGTCGTAACCATTTCCCTTTGTCTCGCGATATTTTACTTGTGCAAGATCCGATCGTCGATATCAACCATACCTTGTTCGATCTCGTTATCCGACAAGTACTCTTTTCTCGTTCCCATGATATAACATCCTTGTGATCATATCACGTGCTTGCAAGCGATGTCGATGTGATATCACCGAGAGGGCCCAGAGTATATCTCTCCGTCATTTCGGATGGACAAATCCAACTCTTGATCCATGAGCTTCAACTAACACTTTCCAAATACCCAACTCCACCTTTATAGTCACCATGTTACGGTGTAACATTTGATGTCATCAAAGTATTCTTTCGGTATAAGTGACTAACATGATGTCATGGTGTAAGGAACAATGTTACTCCGAACGTAAGACATAACAACAAAACTAAATGATCTGATTGTATTGTTATACTTAGTTAGGGTCTAAGTTCATCACGTCATTCTTCTAATGACATGACCCTGTTATTAACAACATCCAATGTCTATGCTCCGGAAACCTTGATCATCTGTTAATCAACGAGCTAGTTAAAAGAGAGGCTTCACTAGGAACGTTGGTTTGTTTATTAATCACACATGTATTAACGTTTCCGGTTAATACAATTCTAGCATGAGAAATAAACATCTATCATAAACAAGGAATATCATAATAAACACTTTATTATTGCCTCTCGGGCATATTTCCTTCAGTCTCCCACTTGCACTAGGGGCAATAATCTATATTACATAGTGATGAATCTAACACCCATTGAATTCTGGTGTTGATCATGTTTTTTCCTTGAGAGAGGTTTAGTCAACGGATCTGCCACATTCAGATCCGTATGTACTTTGCAAATCTTCACATCCCCATCTGCGACATGTTCACAGATGGAGTGAAAACGGCGCTTGATATGCTTGGAATTCTTGTGAGACCTTGGCTCCTTAGCATTGGCTATGGCACCATTGTTGTCACAATTGATAACCATTGGATCCAACACACTCGGAACCACGCCTAGTTCGGATATGAACTCCTTCATCCAAACTGCTTCATGTGTTGCCTCCGAGGCAGCAACATATTCTGCTTCTGTTGATGATCTCGCCACCACGGATTGCTTGGAACTCCTCCAGCTTACTGCTCCTCCATTCATAACAAATACGTATCCGGACTGAGACTTAGAGTCATCCGGATCAGTGTCGAAGCTAGCATCGACGTAACATCTTGCGACGAGCTCTTCGTCACCGCCATATACGAGAAACATATCCTTAGTTCTTCTCAAGTACTTAAAGATATTATTGACCGTCGTCCAGTGTTCCAAACCTGGATCGGATTGGTACCTACTAGTCAAACTAATAGCATGTGCCACATCCGGTCTTGTACATAGCTTAGCATACATGATAGAACCTATGGCTGAAGCATAGGGAATCTTATTCATTATTTCTCTATCTTCTTCTGTAGCTGGACATTGAGTCTTACTAAATGTTTTGCCTTGCAACATTGGTAAGAACCCCTTCTTACTATCGTTCATTCTGAACTTCTTCAGAATCTTGTCAAGGTATGTATTTCGCAAAAGTCCAGTTAAGCGTCTTGATCTATCCATGTAGATTTTGATGCCTAATATATCAGCTGCTTCACCGAGGTCTTTCATCGAAAAACTACTGTTCAAATAGCCTTTTACGCTTTTTAAAAGTTCTATATCATTTCCAATCAATAATATGTCATCCACATATAGTACTAGAAATACTACAGAGCTCCCACTCACTTTCTTGTAAATAGAAGCTTCTCCGTATGTTTGGAAAAATCCAAACCCTTTGATCACTTTATCAAAATGGAGGTTCCAACTCCGGGATGCTTGCTTCAGTCCATAAATGGAACATTGAATCTTGCATACCTTGTCATCATCCTTAGGATCAACAAAACCTTTGGGTTGCATCATATACAACTCTTCATCAATGTCACCATTAAGGAACGCCGTTTTGACATCCATCTGCCACATTTAATAATCGAAAAATGCAGCAACTGCTTGTTAGAGTAATCTTGAGTTAATTAGTAAGTTTTAATTAGTTAATTTGGTGTCCGGCTTGGGTGCTGATGAGTCGTGTCCTAGTCCAAGTAGTAGTAAGAATAGTAGTACAGTACGGATACCAAGTGTGTTGTCGTAAGGCATTAGGACTTGGTGTTCTAGTCGGTTAGATACTTGTAAGGTCTAGTCGGTTTAGTATTGTTTGTCCTGGCCGTGCGTGTGTATATATACACAGGTAGGCCACGAAGATTGTACCGAGAAAAACAGAGAAATAAAGAGAGGATTTAGAGGGCGCGATACGTGCCCTTGGCAAAAGTTTTTGTCCGCGTCGTGTCCGTCTAGTTTGATGCGATCGATCCTGTGGGGAATCCCAACAATTGGTATCAGAGCGAGGTCAAAGATTTGAGGGCACGCTTGCCCCGGGGAGGCGACCCGTACTAGCGCCTCGGGGCGGGCGATCGTCGTTCGTTGAAGCGACGAGGAAGACGGCAGGCGACGGTTGTCGCTCGACGAAGTGACAAGGAGGAGGCGGCAGGAGTTGACGTTGGCAAGGCAGTGGAGTTGGATGATCGTTGATGGAGCGGTGGTGCCGAGGTGCGGTGCCGGGAGTCTCGTCAAGATTGTCAACCGGGAGGTTAGATGAGTCCAAGTGTGTGCATGTTTGCACGTATGGTCGGTGTCGTGTCAAGTGAGTCGTCGGTGTGTCCAAGTGCTCGTCTCTGTGAGGATCTATTGCAGCTGAAGCGTCGCGGTTGAGGGACTGTCCGATGTGATTTATCACCATGGACGAAGGCGCAAAAACAGGATGGCGTGTGGCTATCAGCGCGCCTCAACCAGGTCTACATGTCTCGACGAGAGGATCAAGTTCAAGTGTGAGGGGCGGTAAACCAGAGAAGGTGAGTCTCTTCAATGAGGCAATGACTCTACATGAGGCTGGAGTGGATGGTTTAGTCCACGAGGTGTCGGCATGTATCACGGCTAGGTGGATGGAGTGATCCACGGGTGGTGTTTGCCACAAGGTTTCTAGCGTGGCTGGGTAGTCCGAATCATGTTTGATTTGTTCCGTAAAATTCGCCAAGTCAAAATTGGGGAGAACCAATTAGACTTGTCGTGGTGCGAGACGTAGACAAAGACGCATATTTGCAAGGGAGCCAAGATCAGAGAAGCACAAAAGACAAAGTGTCAAGATTAGGGAGAGATTGTTAGAGTAATCTTGAGTTAATTAGTAAGTTTTAATTAGTTAATTTGGTGTCCGGCTTGGGTGCTGATGAGTCGTGTCCTAGTCCAAGTAGTAGTAAGAATAGTACTACAGTACGGATACCAAGTGTGTTGTCGTAAGGCATTAGGACTTGGTGTTCTAGTCGGTTAGATACTTGTAAGGTCTAGTCGGTTTAGTATTGTTTGTCCTGGCCGTGCGTGTGTATATATACACAGGTAGGCCACGAAGATTGTACCGAGAAAAACAGAGAAATAAAGAGAGGATTTAGAGGGCGCGATACGTGCCCTTGGCAAAAGTTTTTGTCCGCGTCGTGTCCGTCTAGTTTGATGCGATCGATCCTGTGGGGAATCCCAACACTGCTAACATAATCCTAACTGACTTTAGCATCGCTACCAGTGAGAAAGTCTCATCGTATTCAACTCGTTGAATTTGTCGAAATCCTTTTGCGACAAGTCGAGCTTTATAGACAGTCACATTACCTTCAGCGTCAGTTTTCTTTTTAAAGATCCATTTGTTCTCAACGGCCTTGCGTTCATCGGGTAAGTCCACCAAAGTCCAAACTTGGTTTTCGTACATGGATCCTATTTCGGATTTCATGGCTTCAAGCCATTTGTTGGAATCTGGACTCATCATCGCTTCATCATACGTCGTGGGGTCATCAACTCCATCTACCGTGAAGTTTAATACGGGATCTCCATACAGTTCAGGAGTTGTGCGTTCCCTAGTTGACATGCGAGGTGCGATAGTTTCCTCTTCTGGAGTTTCATGATCTTGATCATTAGCTCCCTCTTCAACTGACAAAGTCGGCACCGAAACAACTTCCGGCGCTGCGCTACTCGCCATTTCAAGAAGAGAAGTTTCAATAACCTCATCGAGTTCTACCTTACTACTATTCACACCTTTTGAGAGAAACTCTTTCTCTAAAAAGGATCCATTCTTGGCAACAAAAATCTTGTCTTTGGATCTGTGATAGAAGATGTACCCTATTGTTTCTTTAGGGTATCCTATGAAGACACATTTTTCCGCTTTGGGTTCGAGTTTATCAGGTTGAAGCTTCTTCACATAAACATCGCATCCCCAAACTTTTAGAAATGACAGCTTAGGTTTGTTTCCAAACCATAATTCACACGGTGTCGTTTCAACGGATTTAGATGGTGCCCTATTTAAAGTGAATGCACCGGTCTCTAGTGCATAACCCCAAAATGATAGTGGCAAATCTGTAAGAGACATAATAGATCGCACCATATCCAATAAAGTACGATTACGACGTTCGGAAACACCATTACGCTGTGGTGTTCCGGCAAGTGTGAGTTGTGAAACTATTCCACATTGTTTCATATGCATGCCAAACTCGTAACTTAGATATTCACCTCCACGATCAGATCGTAGAAATTTAATCTTTCTGTTACGATGATTTTCAACTTCACACTGAAATTCTTTGAACTTTCAAATGTTTCAGATTTGTGTTTCATTAAGTAAATATACCCATATCTACTCAAATCATCTATGAAAGTGACAAAATAACTATATCCACCGCGCACAGATGCACTCATTGGTCCACACACATCAGTATGTATGATTTCCAGTAAGTCTGTCGTCCATTCCATGGTTCCAGAAAACGGGGTTCTAGTCATCTTGCCCATAAGGCATGGTTCACATGTTTCAAATGATTCATAATCAAGTGATTCTAAGAGTCCATCAGAATGAAGCTTCTTCATGCGTTTAACACCAATATGACCTAAGCGGCAATGCCACATGTAAGTAGCAATATCATCATTTAACTTAATTCTTTTGGCATTCACATTATGAATATGTGTATCAATAATATCAAGATTCAAAAGAAATAAATCATTCTTCTCAGGTGCATGACCATAAAATATATTATTCATATAAATCGAACAACCATTGTTCTCAGATTTAAAGGAATAACCATTCTGCATTAAGCAAGATCCAGAAATGATATTCATGCTTAATGCGGGCACCAAATAACAATTATTGAGGTTTATAACTAATCCAGATGGTAGACGTAGAGGTAGCGTCCCGACGGCGATCACATCAACTCTTGATCCATTGCCGACGCGCATCGTCACCTCATCCTTCGCTAGTAGTCGCTTATTCCGCATCTCCTTTTCGAGTTACATATGTGAACAACTGAACCAGTATCAAATACCCAGGTGCTACTGCGAGTACTAGTAAGGTACACATAGTTAACAAGTATATCATATATACCTTTGTTCACTTTGTCGGCCTTCCTATCTGCCAGATATTTGGGGCAATTGCGCTTCCAGTGGCCAGTACCCTTGCAATAAAAGCACTCAGTCTCAAGCTTAGGGCCATACTTGGTTTTCTTCTCAGGTGCAGCAACAGATTTTCCACCCTTCTTGAAGTTTACCCTTGGCTTGTCTTTCTTTCCTTTCTTTAAACTAGTGGCCTTATTGATCATCAACACTTGATGTTCTTTCTTGATCTCCACTTCAGCAGTTTTAAGCATCGAGAGAAGTTCAGAAAGAGACTCCTTCATGCTTTGCATATTATAGTTCATCACAAAGTTCTTGTAACTAGGTGGCAGAGATTGGAGAACACGATGTATCCCTAGCTCAATGGGAATCAATATTCCCAAGGCTATGAGCTTATCAGCGTACGCAGACATCTTGAGTACGTGCTCACTAACAGAGTTGTTCTCTTCCATCATCTAGCTAAAGAACTTTTCTTAAGCGTCATAACTCTCAACTGCGGCATGGGTATCAAAAATCATTTTCAATTCTCCCATTGTAGCATAAGCAGTGTTGTTCTTGAAATGTTTTCGCAGCTCTGTCTCTAATCCATAAAGGATGCCACAATGAACTATACTGTGGTCTTCTTGTTGAGTCAGATAAATATTTTTATCTTCATCAGAAGCATCATCAGCGGGCTGGTCACCTAGTGGTGCATCAAGAACATAGAGCTTCTTGCAAGCGGTGACGAGAATCCTCGGGTTAAGTGCTCAGTTGGTAAAGTTGCTTCCATTGTTCGCTAGTTTTTCTCTCTCCATGAACATATTGAAATTGACGGTGGACGGTGTCATGATCTACAACATATTTGCAAAGACTATTTAGACTAGGTTTATGATAAATTAAGTTCAAGTTAATTCTAAAATTATCCCATGAACTCCCACTCAAAAAGAACATCCCTCTTAGTCGTCTTTAGTGATTACACGAACCAAATTCACTACACCGAAACCGATCATCACGTGAGACGGTGTAGTTGCAAAGGAGAACATCAACATGTTCATCATATCATCCATATGACTCATGCTTTACCTTTCGGCTACGTGTTCCGAGTCCATGTATGTACATGCTAGTCTCGCCAAGTAGAACCGTAGTATTGTGTGTGTCTCACGGCCATGTCTGTACATCCTAGGCTTGAAAACACCTGTTGTATGCGAACGTTGACTCTATCACACATGTTCATCACGTGGTGTCTCGAAACGACGAACTTTCTTAACGATGCATACTTAAGGAAGAACACATTATTATCTTGATATTAAGTGAGAGGCATCATCTTATAATGCTATCGTCGCGATCTAAGAAAAATAATATGCATAAAAGGATTAACATCACATGCATGGATAATATGATATGATATGGTCCTTCTTGCACTTGATCTCCATCTTGTGCATCATGGTATGATCTCCATCATTCCATCGGCATGGCACCAAGGTTTGTGGCACCTCCATCTTGATTGTCCATTACAACATATCACATGGATATGATATACAGCACGCATGCCATAATAATAAGACAACCATATGGCTCCAGCCGTTATGTCAATAATTTACAAAAGATATCATCTCATACATAACGTTTGTAACATTGACCATATCACATCACATGCTCTGCAAAAACAAGTTAGACGCCTCTAATTTATTTTTGCATATTTTATGTGGCTTGGGCTTACGAGGATAGAACCGTTCATACCTACGTACAAGGGCCACAACGTTGATAAAACATATTTTTAACAACCCTTTGTAGATTAGATCTTAACTATAGTAGGAGAAACGGACACCCCCTCATCCACAAGTGAGACAATTCTCGCGTACATAGTACGCGTAAACTTAGTCTAGGGCAGCTTCATCCTACTATGCCACTAAGATCATAAAATACTCAAAGAGGCAAAAACATGATCATCAACGCCCACATACTCCTATGTGTTCTACCCGTACAAATCATCTACGCATAGATCCGACTCTGATACCACTTAAGGGTACGTTGCATAGAAAACAAAAAATTTCCTACGCGCGAAAACCCGAATGGCCAAGATCTAATCTAGGAGATGAAAGGTAATGGGGAGAAAGAGTATTTGGAATAACATACCCTCGAAGACTCTAAGTGGTACGAGATAAAATCTCGTTGTTGGCGTAGTCGTACTCACGCCGATCCCGAGCGAGAAGAAGTGCGCCGCAATCCGGCGGTGCCTCCATAATCGGTCACACGTTCAGCTCGATGAAGACCTCCGTTCCCTCGATCCAGCGGGTAGCGGAAGTAGAGGATCCTCTGGAACTCCAGCAGCACGACGGCGTGGTGGTGGTTAAGAATCCCACGGTCAGGGCTTCGCCAAGCCGGAGACCATGGAATGGAGCAGCGGGTGGAGAGGAAGGGAGGTGGGCAAGTGTAGCGAGGAGGGGGAGCTCTCACCCTCCTTTTATAGGGGAGGGAGAGGCAGCCCAAAGGGGGGGTGCGGCCAGCCATGGGTTCCCCCACCTCTTCCCCTCTTCATGTGAGTGGAAGCTCCACTCACACCCACTCATTCTCCCTTAATTTTCCACTTAGAAAATCCAAAGGTTTTTCTTTAATAAATAAATAAAAAAAGTATTTCTTTATTTATATTTGTTAATTCCATTAACAAATATTTTCATATAGCACCTCGAATCATTTGTTAATTCTATTAACAACCATTCGACGAAAAAACCCTTAAAATATTTCATTTTTTTTTCGAAACAATTTTGGTGCTGCCCAAAATATTCTTCGGTATTCCGTATCCTCTCAAACGCTTCATCAAACCTAAAGTGTGTCACCCTACGGTTCGCGAATCATATAGACATGATCGAGACACATCTCAGATCAATAATCAACGGCGGGATCTGGAGATCCGTTATGACTCCTATATATTCAACGATGACTCTCGTGATCGTGTGAACCTTCAACGTCGTAACCATTTCCCTTTGTCTCGTGGTATTTTACTTGTCCGAGATCCGGTCATCGGTATCAACCATACCTTGTTCGATCTCGTTATCCGACAAGTACTCTTTTCTCATTCCCATGATATACATCCTTGTGATCATATCACGTGCTTCCAAGCCATGTCGATGTGATATCACCGAGAGGGCCCGAAGTATATCTCTTCGTCATTTCAGATCGACAAATCCCACTCTTGATCCATGAGCTTCAACTAACACTTTCCGAATACCTAACACCACCTTTATAGTCACCCTGTTACGGTGTGATGTTTGATGTCATCAAAGTATTCTTTCGGTATTACTGATTAACATAATCTCATGGTCTAAGGAACAATGTTACTCCGAATGTAAGACATAACAACAAAACTAAATGATCTGATCATATTGTTATACTTAGTTAGGGTCTAAGTTCATCACGTCATTCTCCTAATGACATGACCTCGTTATTAACAACATCCAATGTCTATGATCAGGAAACCTTGATCATCTGTTAATCAACGAGCTAGTTAAAAGAGAGGCTTCACTAGGAACGTTGGTTTGTTTATTACTCACACATGTATTAATGTTTCCGGTTAATACAATTCTAGCTTGAGAAATAAACATCTATGATAAAAAAGGAATATGATAATAAACACTTTATTATTGCCTCTTGGGCATATTCCCTTCGGCTCTAGCCAAGTAGATGCTAGTAACTCCGAGAGGGTGTATTTATGCTCGATAGTGGGTTCATGCCTCCTTTGTACCTGTGCTCGAGTGACAGAAACGTGACGGATGGAGGATGTGTTGTTGCCATTAGGGAGAAAACAACAATGCTTTTTCTAAGGATGATGTTATTGTTTACATTACACACTTTGCTTACTGTGGTTATCTGTTGCTTGCAACTTAATACCCAACGTTTGTTCGGATAATATTCGGAGGGTGGATTATTAGTCATAGATGCAGTTGGATGACGGTTTATGTATTTTGTTGTAATGCCCGCATGAATCACATAGTAATCTTTATATCTTGCATATGCACTACGGTGCTGCTTTCATTTCTGGCAATTTCCCCGGTGTAATTTGTTCACCACACATGTTATTTATCTTTCACGGAGATACACCACTAGTGAACTGTGGACCCCGGTCCATTTTCCTCATACTGATAATACAACCACTCTTCCCACTGCTTTCATACTGCTACTACTGTTTTCATATTGTTTTCACACCATACGTTTAACCTCTTTGTGTTCAGCAAAACTGGTGAGGTTGACAACCTCACTGCTTCGTTGGGGCAAAGTGATTTGATTGTGTTGTGTAGGTTCCATGTTGTTGTTGAACCGGTAGTGCGTCCTGCCATCTCAGCTGCATCAACCTTCTGAAGTTACTCCTTCCTCCTACTGGTCGATTCAACTTTGGTTTCCTTCTGAGGAAAACTTGCTACTGTGATCTTCATACCTTCCTCTTGGAGTCTCCCAACAAACGTGTGTTACACGCGCATCACATGGTTGTGAAGTTTCATTGTTAAAATTATGTCTATCATGTCTGGGTTTAGAGTACTATGATCTCAGCTTTACAAATGTTTTTACAATTATGATGATCAAAATTATGTTAGTGGCATGTCACCTCTGAAATTATTTTGTTTTTGTCGTTTTGCCTACTCAAGGACGAGTAGAACTAAGCTTGGGATGTTGATACGTCTCAAACGTATCTATAATTTATGATGTTCCATGTTGCTTTCATGCCAATTGCTACATGCTTTCTATACACTTTACATCATTTTTATGGATTTCCTGAGACTAACCTATTAACAAGATGCCACAGAGCCAGTTCATGCTTTCTGCTATTTTTGGTTTCAGAAAAGTTGTTCTGAAAATATTCTCGGAATTGGACACAACGAAATCCCAGGGTCTTAGAAGTATGTCACGTACAAGGAGTCCGGAGGAGACCCGGAGGGGGGCCTTAGGGGCCCCACACAATAGGGCGGCGCGGGTCCCCCTGGCCGTGCCACCAGGTGGTGTGGCCCCCTGGCCACCCATCAACGTTTCCCTTTCTCCTATTTGTACCTATCCTCGGGTTAACCCTAAATACCTGAGCCCCTAGTCACAAAAAGTTCTGCAGCCGTCGTCATCGTCAACCCTAGTTCGGGAGGGTTCTTAAGCTCTCTCTAACACCCTGCCGGGAGGGGAATTCATCAACGGAGGGCTCTACACCACCATTCATGGGTCCTGAGTGATGCGTGAGTAGTTCACCCTTGGACTACGGGTCCATAGCAGTAGCTAGATGGTTGTCTTCTCCTCTTTATGCCTCATGCTTAGATCTTGTGAGCTGACTAACATGGTCAAGACCATCTTATTGTAATGCTACATGTTGTGTTTGCTGGGATTCGATGAATGTTGAATGCTATGTCAAGTGATTATCAATCTATCATGTTTATGTTATTTATGATCTTGCATGCTCTCCGTTACTAGTAGATGCTTTGGCCAAGTTGATGCTTGTAACTCCAAGAGGGGGTATTTATGCTAGATAGTGGGTTCATGCCTCCCTTTTATCCACGCTCGAGTGACAAAAACGTAACGGATGGGGATGTGTTGTTGCCATTAGGGAGAAAACAACGATGTGTACATTGTTTACAGTACGCACTTGACTTAATGCAATAATCTATTGCTTGCAACTTAATACCCTAAGTTTGATTGGATTACGCTCTAAGGGTGGATTACAGTTGGATAACGAACTGTGAATTATGTTGTAATGCCCGCATGAATCGCATAGTAATCACCATATCATGCATATGCACTGCGGTGCAGCCTTCATATCTGCCAATTGCTACCCAACATGTTATCTATCTGTTTTGGAGAGACACCACTAGTGAACCGTGGACCCCGGTCCATTTCTTTACACTGATAATACAACCACTGCAAACATTGTTCTTTGATTGCAAACACTGTTTTCCTTTCATTCAGTGCAATCATTGTTCTCTTTTCATTCACTGAAAACAAACCTTGTTTTCCACACTATACGTCTAATCCTTTGTTTTCAGCAAAACCGGGGAGCTTGACAACCTCACTATTTCGTTGGGGCCAAGTAACTTGGTTGTGGTGTGTAGATTCCACGGTGGTGGTGAACCCGTAGTGTGCCCTGCCAACATCACCTGCCAACAACCTTCAAAAGTCATTTCTTTCTCCTACTGGTTGATTTAACCTTTGTTTCTTTCTGAGGGAAAACTTGCTGATGTGCTCTTCATACCTTCCTCTTGGGGTCTCCCAACGAGCTTATAATCTACACGCACCAATTATACACAGAAATACATGTGCCATGCTTGTGAAATACATGTGTCACGCTTGTAAATACAGACGTGACTTGGTGCCATTTTGCTACTAATATTATACTTTAATCCTTGGAAACTCATTAGGAGATAAGCCTGCTTTCTCTTAAACATCCATTTGCAGGAGACGGGTTTTTTTTGTTTAAGCAAGCACAAAACAACCCATGTATCTTTCATTGAGTGACTGCATCTCCTCTTGCATAACGGAAATCCACTTCTCGCTATCACTAGAACCAACAGCTTCAGTGTACGTAGATGGATCATGATTGTTCTCCACCTGTTCAGCACAACTAAGAGCATATTTTATATAAATAATATCACACTCTTCAATTAAGAGTGAATGAGGTCCATAATTCCTCTTTGTTATGCGATGTGTAGTAGATTGGTTTTATGTTTGCAAAATAGGAGGTGAGTGTTGATATTATCAACAAGTTTTGTTTCATGATCATCCACGTGCTTCATCTACACTCTAACATGTTGCTACTCATCATCAGAAATATATGGCGAAACTTCTGTGGACAAACTTTAATTGAAAAAACACTCTTGCTCATGAAGAACCTTTTAGTCTCCGGATTTCATAACTTGTATCATTTTACTCTAGAGAAGGGGCAGAGGCCCGCTGGTTGAGGGAGCAGTGGTTAACCCCAACGACCTGAGTTCGATCCCCGTCGGGGACGAATTCCTGGATATTCTCACAAAGAGCTCTTCTTCTATAAAAATATGCCACCAAGGGCTAGTCCTGGTAGGCCTTCATATCCTTTTACTCTAGAATCATGTCCAACAAACAGATAGGCAATCGCTCTAGGTTCTAGTCTTCAATTATCAACATGAGCATAAGCAGTGCAACCGAAAAATCTTAGTTGTGAATAATCAGCAGTTTTACCAGTCCATATATCAATGTGAGTTTTCTTATTGAGTGGTATGGAAGGCGACATGTTGATCAAGTAGTAGGCGGTTGATACGTCACAAATGTAGGGGTTGATTTCGGCTTCCGGAGAGGGGAGATCGTCGCCATCGTCATCACCAACGTCTCTCCATCTACCAACCATGATTTCCCCATCCATATATGGGTAATTCCCTCTTGTAGGCAGATGGGATGGTAGGGATTGGATGATATTGTTCGTATAGTAGATCGACATGTTGTTAGGGCATGATGCCTAGTATCCATATTTGGTGTTAATCTCTATTGTTGCAACTTATTATTCTTAATGCTTGTCATTAGGGCCGGAGTGTCATGATTTTAGAACTAAACATGTTATGTTTTCATGAATATATTCATTGTTTTAGTTACTACCTACAAGTTGTATGCACCTATTTATAGTCCGGAACCGAAGACCTCAATATGACAGATTGGGATGTCAAAGGGAAAGGGTCGTCATTTGAGGATTACATGCATCCATTTAGTCTTACGGTCGTTTCGCTTCTCATCAGCGGTCCATGACTTCTGCACTTTTCCTACGAATCCATCCAACGCCCCATCAAGATTCGAAACTTGTGCGAGAACCGCCCACATCTTGACTTGCCACATCGCGAATCTCGTCTTGCAGTTAAGCAGTAGTAGATCAAACTTCATCGATGTCATCGCAAAACCCTAATCCAAAACATAGCTCTAATACCACTTGGCTAAAGGATAGGAAATATAAACGGAAAAAAAAAACAAGAAATAAACACGGGGGACACAATATTTTAATGTGAAAAACGTGAAAGAGAGAAACCAGGGGCGCCAGCCAGCAAATCTTCACTATAATAGGGTGAGGTTACAAACTTCGGGGATTTATAGCAATTGACTTATCCCAGCCGACGGCTTACAATCGGCCGCTCCACTTGGCCCAAGCTTTCAGCGACGGGGCTCGCTCCGCTCCATCAGAAGTTAGCATTTATCTTTATAACTGAATTTGGATCACACCAAAATAACATCGTTGTGGGATGTTTTTCAGTCTGGCACCCAATGGGCCTTTGGGGGTGTCGCTGGGATGCTCTAAGACTTTTTAACCCCAACACCAACTATGATTCTTGGTCCCTTTTATGCACATGTACATGTTCTCATCATAAGCAATATAGTTACAACACCAACTACCACCATACGGTTAATAGATACCAATTTTCAGACCAAAAAATCTATAAATACCATATTTTCTATCCTTGCTCATTCATGCATTTGTGGCGGAAATTCCGACGAAGATCATCTACTGTGCATTTCGAAGTTGTATTTGTTTATTATGTTGTAATGGGCATGGGAGCCATCAGAAGTTTGATACCCACAACCAATGGCCCTAGGAAACTCTGATTCATCTATGTTCTTCTCTAATCATTCTGGATGATCTACAACACTTGCACCAAGGAAAACTTGGGTGCTAAAAAAAATAAGTTTAGATGAACAGCGTTCATCTCTTCGTTCCAGTATGCTGGCATGTCCAATTAGCTAAGACGTGCAATGATATTCTCAGAATTTGAACTGTAACCTTGGATCAAAACAATGGAGCTTGAGACCAAGACATGCAGATTCACAAGAAAAATTCTTTTCAGCACAAAGGAAAACCAGAGCCGCAATGCCAAACACAGTTTCCGCAAACAAAGTTAACCCAATTTAACAGCTCAAACAGACAAATTTCACGACACAATTCACCAGCTAGCAGCTCCATAGAATGTACAGCTATATATCCACCTGTAAACTTGTACATGGCCAAAAAGATATACAGCGGCAAAACCTAATGCTCTCATCTAGTTACTCGAAGTTACTGCAAAGCACACCCTCCAGATTCTATACAGGACACCGGAAAGGAAGATAAAAACCTTGTTTCTCTCTACCAAGGGATCAATCATATTACAATGCACGCTGTACCAAAGGAAACCTCCAGCCTTGTTCCTGTTTCACCGATAACTGATGCTGGTGCCTAAAGAGGATTGGCATTTACATCTGTACACTTCGACGCCTGTTGACACTTGCAAGTCGTCTTGGACACCATCCGCACCCGGTTTTCTGAAACAATGCAGAAACTGTTACGAGTTTGCTTAGAAAAATCCATGCATTGGGGATACATAAATTTGACATCTGCTTACCTCCAGTGATGATTAGCTTCTCAACCCGCGCGACAATATGTTTTCCATATGTGTAGTTCTTCAGCTCGTTCAAGTGCACCTTGATGCTTGACAGGATCATCTCAAGGTATTTGTCATCACAGGTCTGAAGTACCTTCTGTACAACATAGTTGCCAAACTGATCCTTCATCAGTGCCTGCACAAAAAATGGGCAAACTCATGAATGAAATGTGTCAAAACCGGGCTGGGATCCTCTACAGTAATCCGTCAAAACCACCAAGTATTGCTATGGATCAACACGTTTGCCACACAGCTAACAATAAAACATCGTAACAGATTAAGGCCATCGCGTTCATCATGAAATATATGGTCTCCTGAACTGGAATAGCTTATTGAAAAATATGCAAAGAGGACAAACCTGAAATGTCTGGCCACAAGAAACAATCTCCCTTATAAGGGCATCACGCTCATCAGGAGTTCCAAAGGACAAACATTTTTCAACAACGTTAGATGCATACTTCTGCTGGCTCAACATCACCACTTTCCCAGAGAGCTTCTCAATAATGGATGATCGCTCCTCTGGCTTCCCATGTTGCAAGACATGCTGAAGAATGTTTCAAGGATTGTCAAAATCTACCTAACTCGGAAGCAGCTATAAATGGATTGGACAAAAACATACATATCAAAAAACAGGAGATTCACAAGGGCTCAGCATTCAAATAGCAATTACTAAACACACTTGATACACCAACCTCCCAAACAATAAGATCAGGTTTGTGGATTGCTAACACAACTTGCACTAAAGCTCTAAAAAATAGAAAAAAGGATAGACAGTAAACAGCCCCATAAAATCTGTACCACCCTGTTACTAAAAAATCGACAAATGACAAACATCATCAAATTTGACTAAGTAGTAGGTCAGGATTATGGATTGCTAACATAACCAGTGATGGACCTATACCATTAGAAAATAGGAAAGACAGTAAACAACCCCATAAAATCTGTACCACTCTGTTACTAAAAAATCGACAAATGACAAACATCATCAAATTTGACCAAGTAGTAGATCAGGATTATGGATTGCTAACATATCCAGTGTTGGACCTATACCATTGAAAAATAGGGATGAAAGCTAACAAACCAATAAATTTGTACCTAAAGTGTTACTAAAAAATCGACAAATGAACTTACTATTTTTATCTTGAAATATATACTTCTATAATTTATAATGACTCTTACGTGAGACAACATATGTGCACACAGAAATTGATGGTCAAAGTGCCATTTTGAAGGATGTTAGATTTGTAATAAAAACTACTACTGGTCAGAATCCTATCTTCGAAACAGTGAAACATACAAAAAAAATATTAAAAAACATACAGCAACATTTTCTAAACCGGAAAATATGAACTATGTTGTTAATTGATCATGTTATGGTTGTTCAAGTCTTGCTAAAAAATGTAAATTCAGTGTCCAATCCTTCCTAAAATAGCATGGTCTTTTAATGAATAAGAACATTCTATGCAGATTTGCAAAAAAAATGAACATTTCCATGTAGATAATCACAGAAAAAATTCTTATTGTGTTAAATAAACTTTACAGCACAAATTAAAGTCTAAAATCAAATCGTCCATCATGAGACCTACAACTTGCCAACTAGTTCAGGAAGTGTATCAGACTAGCAGTCCACATGATAGATGCAACATGCTATTCTAGTTAGGATATGGCACTCACAATTTAGTAGAAACAATTTCTTTCATTAGCGACATATAAAAAAAAGGGTACACTATGATGCATCAAAATCGTATATAGGTCAACAAAAAAATATAAACTAATTGTAGCAAATGCATACAGAGAGCACACTACACTATGATGCATCAAAATCGTATATAGGTCAACAAAAAAAATAGAAACTAATTGTAGCAAATGCATACAGAGAGCACACTGACATACTTGAACAACATAGTTTCCATATTTATCTTCTGTCAAACCATAAGCATGTTGCACAATTTCATTCATCACAGCACTCTGAGTCGCTAAATCATGGCAATGCTCCAAGACTCTCTGCAAAACCATGTTACAGTCTTAGTTATAAAAAAAAAGATCAGTCTAGTACTCTAAAAAGGGGGAAAAGGTGAAACAATTATACCTGAATAACTCTGCAGCCATATTGGTGACTACAAAGCATACAAATTTGCGCTAGTATAGGCTCTATAACAAATGGGATACGGTCTTCAGGAACACACTCAATGCACTTCTGGATTACATGGTTACCATTCTGATCATTAATACATTTGAGAACAGAATTCTTGAGCTCATGAACAATATCAATCTTCCTCTCCATATCAACTACCTCAATAACCTGCCAATAGTGAATATTAGAATTTATAGAATTTAAATTCTAAAAGCGTAACACGGATATATTAAACTCGATTGCAAATGTGCCATGTTTAACCAAATCTATCACAGCATAAAATTACCGAGACTTCAGAGGATAACTGTGATTCAATGCATCAATATTTACTCTAAGATGAGATGTGAAGAACAAATATGATGGATATTGAAGAATACAATCTTTAAGATTACTAGCATTAAGTTCCTATGTTGAACATGCTCATGAGACTGTTTGCAAAGTGACACTGTTGGCTTCTATCAAATTTTACACAAATTCGTCTACAAGCTCAACAATAAGTATAAAAGGAACATGCTAGTCTCAGTTTGAGTCCATATAGTGAAGTAGTCGATGAGAAAGGCTAAGAAAACCAATCAGTAGGAGCAATACAATCTCTGAAACTAACTTTCTTGTAGTATGGCAAAATAGTGAACTGGTCATTACAGATGCCAAAGGAGGACAATGAACTACTCCCTCCGTCTCAATTTAATCGTCACAGAGTTTGACAAAAGTGGATGTATCTAGACATAATTTAGTGTTAGATACATCCATTTTTGTCAAACTTTGCGACAATTAATTTGAGACGGAGGGAGTAGGTCATCACACGCTTTTTTGGAGGTTTGACTGCACACCTATGGCTGCACTGCTAACTTGCCAATAGTAGCGGCATGGTGATACCAGAATTCAGTGCAAGAGGAATATCTCATGTATACACAGTTGGTATATCTTGGACAAGGTCATGACAACAAATAAAGATGGGAAGATAAATGTTCCATTCTTTGCAGCACACAAATACACAGTACTTCGCAATTTTATCCAGAAAACTGCTAAATAACTATCATAAAAAATAATGGAGTTGTTTTTTCAACAAGTGTTAAGTTGCAGAATTTCTGCATTATTATACTTAGTGCAATATATTATACTGAAATAAGACCAGATATTACAAACAAGGGAGGCTTCAGTACATTTACCACATACATGGCAAATGTGAAAAAAAAGTCTCGATTGGATTGTGCGATTAAGTGGTAATTGTAAGCATGACACTGGAAAACAGAAACAAAGCAATAACACTAAACTGACCTTTTGAACAACTCTGCACCCATACATCTGAAAGCTAAGATTCAAAATATGACCATTGAGTTTATCTGCTAACTGGCTCAACTGGCTCTCTGTAGCAAACTCAAAAAACTGTGAAAATTACCATAGAAACATCAGTATTTTCGATTTCCCAAAACAAATGACAGTATTTTCTGGAAAAACAAAAAAATACTATGACAGATTGGCATACCTTCTGAATCACATAATTACCAAACACATCTGTTGTCAGAGTAATAGCATTGGCTAGTATCTCCGGAAAGATACTTTCCCTCTCATCAGGTGATGCTTCTTCTAGTTTCTGTTGAATAAACCGACTTCCATGCTGATCCACGCTGCATTGAGATGAGAATGAAATGACTTTAGAGAGATGTGTTGCTTGAAAAGTTAACTACAGAATGAACAAATAATATACCTGACGTCCATTACATGGCCAACTGCATCACGTAGCTCCAAGGACTCGTCAACATTTCTATCCATAGAATCAACATACTGTGCTACTGCATTATCTTGGTTGCTCTGTAGGCCCATATTTCTGCCACCTGACCTTCTATTCTTTGAGAAGAGGCGTGATTGCTGGTCAGCAAGACATGAAATGCTCCCCAAATTAGGATGAATGTGGGACCCTCTTTGGACTCTTGAATAGGGCACGCGAGGCTCATCATGATACAGCCTGTTACTATTATATGAGAGACCAGATTTTGGTAGATAACTATCATCATTCTCCAGACGCTGCCGTACAAATTGATCATCAAGGTATGCCCTACGGTTCCTAGCTGAATCGATGTCTCTAATAGTGTTGTTTCTATTGCTCAAGGGGTTTGTCATATTTGCCGAAGCTGCATCACAGAGATAATTAGCCTCTCCGTGCAAATTGCCAAACTGCATCAAAGTTAGCTTTTCAGCAAAAGATAGGTGATCCACATTATTAATGTGGTGGTGATTCATCCTATGATCATTGGGACCATCAATCGAACTGTTCTGCCTGCGTAAAACATTTCGGCGCGGGGAGCGAAAATCAATGTGCTCAGACCTGGGTCCACGAAAAATATTACCAGCTGAAGGAGAACGTCTATCATCAGTCATATTGGAGTTGAAATCTCTTTGATGTATGAACATTCCATCAAGGAGCTCTTTCTCATGACTCCTTTCATCAAATGGTATTCTATTAGATAGCCTCAACCCAGAGAATGTATCTGAAAGATCAGAATCAGAGTTATATGCAAAATCAAGGCCCCTTCTACCAAACATATCCATCTTTCCCATGTTTGACACAAAGTGATTTGGGATCCGATGAAATTCAGCATCCTGTTCTGACCATGCTGAACCCATATCAAATGGCGAGTGGTCTGTCATTGCATCAACACTATAAACTCTGCTTGGTCCAAATTTATGCCCATCAAACTCTCCACTACCATTTAGCTGGATGCCTGCTAAACCTTTAGATAGCAATGCTGAGTTGCCAAAATGGTCCTGAAACAACAGACATAAAGCTTGCAGTAAGTGATGCATTAATCATGAAAGCATAAAAAATGGAAGTACGTAAATCTGAAAGTAGTGTTAGTGTAATAAGATGGTTTACAAAATCAGGATAGATGCCAAAGTTCCAATAATATTTGTATGTGCCAGTTCAGTTACAGAATCGCAAAAGAACAAATACCTAAAAGTTACACTATAAAAACAGTAGTCATAAAGCGACAAGCACTATGAGCTCGCAACATATTCTCTTACAGAGTAGTACAAATCCACTGCATAAACATGTGTAGATGCATGGGTTAGCATGGGTGACAAAGTACAAAAATCGAATAAGACAGAGAAGCCACAGCAACAGTTAAGGAAAACTTCATTATTTTAAGAAACAGCTAGCTCTTTCCATAACAGACAACAAATAAAAATAGAAAGTGAAAAAGTAACATTAGTTGGCAGAACATGGGACAGCTGCACCTGACCAGACCCTGCCCTATTTCTCTCTCCTTCACCTAAACAAGCCCCAGCTTCCTTGTCCCAAAGTCTCTATCTACCAGCATCGATCTTGACATCGACGCATGCCTTCCTCTCAATCTATCTCCTTATCAGCAGAGAGAAGAGAGTGCGAGGAATTTGATTCATTTGGCAATACTAAAGGGAATGCCAGAATTATGTTGGTTTCAATTTCTTGCCAAACCTGATGGATTTACTCTTAGATTGAACCGAACAACTATTTTGAGAAAATACACAAAACTAATGTACCCAAATAAATTATCAAAACAATACGGAACTCCAAAACAGTGATGCCATACAAGCTTGAATGAATTTATTTACCACCTATGACATCACATTGAACATATTACACCATACTTAATGAGTAGAAAACACTATAATAAGAAGAATCCAATGCAGACACCAGGACCAGGCTACTAAAACCGATATAAATAACCCATACTATATTAGGATGAAGCCATATGGTCTTATTTACATCGAAATGGAAAATCAAACGGAAGGAACAGAGTACCTACTAAAATAAAGGATGCGTTCCTCTCGTGAGCATGCCAAAGAAAACTTTTCCAACTGAATGTTATAAACAGGTCCAAAAAAGACAGCTCCACGTTTAAAAAAAGGACAGACGCAGTGCTAGAAGCTCCGACGCCAGGTGGGGTCAGGGGAAGGATTATACCGGGCAAGCTTTACCCATGCACAGTGCAACGCAGAGAGGCTGTGTCGAACCCAGGACCTCTTGGCACAAGTGGGGAGTACTCTACCACTGCGCCAGGCATGTCCTTCACAGCTCAAGCGGTTGATAAGAACATAACTGATAACTATGTGTAGCATGGCTTGTTATCTCTAACACTGAGATACAGGCTAGGCTGCATGCAGCGCAGAATAAACGATAAAAGGTAAAATTTTGAAAAAAATAACTCGCAATCGAACCCTTCCAGTATTCCAGGCTGCTTGTTAAGAAGGGGCTGCGCCCTCCTCTAAATCTGCAATACGGATCCTAATACTATAATAAGCTTGAGCAGAAACAGGAGTTGCACAATCGAGAACACGGAGATGAACCAGTCCAATGCTGAATCAATAAAAGCAGACAGATCGCATTACACCTCCTATATCCGCACCGTTAGAGACCAGACAGGCAGAAAAAGGATGGAAAAGCCTTGCGCTTTTGCAAACTCCAGCGCGCACCCAGGCCTGAACCACCCAGAGTCCAAACCCTGCACACACACAAGCCTGAGCACAACGTACTCATTCGGAAACAAGCCAAGCAGTAGCCCTCACCTGCGCCAGTTTAACTAGGCTACTACTACTGATCGACCACCCTTTTTCTTCAGAGATTTAAAAAAAACACTAGCTTTATAGGAACCCCTCGCGAGCATGAGCCAACCAGGGGATGGTCGAAGACAAATCGAACCGAAAATCCATCGTGGGCGACTCCTAGAACATGCAGATACATCCAATCTACACCACGACGACGCCGCGCGGACACGGGCTTTGACATTTTCCAAGCATCGGACATCCGTATGGAACAGTTGTAATCGAAAGGGCATGGAGAGGCGTCTCACCTGCGGGACGATCCCGGCGCGCTGCCTGCCGACGTCGTTGAGCCTGGCGCCGAGCCCGCCTTGCCCGGAGAAGAAGGAGCCGCCGCCGCCAAGAGCCCCCTTGGCCGCCAGCAGCGCGGCGGCGGCGCCGTCCATGGTCGGAGGCGCGCTCCCGCTGCGCAGCGGGTCCCAGCCCCACCTAGCGTCCCCGTCGTCCGCGTCCGCAGCGCCGCCGCCGCCGAAGGGGCCCGCCATCCCGCTGGCGTCGCCGAACGGGCCCGCCATCCCGCCGCCGTCCCCGAACGGCGCCATCCCCCGAGAGAGCCTGGAAGGAGGAGACGCGCGCGCCGAAATGGGTGGGGGGTGGCGGCGCCGGCGGTGCTAGGGTTAGGGTTTTGGGCTTGGGTTTAAGCGGGCGGGCGGGCGGACGGCGGAGGGAGGCGCGGGACTGGAGGGAATGGGAAAATTTTGGGGAGCGGCCGGGAGTGGGGTCCAGGCGCCGTATATATAGCCCAGGTGCAGTCAGGTCGCGGTCAAACGGACGGGTAGCAACGGCGAGGCCGCGGGGGGTTTCCGATTTCGGACAAAGGGTTTTGCGCCACGTGCTTCGTCGCGGGTGGTTTTGGAAATGGATTGGAAAGGGAAGGAAGGTCAGAGGTGGGCCTGGGCTTTCTTTGATGAAGAGCCAACGGCGGCCGTTGGCCATTACCGAGGAACCTCTCGGCCATTGCTCTAGTTTCGGTGGAGACGGGGGAGGCGAGAGGAGACGGGGAAGGCGAGAAGAGAGTGTGGGTGGCGAAGGGACGGGCGTGACGGCGCCATTACTCGCCTCGGGGAACTTACAGGCAGCCGCCATTACGTCGGGATGGGAAACGAGGCGACGCGCTCGCCCACTGGAGTCGGGTCCCGCCAGCGGGGGAAAATGGTGCGTTCGTTTTCCCGCGGTTTTCCTTCATGGGGGGTTTTTGATTTCGGATAAGGGTTTTGCTCCACGTGCTTCATCGCGGTGGACCAGGACAGGTGCGGGGACGGCTTGTCAGCCTAGGAGGGATGCCTTCGTGATTCTGGAAATGGATTGGAAAGGGAAGGGAGGTCAGCGGTGGGCCTAGGCTTTCTTTGATGTTGACAAGCTTCTTTGTTAGTACTGTGTTTTTATAAACACTTTGTGGTCGGATTTTGATCTTGTGTATTAATGTATATAGAGATCGAAATGTTTGTAAAACTTGTCCTATTGCATATATGCTCTCTCCCATACAAAGCACAAGGCTATCTGTCTTTGCCATAGGATTATTGACCATGGTGTTTACAGGTTATTATTATGACTCTACTTTGGACGTTGTGTTTACCCCCTCCCTTTACCGGCCTCTACGGGCGGTGGGTCGCATGTTGCATACGTCTCCCAATGCATTGAATGTTTCGGTTACATCTGCATGTCCCATGCACGTATAGGTATACACATCACGACTATTCTAGAGTACATCATTACGTGTCCCGTACGTCATTCGATAACCTTTAAAGATTTAACTTTAGGAACGTTTAGCACGATAAATGGTCGATACATATATGGAGGCCAGTTACATCTTGATTTGCAACCATCCTTTGATTACCAATACACACTTTGTATCATAGAAACCCACATGAAGGCAAGGAAAATTTAACAACAAGTTCACATTTTTTGGATAGGTAACGCATAAGTTGACTTGTCATACCTTCTATATAAATGATCAAATTTAGGAAATGGGGCAATGTGAGGGTCGAATGTGGGTATCTTTGGTGGATACAGAAAGGGTAAGGGTAGTGCCATGCATATTAGCAGAGCCGTATGAGAAAGTCATGTTCCTCTTGTTCAAATGGATTGCTAGAAATGTCGAAAACATAACTGTTGGCGGGGCTCTGTTGTTTGAGAGTGATTTCCTGGCACAAACTTAATCACATGGGATTCGGTGGTGTGGTGTCGATGGGTGCGGAGCAAGGTGGGTTATGTGTGATAGCTTGGACCATGTGATGTTAGTGATGGGGTCTATTGGTTGGGCCCAACAAAAAGGATATGTTGTACACCTTCTGTAAATGGAAAGGAAATGTAAGACCATGTGTGGGTTAGCCAGCGGAAAGGAGATGGTGTACTTCTTCTGTAAATGGAAAGTTAATGGATCATGTGTGGGTTATTGGGCGTTGATGTTGACATTTTGTTATTTCTTTTTTGGTTGTGTTTTCGAAGACTTCTTTAAGTCAGATTTTGATTGTGGGGTATAGTATAAAAAAGTTCCCTTCGAAGAAAATGAAAAAAATGCTAACATATGGGTCGTGCAGCCCTGGGCTTTATTTGATGTTGACAAGCCATTGCTTATTTGGTTTATGTTTTTAAAGACTCTATGGTAGGATTTTGTTCTTGTGTAGGTATAGAGATCATTGGGTTTGTACATATTTGTTTTTCGTTTGCATATTTATCATTCGGTACGAAACTCGAGGATATCTCCACATAAGTCTCGAGGAGACCTTGTGCACGTGACATCTATTTAATGTGTGTTGACGTCTTCGTCATGGATTGTGGATCGTGTTGTTCAGGGGATTTACTAGTCTTCTTTGTTGTCTACCTCCCCTTACCAGCTTCTATGAGTGGTGGATTGCACGTGCATACGTCTCCCAATGCATTGAATGTTTCGGTTGCATCTGCATGCACGATAAACATATATCACTAGTAAGAAAAAGCTCAAGAGGAAAAACTATTAGCAATGTTCCTTGTTTTAGACACATTGCTAGTAAATACTAGAAGCTTGTCTGGCTGTAAAGGCTGCTAGTAAGACATACTAAAAGCGCGTCCACGAAAAGGACCCATTACTAGTAAATGTGCGCAGGGTAGCCATCTGAAGCTAGCCGTTGTCAAAGCCACTGCCCGGCATGGAGGACTTTGGGCTTGGGCACCTAACTGACAACGGGGGTGCTCACGTTATCTGGGTGGCGGATTTGGTTGACGATGGAGGAGGCGGTGCGCTGAACTCCAGGGCTGACGGAGTGGCGGGGATCTCGACGGCGGGTCCTGGGTCGACGGTGAGTTCCGGATCAAGTGGGTGCTCCATGAAAACTAACACCACAGCAAGGTCGAAGGACCCATCCACCATCGGAGGAGAAGAGGAATCGAAGTGGAGGAGCTCGCTGGAGGTCGTTGTTGTTTATGTGGACATGCTATAGTTGGTGGCGGCAGAGAGAGGGCATGCATGCGGGCGAGGCGGTCGTGAGACGCAGAGGCGAGAACGAGATGCGTTCATGGAAGAGAGAAGGGTTTGGTACTTGGGATGCGGCGGCTGGTGACGGGATTCGGGAGTGGAAATTTCTAGCACCATGTGGGATTTAGGCTTTTCTGGTATCTTTACATGTTTCTCTAGTATTCCAGCCCGACATGTCATGTCACTAGTAGGAAAAAACTTATAGGTGGATCAGCACTAGTAGGAAAAATCTTATTAGTAGAAATTTTGCATAAAAAGATATAGAGGCGATGTCACCTCGAAAGTCCAATCTAGGGCTTCTGGAGTCCTGCTCCGGCACCCTAGCGGGGCGGGGCGTCGTCACCGGAGGCCTCTACATCGTCATGACTGCCTCCGGACAGATGTGTGAGTAGTTCATCCCGGAACTACAAGTCCATAACAGTAGCTAGATGGTGTTCTCTACACTTTGTGCCACCATGTTTAGATCTTGTGAGCTGTCCTACATGATCAATATCACCATTATCTAATTGCTACATGTTGTGTTTGCTGGGATCCGATGAACCATGAGATTATGATTATTTTGTTCATTTCATATTGAGATGCTTCACTTATATCTTTAGAGAGTTTTAGTCTTGTTTTGTAGTGCTATCCGGTGTGTATGAATGCCTACTTTACATATGTGCTCGAGTGACAGAAACGTGACGGGTGGGGATGTGATGTTGCCACTAGGGAGAAAACAATGGTGTTATTGTCTACGGATGTGAGTTATTGCTTACATTACGTATTGTTCTTAATGCATTTGTCTGTTGCACACAAGCGATCACTTCGTTGCTGCAACTTAATATCAACGAGATTTGTTGGATAACTGTCTCAAGGTGGACTTTTAGTAATAGATGTTGTCGGGTGGCAGTCTATTTACCTTGACGCAATGCCTACAATGTTAGAACCCGTGAACTATATATCGTCATAGTAGTATTTTTATGCGTTCATGATTTGTCAATTTCCTAGTTGTAGTTTCTTTACCCAACACTTGTTCTTTTGTTTTGAGAGTTACCACTAGTGAAACTATGAACCCTGGCCCATCTCTTGCTTTTATTGCTAATGCTTTCACATGCTTTTGCCACTTGTTACCTTGCTGCCATTATTATTTCAGATCACACAAATCACTTAGTCCACTCCATATTACACCACTTCCATTGTCTCTTCTCCGAATTAATGCATCTATACAATTACCATTGTATTAGGTGTGTTGAGGACGCAAGAGAATCATCACATCACCACTCCATCCACTATTTCCTTGCACCTTGTGTTACTCATATGTTTGCTAAGTGCTTCTCGACTGTGGCTGAATTGAATAACTCAGTTGTTAAGCCTTATAGGTTTTCTTTAGCTCTCCTTGTGTCAATTCAATAAATTGGGTTATACTTACCCTCGAAGGTTGTTGCGGTCCCCTACACTTGCGGGTTATCAGTCTCTAATTAGAAACTCTAATCCAATTAGATATGTTCTAATTAGAGGCCTCAATATAGTTAGATAGGTTATAATTAGAGTCTCTAATCCAATTAGAGGGTATTTTTAACTAGAGTCTCTAATTCTACGAGAGAGAGAGAGAGAGGCTTGGAGCCAATTGTGTGTCCTCCAAAGCGAGGAGGGGGTGGGATTGTATAGGTTGACAAAGGGGGAGCCTACCTTGGGGGTCGGTTTGGCCTCCCCTTACCTTGGCCACCTAGGAGAATTCTTCTAGAACCATATAATCCCTGTAGAGAAAATCATCCTCGGCGGATTCGGATTTGACTCCATGTGGAGTCCAACTCCACCTCCCTTGTTCCTTTTTTCCTTTTGTCTTTTGGGGTTTTCCTTTTTTTCCCTTAAACCAAACATGGAATATTCCTAGGAGGGTCAATGTGCCTTGAATGGGAGCCCTAGGGTCTACCTGATAGCCCCCATTACATGGTGTGTCCATGGGGCAATTTTGGCCCCCTCCGGCACTTCCCCCTTCTCGGTTGTTTCCCAGAACCCTTCCAGAACCATATAATCCCTATAGATAGAATCATCGACTATATCTAACAATGTTACAAATGTATTATAACATCTCCTAGATATCGCATGCCTCTCTGCACTTCCTCTGTAAAGCGTGCACAGTATTTATCTCTCATAGTTACTTCTTCGAAACAACTCTGATTGACACAAGACTTGTTTCTGTGATATCGTAACGACATCGACCATTACCTATTGATGTCAGAAACATGAGACAGCGATACCAATCAATATCTCCAGACGAGATGAACCATAAGACCGTGATTAAACTCTTTAATCAACATATCATATTATTCTCGATGTCCGGTATGATTCCTTTTACTCGTTGTCATGTTATAGTATTGATGTCTACGCACGATTCTATTCTTGTAGACAGTGTTGGGCCTCCAAGTGCAGAGATTTGTAGAACAGCAGCAATTTTCCCTTAAGTGGATCACCCAAGGTTTATCGAACTCAGCGAGGTAGAGTTCAAAGATATCTCTCTCAAGCAACCCTGCAATTCCGATACAAGAAGTCTCTTGTGTCCCCAATACACCTAATATAACTGTCGGTTGTATAGGTGCACTAGTTCGACGAAGAGATAGTGAAATAAAAGTAATATGGATGATTATAAGTGACAATAGCAATCTAAAATAAAAATGGTAGCAAGCAAACATGTAGCAGAACTGAATGTAAACAATGTTTCAATGCTTAGAAACAAGGCCTAGGGACCATACTTTCACTAGTGGACAGTCTCAACAATAATAATATAATTGAATGCATAAATATCATGTCTTCACTATCCTACTCCGAACCACTCTCCGGTAGGATAACAAACACCAATCATTGCATAGGGCTATAAAAGCACTCCTTAGAGTTTGCATTCCACGTCTAGGTAACCTCACACTGACACCATGAGCCCTAGATGGTTCTAGACAAAAAAAATCATAGGTTCATCCAACACAAGTATATATAAATCATACACACGGTGCACATACTGTCACCTTTACACCGTGATCAAAGTGTCTATGGAGATCTCATAACAAAACCACTTGAGTAGCATAATAGATGAAGAGTAACATCTAATTATTCAACTAGATTACAAAGCTCATGATCACATAAAGATCACTCCATGGGAGAGAGAGATGATACGCATAGCTACCGACAGATCCCTCAGCCCCGGCGGAGAACTACTCCCTCCTCGTCATGGGAGTCAGGAACGGCGATAAACATGGCGGTGGAGTCGATGGAGATGGCTCGGGAGGCACTTCCCCGTCCCGGCAGGGTGCCAGAGCAGAGATTTTTGTCCCCCGAAACTTGTCGGCGATGGCGGTGGAGCTACGGAACTTTTTGTGGACATAGGCTGGATGATTTAGGGTTTATGCCTCTGGGAATAAATTGATGAAAAGGCGATGTCGGTGGGCGCCCGAGGGGCCCACAACATGTGGTGGCGCGGCTAGAGAGGGGCGCGCCACTAGGTGGAGTGGCCACCTCTTGGCCCCCTTCCGGGTCTCCTTTGGACTCCGTTGACATGCCGAGAATTCTAAGACTCTAGGATTTTGTTTCATCCAATTCCGAGAATATTTCCAGAACAACTTTTTTGAAACCAAAAACAGCAGAACAAGAACTAGCTCTGTGGCATCTTGTCAATAGGTTAGTCCAGAAAACAAAGGAAAACATGTGAAAACATAAAGGTATTGTATAGAAAACAAGGATGAAGCGTCAAAAGTTATAGATACGTTTGAGACATATCAAGCATCCCCAAGCTTAACTCCTGCTCGTCCTCGAGTAGGTAAGTGATAACAAAAATATTTTTTGAGGTGACCGATACGTCATAAACATATCCGTAATTTATGATGTTCCATGTTGTTTTCATGCCATATGCTACATGTTTTCCTTACACTTTATGTCATTTTTATCGATTTCCCGGACTAACCTATTGACAAGATGCCACTGAGCTATTTCCCTGTTTTTTGCTGTTTTTAGTTTCAGAAAAGTTCTTCTAGAAATATTCTCGGAATTGGAAAATTCGAAGCCCGGAAGTCTTAGAATTTCTGAAGGTTCCACGGAGTCCCGAAGAGGCCTGGAGGGGGCCACAGGGGGAACACACCATAGGGTGGCGCCCCCTGGCCGCGCTTGGGGGTGGTGTGGGCCCCTCGGGAGTCCACAGCCATCGCCCTTTCACCTATTTATCCCCTGATACATCTACCCTAAAAATATACCACTTCTACCTGAGAAACACCCGAGGCCGCCATCATCGTCAACCCGAGATCGGGAGGGTTCTGGAGCTCTTCCCGGCACCCTGCTGGGAGGGGAACTCGTCACCGGAGGGGTCTACACAACCATGCCCGCCTCCAGAGTGATGCATGAGTAGGTCATACTTGTACTACGGGTCCATAGAATTATCTATATGGTTGTAATCTCCACCTTATGCCTCATGTTTAGATCTCGTGAGCTGCCTCGCATGATCGAGATCATTTATTTTTAATGCTACATGTTGTGTTTGCTGGGATCCGATGATTATTGAATGCTATGTCTGTTGATTATCAATCTATCATGTTATCTTCATGTGTATGTTATTTATGATCTTGCATGCTCTCCGATATTAGTAGATTCTCTGTCCAAGTAGATGCTAGTGACTCCAAGAGGGAGTATTTATGCTCGATAGTGGGTTCATGCCTGCTTTGCATCTGTGCTCAAGCGACAGAAACGTGACGGATGGAGGATGTGTTGTTGCCATTAGGGATAAAACAACGATGTTTACTTTGTTTACATTACAGACCTGGCTTACTGCGATTATATGTTGCTTGCAACTTAATACCCAACATTTGTTTGGATGATATTCGAAGGGTGGATTATTAGTCATAGATGCAGTTGGATGACGATCTATGTATTTTGTTGTAATGCCCGCATGAATCTCATAGTAATCTTTATGGCATGCATGTTCTTTATATATCAATTGCCCAACTGTAATTTGTTCACCACGCATGTTAGCTATATTTTATGGAGAGACACCTCTAGTGAACTATGCACCCCGGTCCGTTTTCTCATTCTGATAATGCACACACTGCTTCCACTGTTTTCACATTGTTGCTACTATTTTCATATTGTTCTCATATTGTTTTCCATACCATACATTTAACCTCCTTGTTATCAGCAAAACCGGTGAGAACGACAACATCACTGCTTCGTTGGGGCAAAGTGAATTGTCTGTGTTGTGTAGGTTCCACGTTGTTGCTGAACCGGTAGTGCGCACTGCCATCTCAGCTGCATCAACCTTCTGAAGTTACTCCTTCATCCTACCGGTCGATTCAACCTTGGTATCTTACTGAGGGAAACTTGCTATTGTGCTCTTCATACCTTCCTCTTGGGGTATCCCAACGAACGTGTGTTACACGCGCATCAAGCTAATTTTTGGCGCCGTTGCCGGGGAGGACGAGAATTTCTGCAAGGGGAGTCTCTCACTTCCAATCTCTTTACTTTGTTATTGTTTTGCTTGTTACTTTCTTTATTATGCCGACTATCAATGGTTGATGCCTTTGAAACTAGATCTTATTGGCAAGGTGGGTTCACGGATGAACAACAAAAATATTATAAAGAACACTGTTTGTCACAAAAGGGATACACTTATGGGAGCAAATTAATAAAGTACATGACTATGCTAAAAACTTGTGCTCTACTTATAATGTTACTTATTGCTTTGATAAATCTTGTTGATGTAGTAGGTATAAACACATCCCTTTTCAATGTGAGTATAATGATGATGTTACCATATCTTTTTATGTTAAGGGAAATTATGACTTTGAAGATGTGGAACAAATTGAGGAATTTATTGCTTGGAAGGGTGCATTCAAAATTGCTTATTTGCTTGAAAATATTGATGATGCACCTTATAAATATGAGATTTATGATATACTTGAATATTGCTTTGATAATTACAAGGATTGTAATTACTACATACTTAAATATCTTAATCAATGCTCTCCCCCAAAGGGAGAGATAAATGCCTTGCAGGAACCTATGGAAGAAGAAATTATTGAAATTGGAAGCTCATTGGATGAAAAAGAGGAGGAGTGTGGTGATCAAGAGGAGGAAGAATGGAGTATCTACCCATGTCTACCTCCCAATGAGAGTAAATCTTTAACACATACCTTACTTGATTTCCCTCCATGCTCACCACAGGAGGTTGAGTGTTATATTGATGATCCTATTGATTTTTTTGAAATATCCTTTTTTGATGAAATTGATACTTGCTATACTTGTGACCTTGATGCTACTATGAATGAAACTTGTGAGAATGATATTGCTACTGTTATTGATGACAATCCTCTATTTATTCCAACTATCGATATGCATGATAATGAGGAAGTTTTTTAGAAAATTTATATGATAATGCTCTTGATGATGGTCCTGTGTTACTTGATGTTATAAATCATAATGCTACTGAAAATAGGATTTCTATAATGTTTCCATACCTTTTATGAGTGATCAATCATCTTGTTTTGCTATTGCAAAAAAGTGGGGAAAAGAAGAGGTAATTTTAAATTTTGATCCCATTATTTTTGAGCTTGATATGAATTGTGTGCTTTTAGACCATGACAAACATGCTTTATGTGATAATTATGTTATTGAGTTTGTTCATGATGCTACTGAACATTATTATGAGAGAGGAAAATATAGTTGTAGGAATTTTAATGTTACTAAGACACATCTTTTTTTTTGAAAGTTTTGAAGTTTCTCTTGTTCTACCTTCCCATGATTTCTAGTTTGAGCTTCTTTAATTTATTTCTTTACAAGATTCCTATGCATAGGAAGTGGGTTAGACTTAAATTTATTTATACTTTCTTCTGATGCTCTCTTTTGCTTAATTTATATTTATTATCTGAGCATCTTCTTCAATTGAAAACACTTTATTCCACTTTTCTGGGCCTAGCTAAAAGGCATTAAAGAAAAGCACGTCTTGGGAGATAACCCGTGGTTTTATTTTTTGCTTTGTTTTTCTCTGTTTTCTTTGAGTCAAGGGGTTTTATACTTATGTAGCAACTCCTTTTGTATCTTTATTTTCATGTTTTAGTTGTGTCGAGTAAAGTTTCTGACAAAAGTTGGATTTGGTTTTGGATTTCAGCGCAGGAAACAGATTTCTGTTGTCCACCGTAAAAAATCGTATAAAATTCAGAAAGATCAGAATGATCTAAAAAAAATTGTGCTTATTTCTCAGCTAATTTTGAAAAAAAATTGCTCTTTAAGTGTTTCGATCTGAGCAATGTAAATTCCCCAAAAAAAATCGTCTTTACAAATTGTTCTGGTTTTGGCAGATTCTGCCATTTTTTTTGCATTTGCTCTTTTACGATTTCAAGTGGATTTCTTTACTTCACGAAACATCAGTGGCTGCAGCTAATGTTTAAAAGTATCAATAGTACTTGTTCCCATGCAAAACCCATGAATTTTTTATTGTTGCACTAACCCTCTAATGCGAATTACTCTTTGAGTGTGGTGTGAAGGAAGTTTTCAAGGTTCAAGAGAAGAGGGTGATATAATGTGATCAAGAAGAGTGAAAAGGCAGAGCTTGGGGATGCCACCGTGGTTCATCCCAGCAAATTCTAAGAAGACTCAAGCATCTAAGCTTGGGGATGCCCAAGGCATCCCCTTCTTCATCAAGAATTTATCAGGTCACTTCTAGTGAAACTATATTTTTATACGGTTACATCATATGAAGTTTACTGATACGTCGAAAACGTATCTCTTTTTCTGAACACTTTTCTTATTTTTTTTTACTCTAAACTTGTGTGTTTTGGATACACCTAACACGAACTAATGCTGTTTTCAGCAGAATTACTTTGGTGTCTCGTTTTTATGCACAAAAATCAACTTTCGGGAAAATGCCCAGAAAAGAGCCCATTGATGTTTTCACCCCGGAAGACCCCGGGAGCCAGAAGGGGGCTAGGAGAGGGGTCAGAGGGTGGCCACACCCCCTGGCCCGGGTCCCCCTGGCCGCGCCAACATAGGGTGTGGTCCCCCGGACCCCCTCGGACTCCCCCTTTCGACTACAAGTAGCCTTCAACCCTAAAACCCGAGGGGGTACGCCATATTCCACAGAAACACAACAGAGCGCCGCCGCCGTCCCGAACCTCGATTCCGGGATCAGAAGTTCCTGTTCTGGCACCCTGCAGGGACAAAGAAGTGGAGGAGATCATCGCCATCGTCATCACCAACGCCTCTCCATCAACCATCCGTGTTTCCCCCATCCATGTGTGAGTAATTCCCCGCTGTAGGCTGAAGGGGATGGTAGGGATTGGATGACATCGTTCATGTAATAATGTCGTGATTGTTAGGGCATAGTTCCTAGTGTCCTCTATTAGTGCTATTGACATTGTTGCAACTTGTTATGCTTAATACTAGGTTATAAGAAATGGTACTTTCAGAAGTTTGAGCATGTTTATTGCAATCATCAATAACAATTTCATTTTTAATGCAAGTGTCTTTAAAAGGTTCATGATATATGTCCCCATTTTTAGGAAGATTTGAAGGGGTCGTTGCATAGAAAACAAAAAATTTCCTACGCGAGAGACACCCGAAAGGCCAAGATCTAATCTAGGAGACGAAGTTCAACGGGAAAAGAGAGGGTTAAGGAGAACACATACCCTCGAAGACACAAAGCATTACGAGATCAAATATCGTTGTTGGTGTAGTCGTACTCACACCGATCCTGATAGCGAGAAGATGTGCACCGCAATCCGGCGGTGCCTCCGTGATCGGTCACACGTACGGTTGATGACGACCTCCATTCCCTCGTTCCAGCGGGGTGCGGAAGTAGAGGATCCCTCGGAACTCCAGCAGCACGACGGCGTGGTGTGGTGGAGAAAAACATTGCGCAGGGCTTCGCCAAGCGCACGAACAAGTAGTGGAGCAGCGACAGGAGGGAGGAAGAGATGACACAAGTGTGTGTGTGTGGGAGAGGGAGCTTCCACCCCTCCTTATATAGGAGGGGATGTCAGCCACGAATTTTTGGGTGTCTCCACCTCTCCCTCATCATGTGAGTGGAGTCTCAACTCAACCCACTCATTCTTCCATTAATTCCCACTCAAAATCCCAAGGGTTTTCTTTAATAAATAAATAAAACAATTTTATTTCTTTATTTAAATATTTGTTAATTCCATTAACAAACATTAACATATAACCCCTTGAGTTAGTTGTTAAATCTATTAACAACCATTTGATAAGAACCCCCTTGAACTATTTCAAAATTACCCGAAACAATTCCGGTGACTATTTCATTATTCCCTGAAACAATTTTGGTGTTGTCCAAACTTTTCTCCGATATTCCGTATCCTCTCAAACGCGTCATCAAACCTTAAGTGTGTCACCCTACGGTTCGCGAATAATATAGACATGATCGAGACTCCTCTCCGATCAATAATCAACAGCGGGATCTGGAAATCCGTGATGACTCCTATATATTCAACGATGACTCTCGTGATCGTGTGAACCATCAACGTCGTGAACAATTCCCTTTGTCTCGCGATATTTTACTTGTCCGAGATTCGATCATTGGTATCAACCATACCTTGTTCAATCTCGTTACCGACAGGTACTCTTTTCTCGTTCCCATGATATAACATCCTTGTGATCATATCACGTGCTTGCAAGCGGTTTCGATGTGATATCACCGAGAGGGCCCAGAGTATATCTCTCCGTCATTTTGGATGGACAAACCCCACTCTTGATCCATGAGCCTCAACTAATACTTTCCGAATACCTAACGACACCTTTATAATCACCATGTTACGGTGTGACGTTTGATGAATCAAAGCACCCTTCCGGTATCAGTGATTGACATGATCTCATGGTCTAAGGAATAAGTTACTTCGTATGCAAGATATAACAATATAAACTAAATGACTTGATCGTATTGTTATCTTGTTATTGGGTCTATGTTCATCACATCATTCGTCTAATGATATGACCTCGTTATTAACAACATCCAATGTTCATGATCAGGAAACCTTGATCATCTATTAATCAACGAGCTAGTTAAAAGAGAGGCTTTACTAGGAACCATTGTTTGTTTATTAAACACACATGTATCAACGTTTCTGGTTAATACAATTCTAGCATGAGAAATAAACATTTATCATAAACAAGGAATAAGATAATAACCACTTTATTATTGCCTCTCGGGCATATTCCCTTCAGTCTCCCATTTGCACTAGAGTCAATAATCTAGTCTGTAAGCACTTAACACATATGGCGTTCTAGTGTTATTACCATGCTTTGCATGTGGTAAACATCATCAAAAAGATCTGAACTGTTCAGGTCCTATTGTATTTGCATGTTCTTTGCGTCTACATGCATCACTCATTCTCTAATAAGATGGCTTTGTATATATATGGTCAATCGGTGAAACCTTGATTCCTCAGCTTAAACTAATGTCACTAACATTGTGAAAATGTAGCTTCATAGTGTTAGAATTCTTGGAAATTCACCAAGTTCCGGTGATACCTTAATTCCTCAGATTAAACTAATGTTACTAACATTGTGAAAATGTAGCTTCATAGTGTCAGCATTCTTGGAATTTCACCAAGTTCAATAAAGAACTCCTTGACACAAAATATGCTTATTATCAGTTGTCAACACAACGATACACTTTAGCCTTTGTTGTAGTATCTGTCACAATATTTTTAATTTTGAAACTCTTTCAAATATGGCATGGAACTTTCTTCCAGCCTATTGTGCTACCCTTCATCACATATTTTAATTGAGATAAAATTATTTGATATATGACAAGACTATTAGTGTAACATATTACAACAAATAGTTTGTCATTACTATATAGGAAAACACATCCTTAGCATTTCTAAAATGACACAAGGATCTCTCCCACTGTTGTCTAATCATCATATGAATTATCCTGCTATAACATTTTATAGCATAGGACTCATCTGGTTGTGTAAATAGCATGGAAACATGACTTAGAAATCTCAATTTCAATGATGCTCATCATGTGTCAAAACACTTGAATCTTGCTCAATTATTTTCCATGTGACAAGAACTCCTTCTTATCATTTCGATATTGACTTACTTCAACATTTCATCTATGTAATTTGGCTCAACCATATTAGGCGCTTTAATCCATCTCTTATAGATATCGATGCCCAATATCTTCTAAGCCTTTCATCAATGTGAAAATCTTAACCGTTTTAATTTAAAATTACATATTTTCCAATCATCCATAAGTCATCTACATAAAGTATTGGAAATATATCATAGCGCTCCCACTTAATTTCTTGTAATTCTACAAGCATCTTGATCGTTCATGATGGAATCAAACTCTTTTGATAACTTCATTAAGGTAAAGATTTCAAGCTCGTTATGCTCACTTCAACCATTGAAGTTTTCATACCTTTCTAGCAACCTTTTGAATTTTACAAAACTCTCATACTGTGTCAAGTACACATCTTTGATAAAACTTCCTCGAGAGGAGAGTTGGTTTTGTTATTCAACTGCCATGTCATAATATGTAACTTTTGCTAGAACTCTCCGCAAAGACTAAAACATCACTACGGAAGATCAAAATCTTGTAGTAGTCAGCTCTTTGAACTTCGTCGAAAACAACTTTTTGATAAGTACAACTTTCAAAGGATGTAAAAAAACCATGTCTTTGTCGCTATATAGATCCTTTTGCTATCGTTAGGCATCATGCCTATCGAAAGGACTACCAAGTAACATACCTGATATTCATACAAGGATACTACGGCGGATATAATGACTCATAGTCAATTTTACGAAGTCAGGGCCCATCATTTGCTTCCTTTATAAGGTCCAGGTCCTTTTGTTGTCAAAACAACACTTTACTCTTAAACCACAAGTTGGGCTAAGTACAAAGTTTTAGGACTTTTGTGGTTCAGTACGCAAACTCATCCGAAGTATCTACAACACATGTAGTGTCTTCTAATTTTTGAAAATAACAATCCCCGGAACAACTTCCAGTGTTGCACTATTCTTGACATGATAACAAAGATTCTCTAATCTCGTTGAGTTTGTACTGTGCTCCCACTCACTTATTTCGCAAGAACTACTTTCTCGAGAAATCAACCCTTTTGGACAAACAACATTTGTCTTTTGGTTTGGTGATAGGAGAAATACTCAATGTTTTATTTGGGATAACCTTATAAACATATATTTATCCTATTTTGGTTGTAAACATTTTACACATGCTATGCATACCAAAACTGAAGAAAATGACAATTCGGGTCACTACCCAAACCATATCTTATATGTTGTCAATTTCAACGGATCATGATGGTGCTCTTTTCAGTGGAAAAGCGGTTGTCCTTAATGTATAAACTACAAAAATTATAATGGCAATTTTATTAATCTTACCATGTCAAACAAGGTTTGATTTTGTCTCTCGAACACTCCAAACTAATGTGGGGTAATTCGAGTAATATAAGTTGTAGAACAATTCTGCAACTTCTCAGATGTTTTGCTAAACTTGTAAATCAAACTTTATCCTTTATGATCCAATCATAAATACTTGATTATCTTGTTACAATGATTTTTACTTCATATTAACAACCATTTGAACCAATTCAAAATGTCAAACTCTGTTCTCTTTAAATAGATATACTCACATATCTACTCAAATCATTGAAAGAATTTTATGAAGGAAAAATTAATCCACCATACATGACTACACATAATGGATTATATACATCAATATGTATAATATCCACTAAATTAGTCGTCCATTCTACTTTGACCTAAGAACGGAATTCTAGTCATCTTTTGGAAGAGGTCTCACAAGCGTCAATTTATTCAAAACAAAATGACTCTGGAAGTCCATCAATATGGAGTTCCTTCATGTTTTCTTTTCCGATATGAACTAAAATGGTGGTGTCACAATTTAAGTGAAACTCTTTTACGTCTTGCAACATTTAGCATTTAGTCTTATAGATGTTTACTTTACCAACATGATTTATATTAACATATCCATCAATTATGGAATATGGTCATCGTTTGAACAATCTCATTTGTTCTCACAAAAGACTAGAACAAAATAACAACTTATTAAGTTCTTAAAATAAATCTTGAATGTTTGGTTCGATACGACAATGAACACAATAACACTTTAGTTATGTTCTTGTCATAATCGATTCCACATCTATTACTAGTTCCTTTTAGGCCCTTGTATTTCTTGCATTGCGTTGCTTTGTATGACAACTCATACCAACCAATGCGGTATCAAAATACCCAAAAATACTTTGTTAACTAGTAATACATCTATAACTTGTATATCAAGCATATACTCGTGAGTTGGACTTTTCCAGTTATCTTCTTTTTCTGCCATATATCTTTTTGTAATTCTATTTTCAATATTCCCTTTCCTTTATAGAAGAATCATTTAACATCAAACAATGCTAGTCGTACTAGTTCATTTTCTTTGGCGTGTTAGTCATATACTATCACCCATTGAGTCATACTTTGAGTTTGATTATTCTACTAATATCACCATATTAATAGTATTCTTCTAGATTCCACTCTTAGCAATCTCCAAGTAAGGTAAACGACTTTACCCATACTTATAATCCATCCCATCATAACAATTTTATGATTAAGCTACTATAGCTCGAAGGAAGGAATTTAGAGGATAATTTTTAGCGCCCAACTTCTTGGAATATTCAAACGCCTAGCATCTTCAATCATTGCATATATTCATATAATATAAGCAAACATTGCCACGCTAAATTATACTCAGTCATGTTGCCACAAATAATTTTCTAGATATCAATATATCTTTCACTTGATTGTTTCTGAAAACAACTCTTTTCAGTTCCTAAATCACCTTGATCAACAAAACATTCTTTTGAAGATAAAGTAATATGGAAGCAACCATGACTCTAGATTCTAAGTAGGAATTGGTTGCTCTTTAGATCAATCAATCATTAACCATATGGAGATAGTTAGGAAATACCAAAAATCTACAATAGGACTCATTTTTAAATTTCACTAATACGGTACCAATCTTTTATGGTTTTACCAGATCATAATAGTTATATCTCAATTAACAATCTAAGTGTATGGTAGTTTTGTGGATGCCAATGAATACTACAATTTGTGCAAATTCACTTTGATTGGTTGTTCATGATAAATAAGTTCAAGTTAATTCAAAATTAAACCATGAACTCGCACTCAAAAACAACATCCCTCTTAGTCGTCTTTAGTGATTACACGAACCAAATTCACTACACCAAAATCGATCATCACGTGAGATGATGTAGCTTCAAAGGCGAACACTGACATGTTCATCATATCATCCATATGACTCATGCTTTACCTTTCGGTTACGTGTTCCGAGGCCATGTCTGTACATGCTAGGCTCGCCAAGTAGAACCGTAGTATTACGTGTGTTTCACGGCCATGTCAGTACATGCTAGGCTTGAAAACACCCGTTGTATGCGAACGTTAAGTCTGTCACACCCGATCATCACGTGGTGTCTCGAAACGACGAACTTTCTTAACGGTGCATACTTAAGGAAGAACACATTATTATCTTGATATTAAGTGAGAGGGATCATCTTATAATGATACCGTCGCTATCTAAGCAAAACAAGATGCATAAAAGGATTAATCATCACAGACATCATATGTAAGGATAACGTGATGTGATATGGTCCTTCTTGCACTTGATCTCCATCATGTGTATCATGGTATGATCTCCATCATTCCGCCGGCGTGGTACGAAGTACCTTGGCACCCCAATATTGATTGTCCATCAATAATAAGACAATCAAATGGATACCTTCCGGTATATCAATAATTTGCCAAATAGATCATCTCATAATCAAATTTGTAACATTGACCATATCACATCACATGCCCAGCAAAAACTAGTTAGACGCTTCTAATTTATTTTTGCATAGTTTACGTGGCTTAGGGCTTTTGAGGATAGAACCGTTCATACCTACGAACATCAACCACAACGTTTATAAACACATTTTTAACAACCCTTCGTAGATTAGATCTTAACTATAGTAGGATAAACAAACACCCGCAAGCCACTTATGCACTACAAGTTGCATGTCAGTTGTGTAACAAGTCTCATGTACGTGGACATGTAAGGTTAGTCCGGGCCGCATCATCCCACTATGCCACTAAGATCATAAAATAATCAAGGATGTAATAACATGATCATCAACGCCCACATACACCTATGTGTTCTACCCGTACAAAACATCTACGCATAGATCCGGCTCTGATACCACTGAAGGGGTCGTTGCATAGAAAACAAAAAATTTCCTACGCGAGAGACACCCGAAAGGCCAAGATTTAATCTAGGAGACGAAGTGCAACGGGAAAAGAGAGGGTTAAGGAGAACACATACCCTCGAAGACACAAAGCGTTACGAGATCAAATCTCGTTGTTGGCGTAGTCGTACTCACACCGATCCCGATAGCGAGAAGATGTGCACCGCAATCCGGCGGTGCCTCCGTGATCGGTCACACGTACGGTTGATGACAACCTCCGTTCCCTCGTTCCAGCGGGGTGCGGAAGTAGAGGATCCCTCGGAACTCCGGCAGCACGACGGCATGGTGTGGTGGAGAATAACATTGCTCAGGGCTTCGCCAAGCGCACGAACAAGTAGTGGAGCAGCGGCAGGAGGGAGGAAGAGATGACACAAGTGTGTGTGTGTGTGTGGGAGAGGGAGCTTCCACCCCTCCTTATATAGGAGGGGATGGCAGCCACGAATTTTTGGGTGTCTCCACCTCTCCCTCATCATGTGAGTGGAGTCTCCACTCAACCCACTCATTCTTCCATTAATTCTCACTCAAAATCCCAAGGGTTTTCTTTAATAAATAAATAAAACAATTTTATTTCTTTATTTAAATATTTGTTAATTCCATTAACAAACATTAACATATAACCCCTTGAGTTAGTTGTTAAATATATTAACAACCATTTGATAAGAATCCCCTTGAACTATTTCAAAATTATCCGAAACAATTCCGGTGACTATTTCATTATTCCCCGAAACAATTTCGGTGTTGTCCAAACTTTTCTCTGATATTCCGTATCCTCTCAAACGCGTCATCAAACCTTAAGTGGGTCACCCTATGGTTCGCGAATAATATAGACATGATCGAGACTCCTCTCCGATCAATAATCAACAGCGGGATCTGGAAATCCGTGATGACTCCTATATATTCAACGATGACTCTCGTGATCGTGTGAACCATCAACGTCGTGAACAATTCCCTTTGTCTCGCGATATTTTACTTGTCTGAGATTCGATCATTGGTATCAAACATACCTTGTTCAATCTCGTTACCGACAAGTACTCTTTTCTCGTTCCCATGATATAACATCCTTGTGATCATATCACGTGCTTGCAAGCGGTTTCGATGTGATATCACCGAGAGGGCCCAGAGTATATCTCTCCGTCATTTTGGATGGACAAACCCCACTCTTGATCCATGAGCCTCAACTAATACTTTCCGAATACCTAACGACACCTTTATAGTTACCCTGTTATGGTGTGACGTTTGATGACATCAAAGCACCCTTCCGGTATCAGTGATTGACATGATCTCATGGTCTAAGGAATAAGTTACTTCGTATGCAAGATATAACAATATAAACTAAATGACTTGATCATATTGTTTTCTTGTTATTGGGTCTATGTTCATCACATCATTCTTCTAATGATATGACCTCGTTATTAACAACATCCAATGTTCATGATCAGGAAACCTTGATCATCTATTAATCAACGAGCTAGTTAAAAGAGAGGCTTTACTAGGAACCATTGTTTGTTTATTAAACAGACATGTATCAACGTTTTCGGTTAATACAATTCTAGCATGAGAAATAAACATTTATCATAAACAAGGAATAAGATAATAACCACTTTATTATTGCCTCTCGGGCATATTCCCTTCAAGATTAATATAAGAAGCAAAGGACCTATACCAATCGACAGCTATTTGAGGATCAAGAACATATTTAGCATTAAGCTCATGAAAACCAGCAGTTTTAGCAAAAGTCTTAATGCAATCATACTCATAGTTTATACCTGATTCTTTACCTTTGTTGTTATTCCAATCTTCACTATTGATTCGAATTCTCTCAAGAATATCCCACTTAGCTTCAACCTTGTTACTAAAAAAAGAACCCTTTGAGCAGGCATCTAGATAATCCTTCCAATGTCCTGAAAGCCTTGCATAAAAATTAGTAACAATTATTTCCTTAGGAAGCTCATGGTTAGGACATTTGAGTATTAATGTTTTTAGTCTTCCTCAAGCTTGGGAAATGCTTTCTCCATCATGAGGCCAAAATTATAAATGTAATTCCTATCTAAATATAGTTCATGAGAAGGATAAAATTTAGAGTAAAAGAGAGATTCAACTTCCTTCCACTCCAAATGATGATGATCATCTAGTAGTTCATACCACTCCCTTGCTTTGTCCTTAAGTGACAAAGGGAATAGACTCCTCTTAACTTGGTCCGTTGAGATACCTGCAGACTTGAATAACTCGCATAATTCATGCATAAAGTGTAAATGATCACTAGGATGGACAGTTCCATCTCCAAAATAACGGTTATCCATGACAAGTTCAACAATTTTCTTGGGTATTTTAAAAGGAATTCTTTAAGTAGGAGGATTTAAAATATCATAAGCATCATTAGGTTTATCACATATGGGAGATAAAGTATCATCAGAGCAAATTTTCTCCTCTAAAGCTGGAAAACTAAAAAGCGTAAAAACTAGCTTCCCCAAACTTAGACTTTTCCCTAGCATTAGGAATGATGCGGTGCAAAGAATTAATGCTAATAACATTGCTATCACTATTATGCAAACAAACTTCCATATGTTTTTTAATTTTCTCTTCAAAATCATCATGTCCTAATTCAACATAAATATTATAAAGTTCTATCATATTTTTGTTGTTTTCCATTAAGACTACTAGTAAAAAACAAAAACAAGAAGCGAGTAAAAATAAGCCTAACTAGTGAAAACAAGAAGCAAAAAGATAAAATTGCAGAATCTAAAGGAAATAACTCCGAACACTCACACCCAAGGATGTGAGTGCAACGGCGCCAGAAAAGAGCTTGATGTCTATGCACGCTTCTATTCTTGTAGACAGTGTTGGGCCTCCAAGTGCAGAGGTTTGTAGAACAGCAGCAAGTTTCCCTTAAGTGGACCACCCAAGGTTTATCGAACTCAGGGAGGTAGAGGTCACAGATATCCCTCTCAAGCAACCCTGCAATTAACATACAAGAAGTCTCTTGTGTCCCCAACACACCCAATATACTTGTCAGGGATATAGGTGCACTAGTTCGGCGAAGAGATAGTGAAATGCGATTAATATGGATGGTTATAAGTAATAATAGCAATCTGAAATAAATATGGAAGCAAGCAAACATTTAGCAGAACAGGCGGAAAACGGTGTTTCAATGCTTGGAAACAAGGCCTAGGGATCCTACACTAGTGGACACTCTCAACAATGATCACATAACTGAATAACTAAATATCTTCTCTTCACTATGCTACTCTTAACCCTCTCCGGTTGGATAACGAACACTAATCATTGCGTAGGGCTGCAAAAAGCATTCCTTAAAGTAAGCATTCCCATGTCTAGTTAGCCCCACACTGCCAACTTGAGCGCCCTAGAAGGTACTAGACAAACACCACAATTCATAGAGGAGACACACACGATGTGCACACTGTCACCTTCACACCGCGGGACAAGGTGTCTCCAAATTTCATATTAATAAAACACTCGAGTAGCATAATAGATGAAGAGTAACATCTACTTATTCAACTAGACTACAAAGCTCACGATCACATATAGATCACATCATGGGAGAGAGAGATGAACCACATAGCTATCGGTAGAGCTCTCAGCCTCGGGGGAGAACTACTCCCTCCTCATCATAGGAGACAACAACGACAATGGAGATGGCGGTGGAGTAGATGGAGATGGCTTCCGGTGGCACTTCCCCATCCCGGCAGGGTGCCAGAACAGAGATCTGTCCCCCGAAACTTGGATTGACGAAGACGGCAGCTGCGGAAGATTTCGTGGAATTTCGCCGATTAGGTTAGGGTTTTCGGGAGGAAGGCCTTAAATAGGCGGAAGAGCAACACCGGGAGGTTACCAGGGGGCCCTCACCACCCCCAGGAGCGCCCTAGGGTGGACCCGCGCCTGGGCATGGTGAGGTCCACCCGGAGACCGTCTTCGGCTCTTCTTCGGACTTCCAGAAGCTTCGGAGAAAAATAGGGACTTTGGCTTTCGTGGAATCCAATTACGAGAATATTTCTAGAACAACTTTTCTGAAACTAAAAACAGCAGAAAACAGGGAACTGGCACTGGGCATCTTGTTAATAGGTTAGTCCCCGAAAATGTAAGAAAACATAGGAAAACATACGGAAAACATGTAGCAATTGGCATAATATCAACATGGAACATCATAAATTATAGATACGTTGGAGACGTATCAGTCACAAGCCAACTAGACTTCACAAGAGAGGCTCCCATAGAAGGACGCATCTGGGTAGAAGGTCATCCCTCTTTCTCTTTTGTTTACACAATTATGCTTTTACTGATAAATCAGGGGCAAAAATAGTGAAGAGAATTTGTTGTACTCCCTCCGATCCGAAAAAGTGACCCTCAAAATGAACTAACTGACGAAGACATAGATCTTGGACCCTGCGGGTAAGGACACCCCCTCTCAGGCCCAATGTCAAGGCCCAAGAAGAGGCGCCCTTGGAAGACTCCAGAAGGCCCACCAGAAGCCCACCCGCACTAAACTTGCGGGTTAAGTTAGGTAGTTTTGTAACCGACCTAGCTAGGGTTTGAATCCTCTCCGGGTAGGACTCGAGACCTGGCCATCTATATAAGGCCAGGAGAGCCCTCAAGGAGAGGACCAAGTGACACCGCACGACCAAAAAGCCTCGGAACTCGAGATCTACTCTCGATTCGAGCAACCTGTAACCGATCTAATCATCCAATACAGATCGACAAGAGGCAGGAGTAAGGGTTTTACCTCGACGAGGGCCCCGAACCTGGGTAAATCTCGCCCCCTGTCTAGCCGACGATCTCACCAGCGCTCATGAGTTCTCCTAATCGAAACCTGATAGGGTCACCTAAGGGACTTGTCGAGTCAGAGATTCGACAATTGGCGCCGTCTGTGGGAATCGCGGGCGCTGGATCACCGGCATCTTCGGCTTCATCACGTCCAACTCCCGTTGGAAACCAACGGCTACGGCTCCGAACAATCCTATACGGATCGGATCTGTCGTGGTCACGCCTCACTCGCCGGAATCACGCCCGGCGTTCGAGGAACTGGAGAAGAGCGTCACCCTGACGTTCGGGAGCTTCAACTTCATGGCGAACAGAGACGGGATCCTCCACTTCTCAGATGAATCTGAAACCGAATCTGGAACCGCCAACTCGCGCTTTCCTACAGGGAAAAGCGGCGAGTCCATCCGCTACAACGCAGTCGACTACCACACCCTCTCGACAGAGGAACCCTCTCGGGTACGGAAAGCTTTCCGATCTACGCCTAGGACACACGGACCACAACTGGCCCAAGTCTGCATGGCAGGGTCGGAACAGCCCTCGGAAACTGAATATAGCGCGACCGAGCGCGATAGAATCGGCGTTTCGCGGGAAGCCTGGAAAAGAGCCAAGGAATCCATGCGAAAGAGCCAGCCACCTGCGGCGGGAGCCACACAGGAAGACCTAACCGCCTACCACTATCACCTAGTGAGGGCGGCCTCAAACATCAAGGATGCCCGAGCAGATCTAGCCCGTCGCAGGAGAGCGGCGGATGAATCAAGCCTACGTCGAGCCGAGCTATCCCATGCACCTTCAGTCGGTACCCGACCTGGGGGGAAGGGACCTGCAGCGTCGACGAGGGACCACGAATCTATGGCTGGAACCAACAGGTCTACCACGTCTTCTTTCATGAGGGTCGACGACGATGGCAACGTCTACCCGCAAACCCCAGCCGCCGCGATCCTAGCCGCAACAACCTACATGCAGATGAACCAGCCGACGGATAGCGATCCCCGGGTGGAACAATACAAGCATATTCGCAAAGGTCTAGGGTTGGCGGCCGCGAGGCTCGCCTCTCACGATCGCAAAGAACAATTGGAGAAGGAGCGACTGGAGAAGGATAAGGACAAAGAAACGCCCCGCAGGCACAAAAGCTCTTCCCCAAGGAAAGACAAGTCGCCACGTCGTGGCCGAGGGAAAGAAGCCCGTCGCCGTGATGACAGTCGAAGCAGCGGCGACGACAGCTCGAGAGAAAAAAGCTCGCGACACCGCGGCAGCCGTTCACGCAAACGAAGCAAGGAACCACGGAAGAACGCCGATCGCGACCAACCCGGACGGGACGCGCGATCGGACATCGCGCAAAACAAAGTGGATAGAGCAAGAGCGTCAAGGTATCGCGACCGATCATCATCCGGCTCTTCGGACGACGAAACCTGCGGCGCTCTATGTTTCGCCCGTAGTATCCGCGAGGCGCCCCTACCCAAGCGATTCAAGCTCAGCACGGAAGTGACGAAGTACGACGGCTCACTCGAGCCCTCTCAATGGTTGAGCGACTACCTCACGGCAGTGAAATGCCAACATGGTAACAAGAACACGGCTATGCAATACCTTAATTTGCACCTAGCCGGAGCAGCTCGCAGCTGGCTGGAAAGGAGACCACGATCTTGCTACGCATCATGGGATGACTTACACCGTGATTTCTGCAAGAACTTCCAGTCGACCTACAAGAGGCCGGCTACAATCGAAGAACTACGAGCCTGCAAACAGAAAAGCGGTGAATCCACCCGAGAATACATCCAGCGGTGGAACACGCTCAGGAACACCGCAGGGACAATCTCTGAAGAAGTGGCGATTGAGGCCTTCGCCAAAGGAGCAAGAAGAACCGCGTTTCGAGAAGAGCTCGGCAGAGCCGCGCCCAAAACCATCGGGGAGCTCATGGTCATAGCCGAAAAATGGGCCAATGGAGAAGACGCAGTACGCAACGAAAGAGGATCATCACCTGCACACGAGGACGACCGCCACGGACGAAGGAAGAGAAGAAAATATTACGACCACGATGATAGAGAAGAACTCGATGCGTACTGCTCGCTACATCTGTTCACAGACAAGCGCACGGGCAAGACTAAGGCAACGCACCTTCTCAAGGATTGCCGAAAGTTCATCGAAATCTCGGACGCGCTCGCCAAGAAAAGATTTGCTTCCACCCAAAACTATCCACCACTGCCAGGAGGGGGACAACAATTCCAGCTACCACCGCCTCCACCTCCACCGACCAACCCAAATATGGCGCTCGCCGCATTGCCAGCGCCACCACAACAAAACGCGGGAGCAAATACATACCCGACTCCGCATGGACAACTCCTCGGGATGATACAGAAGGTATGCCCCTCTCGTAGAGCTCAAAAGACTAACTCGAGACAAATATGCATGGCAGTGCAGACGCCACCAACAAAGCCCGAGTACCTGAAGATGGCCGATCAGCCAATCACGTTCTCGAAAGAAGACCACCCGCCACGAGTCTATCGGCCGGGACACGCCGCCCTCGTCATTCAAGCTCAAATTGGCAATTATGACCTGGCCCGCGTATTCATGGACGGTGGCAGTGGCATCAACATCATCTACGCGGATACACTCCGTCGAATGAACAAAAATCTGGACAGCCTAACGGAATCAGAAACATCCTTCCACGGGATAGTTCCGGGCAAGACAATCCGTCCACTCGGAACAATCAACCTAGAAGTTGTACTGGGCTCCCCACGCAACTACAGAAGGGAATTCCTGGACTTCGAAGTCGTCGACTGGCCCTCACAGTACCACGCCATTCTTGGTCGAACAGCGTTCGCCAGATTCATGGCCGTGCCACATTACGCATACTTGAAGCTCAAGCTACCTGGCGAATACGGTGTGATCACCATCGACGGAGACTTCCAGAAATCGGACAAGTGCGACATAGAATTTAATGAGATCGCAAAATCTTTCGGGATGCAAGAAGAACTTCAAGAGCTAGCAAAAACCACGGACCACTCCGTTATGCCCCTCACGAAGAAAAACGCACCCGAACTGGAGTTCAGCGCCAATAGCGACACTCGCAAGCACCAAGTGCACCCGACAGACTCCGCGAAGACGGCGATGGTTTCCACAACCCTCTCGCCAGCATAGGAAGGCGCGCTCGTCAAACTCCTCCGTGAGTACTGGGAGATTTTCGCCTGGCAGCCCTCAGATATGCCAGGAATACCCAGGGAGTTTGCCGAGCACTCACTCGAAGTCTTTCCTGACGCCAAACCCATCAAACAGACGACTCGACGATTTTCAGAACCTAAGCAGAAAGCGCTTGGAGAAGAAGTAAACAGATTGCTAGCCGCAAACTTCATCAGGGAGATTAAAATATCCACCTGGTTAGCAAACCCGGTGTTGGTCCCCAAGAAAAACACGGATATCCTTCGGGTGTGCATCGACTACACGTCGCTAAATAAACACTGCCCCAAGGACAACTTTCCTCTACCACGAATCGACCAGATCGTGGACTCTACGGCAGGTTGCCAGCGTCTCTCCTTCCTATACGCCTATTCAGGATATAATCAAATCCGAATGAAAAAGGAAGACGAGGAGAAGACGGCTTTCATCACACCACATGGTGTATACTGCTACACGACAATGCCCTTCGGGCTGAAGAACGCAGGCGCAACATATCAGCGCTGCATGCAAAGATGCCTCGCCAATCTCATTGGCAAAAACGTACAAGTGTACGTCGACGACATCGTCATCAAAACTCGAGTGGAGGACACACTCCTCGAGGACATCAGAGAAACATTCGACGCCCTTAACGCATATCGGATCAAGCTCAATCCGACCAAATGCGTTTTCAGTGTCCCCGCAGGCAAACTTCTCGGGTACCTGGTATCCGCCAGAGGCATTGAAGCCAACCCGGAGAAAATACAAGCCATATTGACTATGAAGGAGCCAACCAATCTACGCGGAGTACAGCAGCTCGCAGGACGACTAGCAGCCCTGAGCAGATTCATCGCACGATTGGGAGAGCAGGCATTACCCTTCTACAAATTACTGAAGAAGACGAACAAATTCGAATGGACACCCGAAGCTAAAAAAGCGTTTGCAGATCTGAAGCGGTCCTTGCAAAGCAGGCGCATCCTTGCGACACCGCAAGAAAGGGAGCCACTTTTCCTATACTTAGCCGCTACAAACCAGGTCATCAGCACAACGATCGTAGTCGAAAGACCTGAAGACGGCAAAGCATACGGAGTTCAAAGACCAATATATTACATCAGCGAAGTACTTTCGCCATGCAAACAACGCTACCCTCACTATCAGAAGCTCGCATACGGGGTTGTTCTCACAGCTCGAAAGCTCAAACATTATTTCCAGGAACACGCCATCACAGTGGTTAATGATGCGTCACTCGGGACAATCATGAACAACCCTATGGCATCCGGAAGAATAGCAAAGTGGAGCATCGAGCTGGGCGCCTGGGACATCACCTATGCTGGACGCAACGCAGTCAAATCCCAAGTTCTCGTGGAATTCATCAGCGAATGGACAGAGCTGCAAACACCCGGGCCACCCGAGTATACGAGCAATTGGATAATGTACTTCGATGGATCCAAGAGAAACGAAGGAGCAGGAGCAGGAATCGTCCTCATCTCACCTAGCGGAGACAAACTGCAGTACGTCTTGCGACTGGATTTTCCACCCGATGACCCAGCATCGAACAATGACGCAGAATATGAAGCACTATTGCACGGGATGAAGATGGCAATCGCCTGTGGAGCTACCCGATTAATGATCTACGGCGATTCCAACCTCATAGTGCAGCAAACGATGAAAGAATGTGACGCCATTGCTGAAAACATGGTTGCATATCGCGACATGTATAACCTACTCGAAGGAAGCTTTAAAGGGTGCGAGCTAAAACACATTGCAAGATCTAGCAACGAAGAAGCAGACAGACTGGCCAACATGGGTTCCACGAACACACCCATACCGCCAGGGATATATTTCGAGCGGATGATTAAGAGATCGGTCAAACTGAAGAAAGCCGCAGAAACACCCGCAGCAATGGAAACAGAGGTCAGCCCGCAAATCGCGCTTCTCGAGCTTACTCATAACATATCACGGCAGGTTTTTCTGGTCGAACCAGTCTGGACGCAGAAATATCTCGACTACCTGCTAAACAAACAGCTCCCGGCCGATCCACGTGAGGCTCGACAGCTAATCAGGCGTAGCAAATCCTTTCGGGTGGTTAACGGAGAATTATACAAACAAAGCATCTCGGGAATACTTCAGCGTTGCATCGCACCCGAAGACGGCAAGGAATTACTCCGGGACATACATCAGGGTGATTGCGGACATCATGCTAGCTGGAAAGCGATATTGGGAAAAGCCTTTCGAGCAGGATTCTACTGGCTAACAGCAGCCACCGATGCAAAAAACCTGGTCGATAGATGCGACGCCTGCCAGCGATTCGCACCAAAGCCGCACGCACCCGCCACGGAGTTGCACATGATACCCATCGCCTGGCCCTTTGCACAGTGGGGGCTAGACATGGTTGGACCATTACGCAGATCCACACCCGGTGGATATACACACCTGCTGGTCGCAGTCGACAAATTCACAAAATGGATAGAGGCGAGACCAGTAACTTCGGCTAGCGCCCAATGCGCCGTGGAGTTCCTCGATTCCATCATATGCAGATTTGGTGTGCCACACGACATCATTACAGATAACGGCACAAACTTTACGGCAAAGGAAACACAGCAGTTCTGCGAGGAGAAAGGCATCAATTTCAAATTTGCTTCGGCCGCCCACCCGCAAACGAACGGACAAGTCGAAAGATCCAACGGCTTAGTTTCGGATGGGATCAAGAAACGACTACTCGACCGTCTGCACCCCGCAGCAGGGCATTGGGCAGATGAGCTACCCTCCGTACTCTGGAGCCTCCGGACAACCCCAAACAGGTCTACAAAATACACACCATTTTTTATGGTATACGGGGCGGAAGCAGTCCTTCCCGAGGAAGTTCGATTCAGCGCCCCACGGGTTGTGGCCTACAGCGAAGAAACCTCCAACAAAGCACTTGCAGAAGATATGGATGCACTCGACGAAATGCGGGACATCGCACTCGCAAGATCCGCAGTTTATCAACAATCGCTACGCAACTATCACAGTCGCCGCATACGCCACAGGTCATTCGTGGTAGGTGACTTAGTGTTGCGGCTCAAGCAGAAGGAAGGACACAAACTCGAACCGCCTTGGGAAGGACCCTTCATCGTACACGAAGTTATCCCAGGAGGAGCCTACAGGCTCAAGAATCCAGAGACCGAAGGAATCTATTCCAATCCATGGAATATTGCACAACTCCGCAAATTCTACCCCTAGGTTTACTTGTTTCTACAACAATAAGGCTATACTAGCCAATTTTGTAGCTCGAATACATGACTTCTCAGTCATTGCAATAAAAATACATGATTTCCTCATCATATTTACCCGAAGCTTCTTGTTTACTGCATGCTAAAAGTCACAGGTACACACCCCATCGCGCACACGGGGGCTACACCTAAAAACTTAGCATCTCAAAGAAATATCATCAAATACAAGGTTACACACCTTACAACAATTTTTACAAACTATAAACAGTTTACAGGATATTCACATCCGACAATCAGTCAAAACGCTGAGCATTCTCAGTCGCTAAGACTCTATCTACCTCTACAGAGGTCATTCGGATAATCTTCTCGGCTGCAGGGCGTACAGCATCATAAAACGGTGTGATGTCTTCGATTGCATAATCTGGGCGCCGAGCTACGGAGTTCAAATCTATCTCAGGATGCCATATTCGGACAAAAGAGAGAGCCACAACCGCGCCGCACGTCATCTGTTTGCGTACGCACGTGCGAATCTCCCCTTCCCGACTAAACAACCTGAGTAGATAGCTCCAGTCTTCGGGACCCCTTTCGAGTGGATAAAAAGCTGCATTCATCGCGATCAAGACCTCGTGAAAAGAACCCACGAGAATTCTCGCCTGCAGAACTCGGAATTTCAAGGTGGCCATCACAAACCCTCGACTGCGATCAGACCAGAAGTTATTCGCATGAGGTTTCGGGCTGTTAGCTTCTTGGTGAATGTGGTTTTCCACCCACTGCTTTTCCTCCCTGACATCCGGTCTAGCAACTGAAGAGCAGACGCACTTAGTCAGCTGAAGAATACAAAGGAGGAAAAATGCACGGGGGCTGCACCACTTACATAGCAACTCCCTCGCGACTGAAGATAGTTCGTCCATCAGAAATTGTTCGCGCTCAGCCGCCAATTTCTGTTTGGATATCGCCACATCAGCCACCCCGCGCAGAGCTTTCAGCCTACGCTCACCCTCCTGAACCTTATCACGGAGGCCAGCAAAAGTGCCCACGGCGGCCACAAGTGGATTTACTGGATTACCACGTCCACCAGAAGTTTCCGCGGCAAACACAGTAGCCTAAAAGAAGTACAAGGAAAGAAGTGAGATGCCCTATTCGAGTTGTTTCTAGTCGCACATCTGACTAAACACGCTTGGGGGCTACTCCCATCGGGAGACAAGGCACAAACAAAAAGAATAAAAATTCCAAAGGATAAATGCTTCGATCAAGGACAACAAAGGTACGGGAATACATCCCAAGGTTCATTACATTCAAGGAAGGAAATAAAAAAAACTACGAGGCTACATTGGTGCTCCCACTAGCGCCAGTCGACCCTCCCTTCTTCCGAGCAAAAATCTCAGAAAGCTTCCGAGCAAGAATGGCGGCTTGCTCGCCAAAACGGGAGAGCCGTACCTTTTTGCCCGTGGAAGGATCGACTGGAATGGACGAGTAAGCCTCCTCCAACCCTTCGACTCCATGCGCTAGAGCAAATTGGATCGCAGTCTTCGCGCCAGCCTCTGATTGAGCGACTGCGAAGGCATCCAGAAGACCGCCTTCCGAAAAAGCCTTCAGCAGATCATCTAGCGCAGGCGTAGGAGTGCCGCTGGCAACGATGCGACCATGCACTTGCACCAATGCCTGGGAGGCATCGTTAATCAGAGAGAGAATTCCATCGGAATGTCTCTTGAGTTGTGCAAGTGTGTCGGTTAGCACGTCCACCCGTTGGAGTCCAGGGATCTCTAGAGGGACGTCCAAAAGACCTGTGAACAAAGAAGACCAAACTTAGCAAAGTTCAGTGGAATAAAATATCAGAAGTCGCAAAATGCACTTACCCGCAAAACGTTCCGCGAGGGGACGGAGGAAATCGACAATATTATTGTCGGCTTTACTGCCAGCTTCAACTTGCTCCTTCAGGGCCTTCCGCGCATCCGCAAGCTGTCGATTAAAATCTTCTGATTGCATGCGGGAAGCCTCTAGCTCTTGTCGAACGGCCGTCAGATCAACCTCCCGAGCAGTTAGCTGCTCAGAAAGTTTGACCCTTTCGGATTCCGAAAATTCAAGTTGAGCTGCGAAAAGATGCTTATCAGAAATCAAGAATTCACAGGACAGTGAAGACAAAGAGATAATAGAACTTACCCTTGAGGAGGTCGTTTTCAGTTTGAAGTCGGCTACGGTCCGTTCGAAGGGACTCGCAATCCGATTCAGCGAGAACGACGCGGCGACCGATCGCCGCAAGAGAATCAACGAGCGACTGCAAAAGCACGAAGACGGAAGAGTTAAATGGATTAAATTTGAGTCTGTACCCGATTATTTACAATCGACTACAGTCTCGGGGGCTACTCCCATCGGGAGCACTGCCGTGCACCCGATAAAAACACAGAGATAAAGAAGAAAGGAACTAGACTCAGAGCCTGTAGCCGATCGCTTGCAATCGACTATAGTCTCGGGGGCTACTCCCATCGAGAGCACTGTCGTGCACCCGATAGAAAATTTGAAGACGTAAGATGACGTTTACCTGGCCAGAAGCGCGAAAGAGCGGATCCGCGGAGCTGTCCGTCACTTCCTTAGAAGCTGAAGTCCTGACGGCAAAGCTGGGGGCTCCACGCTCCACAGTCGCAGCTTCAGGAGCCGCTCTGGGAGAGTTTTGGACGGTGCCCGCGGTGGGAGTTTCACCCGCATCCTTGGCCTTATTTCTCTTCTCGGGAGGAACGGCAGCGGCGTACCTGCGAGGACTGATCATCTGTAGACTGCACCGAAAGATAGAAACAATCGATATTGAAGCACAGAAAATGTTCGACCAAGATTAAGGAAAAAACACTTACTCGTCATCCTCGTCGTCATCCAGCAAGTCCGCGTTCCAAGCGGGCGTCATCACTGGGAACGAAGGCGAAGGAGCAAGGGAGCGAAGTGGAGTCGCACGGATAGGAGCTTGACTGGGCGATGCTTCCAAGGATTTGTCCTTGGAAGTAGCTTCGTCCTCATCTACCCGACGACGTTTCGTCGGAGCGCCATTCGAGTCCGCAACGTCATCCGAAGAATCGTGCTCTGAACTCGAAGAGGCATTGGCGACGCTGGTGTCAATCGCGCCGTCTTGATGGCTCGACACTTGCTCTGAGGCGCCTTCCCCCGTGGTTGGCGGGTAGCAGTCCGCCATGGCTAGGCTCTGCAAATGCAAGAAGAAGACAAGGAAAAATTTATCGACTAGGGCTCTGAACGGAGAAAAAAGGAACAACACAAAGACGAGAGAAGAGAAAGAAACTAACCTCGGCTGGGGGAGGATTTGAGGCGGCGAAGGCTTGAACAGAGCAATCGGGGAATTTCTCTCCCACCTTCAGTCGGGTGATACCCGCGATTTTCTTCTCGAATTCTACATTCGAAAGTTCCTCGCGGCTTACTCGACTGGGATCCTCTGAGCCCTGATACTCCCACATGGCGGAGGGCCTTTGTTGGAGTGGCTGGATCCTGCGCTTCAAAAAGATGCTCGCCAGATGCATCCCGTTGAGCACAACTCCCGCGGTCTGGTCCCGAAGAGCAGCTACTCTCGCGAGTAAAGGTGCAACAGTCTGGGTCTCTTCGGTTGACATCTTGTGCCCCCAAGACTTTCGCCTGGTCAAAACAGCGAACGGGTGGAACTCTACAATCCCACCCGAGCTGTTGTCGACGACGTAGAACCACATTTTCCGCCAGCTTTGGGCGGAGTCGACGAAATGCATGTTGAAGTAGCTGCCTTCTTGTCGAGCTTGGATCCCGAAGCCGCCGGTGCGAAGCGGTTCGCCAAGCTCGGACTCCACCCGCGACTTCTCGCGGAAGATCCGGACCTTGAAGAGCGCCTTCCAGAGCGTCCAGTGCGGGCGAATGCCGAGATAGCATTCGCAGAACACGATGAAGCACGTAATGTGCTGCACCGCGTTCGGGGGGAGATCGTGAAGCTGTATGCCATAGACACACAGCAACCCGAGGAAGAAGGGATGAAGGGGAAAAGAAAGGCCCCGAGTCACGTGGTCCACAAAGACCACGCGCTCGTTCGACTGAGGATTGGGTACCTCTTCTTTTTTCCCGAGGCGGACTCGCTTCTCCGTCTCCGCCGGCAGCAACCCCTCCCGCTGCATCTCCTTGATGCATTTTGCGGTGGTGTTGGGAGAACGCCAGTCGCCGGCGCGGGGCGCGGGTTGCGCGGAAGGTTCACCGGATGCGGAACCGGCAGCACCACGCTTCTTTCCGCCAGCCATTGTTTGCAGCGAGAGCTCGAGCGCGGGGAAGACGAAGATGGGCGCGAGGAAGAAGATGAAGACAGAGAGCTGGGAAAGTTTTACCGCAGCGCTAACACCCGTATTTATACACGGGGCAAGGCAATCTCAGCCGTACGATGCGCTACGTGGCACATATCACGGCCGCCACGCGTAAGGATGAAACGAAGCGGCGGCCTGCGCTGTTTCGTGCCACGATCTTAACAGAAGATCGTGCGCATTTACTGCGCGTCTCGCGTAAAAACCGGGAACGACGTCTCGTTTCCCGGTCAAAAAGCTGACAAGGTGGGCCATTTTCTGCTGCCACTCCGTCACGTCCCATCGGGAGAAGAGGAGTGCGCCATGACGTCATGGCATTCGTCATTCGAAACCAATTTTTTTTCGATTGGAAGTTCAAACGCGATATTATCTTCGTATGAATAGCAATTCCTTCGGATAAAAGCAACTCTTCCATGAACAGTTCATAAAGCAAGACCTCTTCGAACAAGAGAAAAATACCCTATGCACGAAAACTCTTTCATATGGGCACAGCATCCCGAGCATGAAAACTCTTTCATACGGGCTTAGTTTCTTTTCCGACGCGAAATTTCTTTCGTATGGAGCTCAAATAACTCAAAACGGGTAGGAAAAACCTGCTTCTCCTATACATGATAATTCTACATCATAAGAACCTGGATTGTTCAGCCGACTAGGCACATCTGGATGCCGTATTCTTCGAATACGAAGGTAAGACCCAGAAAGATCTCTCTTTTGGGCCTGGAATCGCACTCGAAAGCTGCGTCCTCCGGCATAGTTCCGTGTCAACAACACGAAGAAAAATCCTAGCGGACGCGCCGGGTATCCTCATAGGTTAAGTTCGACTCGATAAGTCCACAACGGCCCAGTCGCAACAATCACCTCATCGGGTTCGAGTCGGAGGTCTCGAATCTGTGTAGGCCAGGAATGTTTTTGCCCTAGTCGCAATTAATTGGCCCTGATCTCTCGGGAGAGCCAAGTTACTGTGCCACATCCTTCTGCAAATAAAGCCGCAAAAACAGGCACCTATGCTGCTCGATACTCGAGCGTTATAACTTACAATGCAGGGGACACACCCTTCGAAGACAACAACTGTCGAGCTGAACTTCCAAGAGGAGATCAAAAAAAGGGTCTGACCGTCTACCCGACTGGAAATAAATCCCAGTCGAGCACACGCTCGGGGGCTACTGACGAAGACATAGATCTTGGACCCTGCGGGTAAGGACACCCCCTCTCAGGCCCAATGTCAAGGCCCAAGAAGAGGCGCCCTTGGAAGACTCCAGAAGGCCCACCAGAAGCCCACCCGCACTAAACTTGCGGGTTAAGTTAGGTAGTTTTGTAACCGACCTAGCTAGGGTTTGAATCCTCTCCGGGTAGGACTCGAGACCTGGCCATCTATATAAGGCCAGGAGAGCCCTCAAGGAGAGGACCAAGTGACACCGCACGACCAAAAAGCCTCGGAACTCGAGATCTACTCTCGATTCGAGCAACCTGTAACCGATCTAATCATCCAATACAGATCGACAAGAGGCAGGAGTAAGGGTTTTACCTCGACGAGGGCCCCGAACCTGGGTAAATCTCGCCCCCTGTCTAGCCGACGATCTCACCAGCGCTCATGAGTTCTCCTAATCGAAACCCGATAGGGTCACCTAAGGGACTTGTCGAGTCAGGGATTCGACACTAACCATGTATAAACTTAATGCTACGGCTCCGACACTTTTTTAGGATCGGAGGGAGTATTAAGTTTGGGGCTGGGCACCCCGCTGCCAGCTCTTCTATGAATTGGATAAGCGGATGAAGACACTAGTCGAGGGTGTGAAAGTACAATCAACAAGTGAGATAAAGATTCTCTATTTACGTCCTCATGAGTTAAAACAGGAGCACACACAGGAGCAATTTTGAAGGTTTTAAAGGTAACACGTGAGCAATTTACTTTGGAGTGGCGGTTAAATACCACATGTAGGAAGGTATGGTGGACACATTTGGCATACTTTGGTTTTTGGGAGTTGGATGCACGAGTAGAGCTCATACTCAGTACAAGTGGAGGCTAGCAAAAGACTGGGAGCGACAAATCAAGAGAGTAATAATGGCCATAATCATGCATAGAGACAAAAACATCATTAATCAAAAGCATAAAGGGTATTACAAGTTCAAAAACTAAATGATCATAGAGGCTAGAAGTGACTGGTTTGTAGTCATAAGCATGGTGTAAGCATGCGCCAAGTCAACTAAATAAAACATTCAAAGGAGAACACCACAAATTTATGCTTCAATATGACCACAATAACTCATGATTCTTTCAATGGCACATTAAACACTCTCAGGTATTTGAGACAAGTCATGCTACAAAAATAACAACTAGGCTTAAAATTAAAATAACATCTAGCATGACATGAAAAAGTCTAGCCACAGTCTATACAAGCATCTATTTGCACCGTTATAAGCACGAAAACTGTACTACTACTTTCCAACACCAAGCATTTTATACTAAACAAAAACTCTGCAAGAGATACAACAATGAAACAAGAGAGTACTAACACAACTATACTAAAACTAACAACTTTGAATAAGAGATGCAATAAAAACATGAGCTAAAAAGGAATTTTGTAGCAACTAGAAGAAAAACTAAGAATACGAGCATAACGAGTATTCATACGAAAAAGCAGAGCGTGTTTCTCTCCCACACAATAATACTAGGTTCCAATGGTATTATTGCAGCAAGGAAAACAAAAGGAAACAAAACGAAAAATAAAGGACGCTCCAAGTAAAATTCATATGATGTGATCGAATAAAAATATAGTTTCACTAGAAGTGACCTGATAATTTGTTGATGAAGAAGGGGATGCCTTGGGCATCCCCTAGCTTAGACGCTTGAGTCTTCTTAGGATTTTCTGGGATGAACCACGGGGGCGTCCCCAAGCTTTGGCTTTGCACTCTTCTTGATCACATTATATCACCCTCTTCTCTCGACCCTTGAAAACTTCCTTCACACCACACTCAATGTAATTCACATTAGAGGGTTAGTGAAACAATAAAAAATTCATGGGTTCTGCATGAGCGAAAGTGCTATTGATACTTTTAAACATTAGCTACAACCACTGATGTTTCGTGAAGCAAAGAGATCCACTCGACATAGTAAAAGAGCAAATGCAAGAAAAATGGCGGAACCTGCCAAAACCAGAATAGTCCGTAATGACGAATATTTTCGGGGAACTTAAGTTGCTCAGTTCGAAAAACGTAATAAAAAAAGTTTTGGAATCAGCTGAGGAATAAGCACAAAAAGTTTCAGGTCATTTTGATCTTTCTGTGATTTATACGATTTTTTTACGGTGGACAACAGAAATCTGTTTTCTGCGCAGAAATCTAAAACCAACTCGAACTTTCGCTAGAAACTTTACTTGGCACAACTAAAACATGAAAATAAAGATACAAAGGAGTTTCTACAGAAGTATACAACCCATTGACTCAAAGAAAACAGAGAAAAACAAAGCAAAAATAAAACCATGGGTTATCTCCCAAGAAGTGCTTTTCTTTAATGCCTTTTAGCTAGGCCCAGAAAGCAAGAAGATGCTCACATAAGAAATATGAATTAAGAAAAAGAGAGCATCAAGAATCAAGTCTAAAACAAATTTAAGTCTAACCCACTTCCTATCATAGGAATCTTGTAAATAAATAAATTAAAGAAGCTCAAACTAGAAATCATGGGAAGGTAGAACAAGAGGAATTTCAAAACTTTCAACAAAAAGAGAGGTGTTTTAGTAACATGAAAATTCCTACAACCATATTTTCCTCTCTCATAATAATTTTCAGTAGCATCATGAACAAACTCAATAACATAATTATCACATAAAGCATGTTTGTCATGGTCTAAAAGCACACAATTCATACTATGCTCAAAAATAGTGGGATCGAAATTAAAATTAAAGATATCTTCTTTTCCACTTTTAGCAATAGCAAAACAAGATGATTGATCACTCGTAAAAGGTACGGGACTACTAATAGCAATCCCATTTTCAGTAGCATTATGATATATAAAATCAAGTAACATAGGACCATCATCTAGAGCATTATCATATAAATTTTCTAAACAAACTTCCTCATTAGCATGCATATCAATAGTTGGAATAAATAGAGGATTGTAATAGGATTTATCAAAGTAGCATGGTTTATCGTAATTAACAGTAGCAATATCCTTCTCACAAGTTTCATTCGTAGTAGTATCAAGGTCACAAGTATATCAAGTATCAACTTCATCAAAAAGGGACATTTCAAAAGAATCAATAGGATCATCACAACTATAAGTTAAAGAGTTACTCTCATTTGGAGGTAGAAATGGGTAGCTCCATTCTTCCTCCTCTTGATCATCACTCTCCTCCTCTTTTTTATCCAATGAGCTTCTAGATTCAGCAATTTCTTCTTGCATAGACTCCTGCAAGGCATCAATTACTTCCTTTAGTGGAGACCATCTTTTAAGATATTTAATTATGTAGTAATTAAAATCCTTGTAATCATCAAAGCAATATTCAATTATATCATAAATCTCATATTTATAAGGTGCATCATCAATATTTTCAAGCAAATAAGCAATTTCTAATGCACCCTTCCAAGCAAATAATTCCTCAATTTGTTCCACACCATCAAAATCATAATTTCCGTTAACATAAGAAGTTATGGTAACATCATCATTATACTCACATTGACAAGGGAGGTGTTTATACCTCCTACAACAATAAGATTTATCAAAGCAACAAGTAACATTATAAGTAGAGCACACGTTTTTAGCATAGTCATGCAATTTATTAATTTACTCCCGTAAGTGTATCCCTTTTTTTGACAAGCGGTGTTCCTTATAATAATTTTGTTGTTCATCCGTGAACCCGCCTTGCCAATAAGATCTAGTTTTAAAGACATCAAACATTGCTAGCAAGCATGATAAAGCAAGTAACAAGCAAAACAATAAAAAAGTAAAGAGAATGGAAGTGAGAGACCCCCCCTTGCAGAAATTCTCTTCCTCCCCGGCAACGGCGCAATAAAACTTGTTGATGGGGTGCGTAGCTGCAATCGTGGGTAAACCCCAAGAGAAAGGTTGTGAAGAGTGCAACGACAAGTTTTCCCTCAAAAAAGAAACCAAGGTTGAATCGACCAGTAGGAGGACAAGCAATTTCTGAAGGTTGATGCAGTTGATGTGGTAGCGTGCACTACAGGTTCAGCAGCAACGTGGAACCTACACAACACAATCAATTCACTTTGCCCTAACAAAGCAGTGAGGTTGTCAATTTCAGCGGTTTTGTTGATAATAAAGAGGTTAAATGTATGGTGTGGAAAACAGTAGGAGAACAATGTGAAAACAGTAGTAGCGGTGTGAAAACAGTGTGACGACAGTAATTGCAGTGGTTGTATTATCAGTATGAGAAAATGGACTGGGGTCCACAGTTCACTAGTGGTGTCTCTCCATAAAAGATAGACAACATGCGTGGTGAACAAATTACAGCTGGGAAATTGATAGATATTGAAACATGCATGACATAATGATTACTATGTGATTCATGCGGGCATTACAACAAGACTCATAGACCGTTATCCAACTGCATCTATGACTAATAATACACCATCAGAATATCATCCGAACAAACTTTGGGTATTAAGTTACAAGCAACAGATAATCGAAGTAAGCAAAATGTGTAATGTAAACTAAGTAAAACACCGTTGTTTTCTCCCTAATGGCAACAACACATCCTCCATCCGTCACGTTTTTGTCACTCGAGCACAGATGCAAAAGAGGCATGAACCCACTATCGAGCATATATACTCTCTCTTGGAGTTACTAGCATCTACTTGGCCAGAGCATCTACTAACAACGGAGAGCACACAAGATCATAAATAACATACACATGAAGAAAACATGATAAATTGATAATCAAGAGAGATAACATTTAATAATCATCAGATACCAGCAAACACAACATGTAGCATTACAATAAGATGATCTTGATCATGTAGGGAAGCTCACGAGATCTAAACATGATGCGTAAGGAGGAGAGAACAACCATCTAGCTAATGCTATGGACCCGTAGTCCAAGGATGAACTACTCACGCATCACTGTGGAGGCGAGCATGGTGGTGTAGAGCGCTCCGGTGATGTTTTCCCCTCCCGGCAGGGTGCCGGGGAGAACTCCAGAACCCTTCCGAACTCGGGTTGACGATGATGGTGGCCTCAGGTGTTTTTTGTGGAAAAGTTGGATTTATTTAGGGTTTACGCCTCGGGGGGAATAAATAGGCGAAATGGCGATGGGCACCCAAGGGGCCCACACCATCCCATGGCGCGGCCGGGGGGGGGGGCGCTGCCCTATGGTGTGGCCCCATGTAGCCCTCCTACATGTCTCTTTGGTACTCCGTGGAACCTTAGGAAATTCTAAGACTTGTGGGCTTCGAATTTTCCGATTCCGAGAATATTTCCAGAACAACTTTTCTAAAACTAAAAAAAACAGAAAATAGGAACTGGCTCTGTGCCATCTTGTCAATAGGTTAGTCCTAGAAAATCGATAAAAATGGCATAAAGTGTAAGGAAAACATGTAGCATATGGAAAGAAAACAACATGGAGCATTAGAAATTAAGGATACGTTTATGACGTATCAGCAACATAGTTGCTAAGTTTAAATTAGTTCAAATAATATTTATCATGCCTTTGTTAAAGTACTTTGATCCCAGCTTACAATGATGTTATGTATGATTGATCAAGTTTGTATTGGCTTCATGTCACCATAAAATTTATTTTGTTGCGACTTACCTACTCGAGGACGAGCATGAGTCAAGCTTGGGGATGCTAATACGTCTCAAACGTATCTATAATTTTTGATGCTTCATGTTTGTTTTCTACATGTTTTCTCGATGTTTTCCTATGTTTATTATCATTTATCATACTAACCTATTAACAAGATGCCCAGTGTCAGTTTCTGTCTGTTTTGTCTGTGAATTGCAGAAAAGGTCCAAAAATGGAAGTGCTCAGAATTGGCTGAAAATTTACGAGGACTTTTTATTCACCGGAAGACTCTAGAAGCAAGAAGGAGACCCAGAGAAGAGCTAGGGGCCCACCAGACCCCGCCAGGCGCGCCACCCCATAGCCGCGCCTCGGGCCCACGTGCTGACCTCGGGCACCGCCTCCCGTTGCCTCTTTACCTATAAAAGCACTCTTGCCTAATTCGGGAGGACACCGGAGGATTTTTCCAGAAACGCAGCCGAGCTCCGCCGCATAAAAAACCCTGATTTGGGGGACATAAGTCTCTGTTCTGGCACTCTGCCGGAACGAGGAAGTGCCTCCAGAGCCATCTTCATCGACGTTGCTGGCTCCCACGATTATGCGGGAGTAGTCCCTCCTCGGGGCTGAGGGCTCGTGCTAGTAGCTATGTGGTTATCTCTCTATCTCACGGTGTGATCTTGATTGCGATCGTGTGCTATGTTATCATTGTTGAATCTATGATGTTTCCCCTTTATTATGTAATGGATACGATGTGCTCAATTGGTTTTATCTAGTATAATTCTCCGGAGTCACCTTTGTTCCACGGTACCACGGTGACAGTGCGGATGCCGCGTATGACTCTATGGACCTTAAATTAGAGGGATACTTATCATGAAGTTGTTCTTACTATGTCGGATTGAATTGGAATTATGAGGTTTCTTGATGCTTGTGTTTAGTATAATCTCTATAGTGCCAAGGTGACAGTGCGGGTGCTGTAGATTGATTAGAAAGATACTATTTAAGAGATAGGTTGTGGTGATTATTAATACAATCTTTGGATGCTCAAAGTGACGGGGTTGGAGTGTTCATTTACGGAATATGAACTTTAAGGTGTGCTTGTGTAGCCCTATGTGATTCTAATTCTACTTGATTCACGAGGAATGATTTTCGAGCTATGTCTTTCATGCATGTTGTTAGAGTAAGTATCATATGTTTAATTATGTTAATGCTGTTGAGAGTTTCTACTAGTGAAATTATGATCCCTACGGCTTGTTTCCACCATCGCTATATCATTTGCTCTCTATTTACTACTTATTTGCTTGTAGCCATTTATATTATAGATTTACAAAACCTTGTTTTACCATGCATATTACCCATATTTTATCATCTCTTCGCTGAGCTAGTGCACCTATACGACTGATAATTGTATTAGTTGTGTTGAGTATGCAAGAGAATCCATCTTTTGTTTCTAATATCTTTTGGTAAGTTCTTCTCAGGTGTATCTGAATTGACAACTCAGCTGCTAAGGTTTATATGTATTATTTGCCTCCCCTTATGTTGAATCAATAAATTGGGTTATACTTAACTTACCCTCGAAGACTATCGCGATCCGCTACAGTTGTGGGTTATCACACAACAAGAGCGAGAGGAGTCAGAGTCAGAGGTGACGCATGAGAAGCAACAACCGTCGCTGTGGCCTGCGCAGCAGGCGGATGTGCACCAGATGGGGGTGCAAGGCAGGGCAGAGCGGCACTGACTAGCTCATGTGGGAGGCCGTTCGCCTGCCTTCCCGTCATTCTACGCTGAGCCGGCGGGGAACGACTACGAGGCAAGCCCGAGCGGCATCTAGGATAGTAGGTCTAATTTATATTTACTGTCATCTGTTGTAGCCTAAATTTCAATGCAATATATTCATCATCAAGTGTTGGAAATGCTAGTTTAGTTGTTTGATGAAAGCAATATATCTGTGTTTATTCACACAATATCTGAGGGCTTTTAAAGGGCGTCGCTGTGGGCGGCATCCACCGAATTAGCGGCACACGTATGACGCCCTCAAAGAGGACACATTTGGGGGGCGGCGGACGGTGGAGATGCTCTAGAGCGCTATAAGAGCATGTCTAACAGGACCCGTAAAGTTTGGCCCTCTAAATCGCGTGTAGAGGGCCCTGTATAGGAAAATTAGGAAAATCTTTGCTCAGTTTTTCGAGTTCGTCTAGCAGTCCCCTTAAATCCGCCCCGTATATTTAAATTCGAACTACGCGGGAGAGAAGAAGAAGCTTGATTTCATTGATTCGTTCAGATCACCATTACAAGAACTGCTAGAACTGCTAGAACTGCTAGAAATCTAACCTATAACTAGTCGAGGAAGACGACGGGGCCGGCCTTCGCCTCCATCTCCTTGAAGGCCTCGACGTCGGCGACGGCCTTCGCCTCCTCCTCCGCTTCCGCCCGCGCCCGCGCCTCTGCTTCCTGCTTCGAGAGCTCGAGCGCGGCCGCGAAGGCGGCCTCCTCCTCCTCCTCTGTCGCCGGCAGCGCTTCCTCCTCCGCTGCCGCGCGTCCTCCTCCGCTGCCGCTAGCGCCGTCGCCGCCGCGCTTGCACGACTGCAGCAGCTCCCTCTCGGCGAGCCACTTCTCGAACTTGCGGCCGCTCATCGGCCGCGGCGGCGGGTCGACGGTGTAGTAAATCCCTCCCGGGGCGTAGTCCTTCAGCGTGTCCGGCATTGCCTCCGGCCACGCGACGTACTTCCACACGCTCCGGCGGCTCCCTGCAACAGAGTGCTTGCAATGGAGCCGCCATGCCTCCTCGAGCGTCTCCGGCTCGCGGCGGCGTTTGGAGCGGGCGGTGGAGGAGCCGGAGGCGTCGGGGGAGCTCATGGCGGTGGTGGAGCTTCTAATTGTGCGGCTAAGCGTGCGTAATTGCTCGCCGGAAGTGCGAATGCGGCGGCGGCGCGCGGCGGAGCTAGGGTTGCGGGTGGGGGGTTGGACCCCCACCCGAACCCTCACCCTCTATATGTACGGGGCGGAGGGGGCGGTGGAGCAGGCCCCGTAAATTTTTGTTACGGGCCAGGCGGCATACGGGGCCTGCTAGACGGCCGTTTTGGCCCGCGCCCCGTATGCCGCCGGAATTATACGGGGCGCTCGCGTGATACGGGGCCTGTTAGACATGCTCTAAGTGGTGAAATACAGAAATCCGAAAGATTTCACAGCCAGCCAGTAGACCGTTTATTTGTTGCGGAGCGCATAGCGTGTCGAGATAGTTTTCTACTCTAGTTATGCATGAGCGGGCAATCTTGAATGCGAGCCAAGCATCATTAGTGCACTAGCATCCACGGACAAATTGCGTCAGCACCTGGATTTGGGACCATGGCTGCGGTCTCCGGCAACCATCTTGTCCTGGTGTCTAAGAAGGTGTGCGTGATCGGCGCCGGCATGGCTGGGCTCGCGGCGGCGCGGGAGCTGCGCCGGGAGGGCCACGTCGTGACGGTGCTGGAGCAGAGCGGCGACGTGGGCGGGCAGTGGCTGTACGACCCGTGGACTGACGACGCCGACCCGCTTGGCGCGGCGGCGCCCGTGAGGGTGCACAGCAGCATGTACGCCTCGCTCCGTCTGCTTAGCCCGCGCGAGGCCAATGGCTTCTCCGGCTTCGAGTTCGTTCCCAGGCACGGCCGTGACGCGCGCCGGTTCCCGGGTCACCGCGAGATGCAGCGCTTCCTTAGGGACTTCAGCGATGCGTTCGGGCTCACCGACGCCACCAGGTTCCGCACCAAGGTGGTGCGCGTCGCGCTGGAGCGTCCGGGGAGATGGGCGGTGAGATCCGTTGACGCTGACGATGAGACGGCGGAGCTGGTGGAGGAGGTGTTTGACGCGGTCGTCGTCGCCACCGGCCACTACTCGCAGCCGAGGCTCCCAAGCATCGACGGCATGGCGCAGTGGCGACGGAGGCAGCTGCACAGCCACTCGTACCGCGTCCCGGAGCCGTTCCGCGACGAGGTGGTGGTGGTCGTCGGCTGCGGCGACAGCGGCAGGGACATCGCGCTGGACATCCGTGCCTTGGCCAAGGAGGTGCACCTCACCGCCAAGTCGGTGGAGGCGGCCATGACGCCGGCGATGTGCAAGATGCTGGCCAGGCACGCGAACCTGTGCCTCCGACCGCAGGTGGACCGCCTGTGCGCGGACGGCACGGTGGTGTTCGCCGACGGTTCCCGCGTCGTGGCCGACTCCATCGTCTACTGCACCGGGTACTGGTACTCGTTCCCGTTCCTGGACACGGGTGGGAGGGTCGCCGTGGACGAACACAACCGCGTGGGTCCCCTGTTCGAGCACACCTTCCCGCCGTCGCTCGCGCCGTGGCTGTCCTTCGTCGGCGTCCCGAAGAAGGTGCCCGTGCCGTGGTACTTCGAGGCGCAGGGGCGGTGGATCGCGGAGGTGCTGTCCGGCAGGAGGACGCTGCCGCCGGAGGAGGAGATGGCGCGGGCCGTGGAGGAGCACTACCGCGCCAGGGAGTACAGTCACGACGTCGAACCTCTGGTGAGTCGCGAGTGTAGTACATTGATCATGAATCTTGATTCCATTTAACTTTTGAATCATTGAATTCCCTCTCGATCGATCATTTGTAGAAAGTGTTCGAGATCGGGGAGAAGTACTGTGACTTGCCGCCAGTGGAGGAGTGGAAGAGGGAGCTGATGGAGTCCGTTAGCAGGAACTTCAACGACGACATGGAGACCTTCCGCGACCGCGCCGCCGACGACAGCGAGACTGTTGGGATGGGACTTGAGAGATGGTACGGATGGATTGCTGAAGCCGGAGCTCAAGATCAAGACCATGCTGCTGGAGCCACCATGGAAACCTCGGTCTGAAGAGTGAAGATTCTGCAGTTATAGACCGATTTAGGTGAACAACAGGACTGGTTCAGGTGCATTTCTGCTGTAATAAGCACTAAGCAAACATGTGCTTGGAGCGTATTTGGAGCAGCTTTTGAGCAACCCGTCATCGAACAAAGTGAAAGTCTACTCCAATGTGCTTAGAGCATGTCTAACAGGACCCGTAAACTTTCGCCCTCTAAATCGCGTGTAGAGGGCCCTGTATAGGAAATCTAGGAAAATCCGTGCTCAGTTTTTCAAGTTCGTCTAGCAGTCCCCCTATATCCGCCCCGTATGTTTAAATTCGAACTACGCGGGAGAGAAGATAAAACTCGATTTCATTCATTTCTCAGATCACCATTGGTACGAGAACTGCTCGAACATGAAATCTAACCTAAATCTAGTCGAGGAAGACGACGGGGCCGGAAGCCTCCATCGCCTTGAAGGCCTCGACGTCGGCGACGGCCTTCGCCTCCTCCTCCGCTTCCGCCCGCGCCCGCGCCTCTGCTTCCTGCTTCGAAAGCTCGAGCGCCGCCGCGAAGGCGGCCTCCTCCTCCTCCTCTGTCGCCGGTAAGGCCTCCTCCTGCGCTGTCGCCGCGCTTCCTCCTCCGCTGCCGCTAGCGCCGTCGCCGCCGCGCTTGCACTGCTGCAGCAGCTCCCACTCCGCGAGCCATTTCTCGAATTTGCGGCCGCACATCGGCCGCGGCGGCGGGTCGACGCTGTAGTATCTCCCTCCCGGGGCGTAGTCCTTCAGCGTGTCCGGCATGGCCTGCGGCCACGCCACGTACTTCCAGACGCTGCGGCGGCTCCCTGCAACGGAGTGTTTGCAGTGGAGCCGCCACGCCTCCTCGAGCGTCTCCGGCTCGCGGCGGCGCTTGGAGCGGGCGGTGGAGGAGCCTGAGGCGTCGGGGGAGCTCATCGTGGTGGAGGAGCTTCGAATGCGGCGGCGGCGCGTGAGTAATTTCTCGCCGGAGCTGCGAATGCGGCGGCGGCGCGCGGCGGAGATAGGGTTGCGGGTGGGGGGTTGGACCCCCACCCCAACCCTCACCCTCTATATGTACGGGGCGGAGGGGGCGGTGGAGCAGGCCCCGTAAAATTTTGTTACGGGCCAGGCGGCATACGGGGCCTGCTAGACGGCCGTTTTGGCACGCGCCCCGTATGCCGCCGGAATTTTACGGGGCGCTCGCGTGATACGGGGCCTGTTAGACTTGCTCTTAGTACGAGTGAAATAAACGTTGCTCCAATGTTGTCACACCGGTATCCGGGTAGTTCCAAAGGTAGATTTCAGGTAAGTCGAGATACAACATGTTAGAAATGTGTGTTGCCCAGAGACGATAACATATTCCAAGTGTATCAATAAGTGTCTTGTAACTAGCCGTCATAAAAGCGGTGCTTAGTTGCGTGAGCCGGATCACTAAGATGGGACTTGCCTCTCTAACTCGGAGAGATATTTTCTGAACCCTCTCATGTGATATGGTTCAGGAAGTTTGGCCATGCGCGACTCGGTTAAGTGTGTTAGCCGAGTCGGACTAGCTAAGAGTTGGTAGGGTAGAATCACATATGACAACGTTAAGGTACATAGGAATGACGACTTACTCGCAGGTAGATTAACTACAATATCGAGTGGCAAAGGAGATTGGACAGACCATCACATCAGGAAAGGCTTATAACTTATCAACATTCGGGATCCGACACGTTTTGGTTGAAGACAATGGCGACTAATCAGTTCCGAGTGCGACTCTAACTTTGTCCTTCTTACCATAAGCCTGTTGGCTCACACACTTAAGAGAATGGTGAAATCCGGATATGACCCGTCATACCTAAGCCATCAAAGATTAAACATAGGCCAGATGTGGGACACTCATTACTGGGGGGAGGGGGGTGTTTAACCAAGGTTAGGGCTTTAGGGCCCCTCACCTCCTCCCTATAAAAAGGAGTGTGGGGTGGAGCGAGAAATGACCGAGCATACCGAGTGGAAACAATCCCACATTTGTGGTGCCACGTTTATGAGGCAGTGCCACCCTCTCCCGTCCCGCGAGGCCATCCCGAGACCAGCATCTCGCTAGTGAAGCTCCATGCTTGTCACTAGGGTCTGAGTGTCATGATCTCAGATCTGAACATGTTATTGTTTCATGCGTATAATTATGTTTCTTGATCATATCTGCAAGTTGTTTACACACATTGTTGTCCGGAACCCGAGGCCCTAAAGTGACAGAAATTAGGACAACTGTAGAGGATGGCTATGATGTGAGGATCACGTGTGTTCACGAAGTGTTAATGCTTTGCTCCGGTGCTTTATTACAAGTAGCACCTTAATTACTAGTAGTTTCCCTTGAGGCCCCGCTGCAAACGGGCTGATAGGACAAAAGATGTTGTGCAAGTTTCTCATTGCGAGCACGTATGACTGTATTGGAACACATGCCTATGGTTTGCCTAGAACTTGGATGCTTTATTATTATTATTATTATTATGATGATTATTATTATTATTATCTGCAATGCCCATGTTTTGATTATTATATGAACTATCTTATCCATGCAACGCCCGTTCATCCATCCCTATGCCTATAGTACATTAATCCTGCTGTTTTCCGCAATTGCTACTGATGTTACTACTGCTGCTATAAAACTATTACCACTGATAAACTGTTGCGAGCAAGTATACTTTTAGGTGCAGCTGAACTGACAACTCATCTGTTAAGCCTTATAAATATTCTTTGCCTCCCCTTGTGTCAAATCAATAAATTGGATTTTAATTCCCTCGAAGATTTTTGCGATCCTCTATACTTGTGTCATCATGCACTAGTCCCAATAAATCATCAGAAGTCTCAATATGTGGCACCATAATGAAGAAACCCTCTAGCGCGAATTGAGAAAATTCATATTCGGCCTAATTATTCATGCAAGACATCCTAAATTGCACGAGACTTCAAAAATAGCACCATAAAGAGGTAAATAAAAAACGGCAATGCATATGCCATTGTCTTAAAGTTAGATCAACAAATGCAATCTCCATGGTACTAGAGAGACAAGATCAAAATCAATATTATGCTCATGATCAATTTGTTGCCCAACAACATACCATCAAAATTTGGCCATTCATAAATTTGAAATACTCACAAGCCAAACATCATCAAAGCGTAAGCAGAAGCATAATTTTCCATGGATGTGTACCTTGTCTCGATCTGCAGTATTACTAAGGACGATGTTATCACACACACCAGCCATGCATCAATAATATCTTAGGACGATAAAGATTATGTCGGGGGGTAACCCCCGAGTAGGGTAAAGGCAAGTGATAAAGGCAACAATCAGAATAGAGGTTTGGTCGAGTAGCCGCCTACCCGGTACTTGCTACCCGGTCGACTGCTACTCGGTCTCACAAAAAGATGACCAGAAGGAGATATCAAGCAAGTTATATATGTTCGAGTAGAAGAGTTGGCCCGAGTAAAACTGGCGGGAACCTACTCGGGCCAGAAGTCAAAGGAGCCGTTCTGACACAGGATCCCGCGTATCCCGGGTCCGTACTTGGCACTGTTCACAGCACTGTTCATCTGGGGACGGCGTGCCTGACAGCGACAGTGTGGCAGCAGGGCGTCGCAGGATAGGGGGGACCTACTCTGTGTTCGCACAGTGATAACAGACTGGTTACTTGGTTTTGCCCAACGACTTTCTGCATCAGGACAAGCTTAGAAGCCAAAGCTGTCAGCGGGAACTCGGAAGAAGGACGGTGTGCACACAATGTCGACACTTGTTTGTATTTGGCTGTATCCGGCAGGGCACCGGGTATATAAGGTGCCCAGCTGCCTCCTGCGCGAGGGACGAGCATATGCGAGACTTGGGCTGGATCACACGTAGAGATTCTTGACCTAATCCTACCCGAGAGAGAAGAGTGGCTACTCGGTAGCAAGAACATTTGTACTGTGGCTACTCGGAGAGACACCAGAATACATAGAGAAAGGCAGGAGTAGGGGTTTTACCTCCTCACAAGGGCCCTGAACCTGGGTAGATCGTGTTGTTTGCAGTGTTTGATCTTCACCTCACGCGTCTACTCGTCGCGTGATCCCTCCCCGAGCACCTCCAGCGTCCTTCGTCCCCACATCTTTAGCCATCCTATGGCATCTGCCGTGACACCACCACGACAGTTGGCGCCCACCGTGGGGCAAGCAGCGGCGCTGGCTGGAGTTTCTGTTCGGACGGGATCTTCTTCAGCGGAGCGCGTAGTCTGTGGCCTTGTCCACAGATTCGGCTCCTTCGACTTCGTCACCGACAACGCAGGCGACTTCGGCGGCAAGGCCATGCCGGAGGGCGGCACGGTGATCTCCTTCGGCGCGCACCTCGTCTACGTCGCCACCGTCATCGACCGCGACTACCCCGAGCTGGTGCATGACGCGGAGGATCCTCCTGCTGTGATCGCTGCTCGCGGAAGGCCTGCGCGCCGTTCTGCGGACCGCGCTGAGGTGATGGTGACCGGCTTGGCGGCAAACGCCGGCGCAGCTGCTGCTGGCGCCGCGGTCGTCGTCGAGGATCTTGCTGGCTCGAGCGCTGGTGGCAGGACCCACAGGCCTTACGAGAAGGACTGCAACCTCCCTCCCTCCACCACTCCGACTATTCCCGTGTCGGCTGGGCGGAATGGCATGCCGCCTCCCACCGACCTCGAGCTCCTGAGCATGAAGGAGCAGCTCGAGCGGCAACGCCAGGAGCTGCTCGCCGAGCAGGCGGAGTTGGACAAGATCAGGCTAGAGCTTAGCTTAGATCAGCTTGAGTACAACAAGGCTCACGGCTTCACGCCAGTCACTAGGAGAGCTAGCAGGGTAGGCGCCACGCGGCGCAACCTTGGTGCCAAAATGGCGAAAGTTGTAGAGGTTCCCGCTCAGTCCGCCACCGCAAACACTTCCACTAGGCCTAGATACAGCACGCCCGCCAAGACACTTAGAGCTGCTGAGGCTGTAGCCGCCGAGTTGCCTCGTCTCGACGGCGACGCGCGCGTTAGGCAGCAGGAAAGGCTCAACGAGTTGGTGTTAGAGGCTGCTAGGCAGAATGAGGAGTTCCGGAAGGCCAACCCGGGTGCTGGAGCTTCGCAGGTGGTGCACTCGCACGCGGCTAGATCTAACGATCAGGCCTCATCTCCGCACCCCAGCCGCGAGAAGAGCCGCAGCGGACGTTCCGCCAGAGATAGGCAAATGCAGGTGTATGACCCGGCTGCTGCCGCGAGACAGCTTGCTGTGCCGCAGCAGCCCGGGCAGGAACACAACGCTGCAAGAGCAGGCTCCCAAGCCCATCAAGCTCAAAGCCAGGGCCGAGGTGGAGCGCGCCCAGGTCCTTCTCAGCGTCCCGCTGCTCAGCCTACTCGGCAGAGGCAGCAGCCGCGCGCAGTGGCGCCAGTCGCCAACCCGGTGGAGCAGCCTGCAGCTGTGCAGGTGGACAGATATGATGACGGCCACTCGGCCATGGAGATGGCTGGCTATGACATTCTGGACCGTGTTGGCGAGCGCGTGTTGGCACCTGGAGACGCAAGGCATCAGCTGGACCGGATCAACTTGTCAGCCCGGCTGGAGAACACGGGTCCTCCTGGCCCCGAGTGCTTTGGCCCGCGCATCATGAACGAGCCGTCCGTGAAGAACTTCCAGCTCGCAAGGGGCACCAAGAGCTACAACGGCAGCACCAAGCCGGAAGATTGGCTCAATGACTATGTCACCGCGGTTCATATCGCGAATGGCAACAGGAGATGGGCGGTGCGCTATGTCCCGCAGATGCTAGAGGGTCCAGATCACACGTGGCTCAACAACTTGCCCAAGAACAGCATCAATTGCTGGCTGGACTTCTCGGACGCCTTCATCAGCAACTTCACAAGCACTTACAAGAGGCCGAATAGGCCACAACAGCTGTCCGCCTGCAGGCAGCGAGAAGATGAGACAGACCGTGAGTACCTTACTCGGTGGAGCACATTGAGGAACACCTGTGAAGGTGTGAATGAAGCCCAGGCCATCACTTGGTTTGTGCAGGGTTGCAGACATGGCAGTATGCTGTGGCAGAGGTTGCAGAGGGAGATGCCAAACACTCTGGCTGAGACCATCAAGATTGCGGATCAGTACGCACTCGGTGATCCTACTCAGGCCCTGATGGACTCCTCTGAGCCGAGAAGAAACTTCAGCAACAGCAAGCGCAACGAGTTCCGCAACAAGCGCAGGGGTGACCGAATAGATACTCGGTATGACCCTGAAGAGGTGAATGCAGTGGCTGTTGGAGCTGGGGGTAGCCAAAGGCAGAAACCTGCTGGAGCCTACGGGCAGAACCAGAACCAGGGCCAAGGCAACAAGAAACCATTCCGTGCTCCTCAGTCGGGTAGCGGCAACTCCGAGCAGCCGAGGAAGTTCGTCTTTGACGACATGAAGGATGGCCCATGCAGTTTTCACACTCACCACCCCTCAAGGCCTGCTAACCACACTACTCGGCAGTGCGAGTGGTGGGATGTGATCAAGAATGATGGCTTGCCTCCTCCTCCTCCTCTGCCAGCGGCCAACGCCAATGTGCAGCCTACTCGCGCACCCGCAGCTCGGCCGCCAGTGTTCCCGAGAAGAGAAAATGTGAACCAAGTGGCTTTAGGAGCCAACCGACACTTCAACAATGAGAGCTACCGCAACAACAACAACAACAACAACTACAACAGAGGCAACAACAACTACCAGGACAACAACAACAACGGCAACAATGGGGGCGGAGGCTCCAACCAGTACCAAGAGCACCATGAGAGCTACATGATCTTCACCTCTGAGCCAGTCGACAAGCAATCACAGCACAAGCGTGCCATGGAGGTCAATGCAGTGATTCCTGCTGTCCCTCACTACATGTATTGGTGTGACCAGGAGATCAGGTGGTCCCGAGTAGATCACCCCAAGGTGATGCCCAACCCGGGTAGCTACGCCTTGGTGCTGGATCCTACTTTCCTGGGCCCCGAGAAGAATGTGAGGTTCAGCAAGGTGCTAATCGACAACGGCAGCAGCATCAACATCGTGTACAAAGACACACTCGAGAAGCTTGGGCTGGCCGAGAACATGATGCTGCCAAGCAAGACCACCTTCCATGGTATTGTGCCCGGGATCTCGTGCAACCCGATTGGCCGAGTATGGATAGATGTGCTATTCGGCACCAGGGAGAACTGCCGCACAGAGCGCCTGTAGTTCGAAGTGGTTGATCATCAGAGCCCTTACCATGCTCTACTCGGCAGGCCCGCTCTGAGCAAGTTCATGGCCTCTACTCATGTTGCATATCTGAAGATGAAGATCCCTGGTCCCAATGGCATAATTACTATCTCTGGTGATTACAAGAAGTCCATGGAGTGTGCCTCTGCTGGTTCCCAGTTGGCGGAGTCGATGGTGATCGCTGCCGAGAAGAAGAAGATGTATGAGGTGGTGGCCATGGCGCAATTCGCGCAGGCTGGCGCGCAGGGCGTGCCGAGTACCCAACACGGGACCGCGTTCCAGGTATCTCAGGAAACCAAGAAGGTCTAGGTCGACCCCGAGTTCCCTGACCGCGTAGCCATCATTGGCTCCGGGTTGGCGGAGAAATAGGAAAGCGAGCTCATCCACTTCCTCCGTGAGAATCGGGATGTATTCGCCTGGTCCAATGAAGATTTACCAGGAGCCCCGAGGGAGTTGGTTGAGCACTCTTTACATGTGCGTCCTGACGCCAAGCCAGTGAAGCAGGCTATGCGCCGCTTCGGAGATGAGAGAAGGAAAGCCATTGGCGACCAGATCACCAAGCTGCTGATAAGCAATTTCATCATGGAGGTGCTGCATCCGGATTGGCTAGCCAACCCGGTCATGGTCGAGAAGAAGAAGGAGGATCCCAAGGCTGCCACTGCATGGCGCATGTGTGTCGACTACACCGACTTGAACAAGACATGCCCCAAGGATCCCTTCCCGCTACCTCGCATCGATCAGGTGATCGATTCCACTGCTGGTTGTGAACTGCTGTCTTTCATAGATGCCTACTCTGGTTTCCACCAGATTGCACTTAATCCCGCTGATCAAATAAAGACTGCTTTCATTACCCCGTACGGGGCTTATTGCTATCGTGTCATGTGTTTTGGCTTGAGGAATGCGGGTGCAACCTATCAGAGATGCATGCAGAAATGCTTGCACGACCAGCTCGGCAAGAATGTGCAGGTGTACGTAGATGACATTGTCATCAAAACGAATAAAACACATACTCTGCTTGCCGACCTGGAGGAAACCTTTGCTAACCTACGCAAGTACAAAATGAAGCTGAATCCGAGTAAATGCACCTTTGGTGTCCTGGCTGGCAAGCTACTCGGCTTCCTGGTGTCTAGTCGGGGCATCGAAGCCAATCCTTCAAAGATAAAAGCCATTGAAATCATGTCTTTGCCGAGATCCTTGAAGTATGTACAGAAGTTCACTGGTTGCTTGGCATCTCTGAGCCGTTTTCTGGGCCGAATGGGCGAGAAGGCCCTGCCTCTATACCAATTGATGAAGAAAAGTGACAAGTTTGTCTGGACTCCGCAAGCGGATGTGGCATTCAACGAGCTGAAAGCAATGCTGGCTAGCGCTCCCATCTTGGCTAGTCCGCTACCCAAGGAGCCAATGCTGCTGTACATTGCTGCCACCAACCGGGTAGTCAGTGTGGTGATTGTGGTGGAACGAGAAGAAGAAGGCAAGAGTGTGCAGCGCCCAGTGTACTATCTCAGTGAAGTGCTGTCTAGCTCCAAGCAAAACTACCCGCATTACCAGAAGATGACCTACGGCGTGTACCTGGGCGCCAAGAAGCTAAAGCATTACTTCCAAGAGCATCCTATCACGGTTGTGAGCTCTGCGCCCATCTCGGATATCATGGGCAACAAGGAGGCGAGTGGCAGAGTAGCCAAGTGGGCAATCGAGCTGGCCGCGTATGCGCCCGCGTATGCGAGAAGAGAAGCCATCAAGTCTCAGATTCTGGCGGAGTTTCTGGTGGATTGGGCCGAGGTGCAGTATGAACCTCCTGCTCCAGTTTCTAATTACTGGAAGATGCACTTTGATGGCTCGAAGGTGAAGGAAGGCCTTGGTGCTGGCGTAGTGCTTACGTCACCCAAACGAGATCAACTCAAGTATGTGCTGCAGATTCATTTCAAGGCGTCCAATAATGTAGCAGAGTACGAGGCGGTGGTGCATGGTTTGCGAGTAGCCAAGGAGGTTGGCGTGCAGCGCATTATATGCTATGGCGATTCAGATCTGGTGGTGCAGCAAGTCTCTGGCACTTGGGATGCTCTAGATGCCAACATGGCATCATATCGCTTCCTGGTACAGTCTATGACTGGATTCTTCGAGGGCTGCGAGTTCTAGCACATTCACCGAGCAGAGAACGAAGCGGCAGACGAGCTGTCCAAGTTGGGATCTTCTCGGCAATCCATCCCGGCGGGGGTTGCCTTGGAGCACTTGAGGAAGCCATCCATCAAGCCCTCACCCAACTCGGAATCCTTATTTGTTCCTTCTCTGCCAAGCGAGGAATCTGATCCCATGGAGATTGATTGGGAGAATGCTACAGGAAACCCGGGGGACTGCTGCTTCTAACTCGGGGACTGCCACTCCCTACTCGGGGACTGCCACTCCAGGCTCGGGGACTGCTGTCCTTAACCCGGGGACTGTCGCATTCATTGAGGAAGTCCTTGCCAATCGATCTGGGCTCCAGAGAAGTGCTCCCAACCCTAAAGAGCAACCAGAGGTGCCTGTCCCAATGGAAGTGGACGAACCAGTGTTTCCCACACGGGAGACACCGAGTTGGGCCATGCCCATATTATCCTTTCTAAGGGACGGTACTCTGCCAGAGGATGAGGTGGTTGCAAGACAGATTCAGAGAAGATCCAAGGGCTACACTATATTCCGAGATGTGCTGCACAAGAGGAGTGCCACCGGCGTGCTGCAACGCTGCGTAGAACCAGCAGAAGGGGAAGAGATTCTGGTAGAGATACACCAAGGAGAATGCGGGCATCACGCCTCTTCTCGGGCATTGGTCAAGAAAGCTTTTCGGCATGGCTTCTACTGGCTCACAACCCTGCAGCAAGCTGAAGATATCGTGAGGAAGTGCAATGGCTGCCAGATGTTCGCGAGTAAGATTCACATGCCCGCTTCCGAGCTGAAAACCATTCCTATCACTTGGCCATTTGCTGTTTGGTGTTTGGACATGGTCGGACCTTTCCAGCCGGCTAGAGGCAACATGACTCACATCCTGGTTATGGTGGACAAGTTCACCAAGTGGATCGAAGTGAAGCCTATTCGGAAGTGCGATGGGGCCACAACTGTGAAATTCTTGAAGGACGTGATCCTGAGATATGGCTACCCGCACAGCATCATCACCGACAACGGCACAAACTTCGCAGAGGGGGCAATGGTGCGGTTCTGCAGAGATAAGCACATCCGACTAGATGTTGCGTCTGTTGCGCATCCAGCCTCCAATGGACAAGTGGAAAGAGAAAACGGCATGGTACTGGCAGGCATAAAGCCAAGGCTGATTGAGCCACTGCTGAAAACACCTGGGTGTTGGCTAGACGAGTTGCCAGCGGTGTTGTGGAGTCTAAGGACTACCCCTAACCGGTCAACCGGCTACACGCCATTCTTCTTGGTATATGGGGCTGAGGCCGTGTTGCCAATAGACCTAGAGCATGACTCCCCCCGAGTAACCCTCTACACTGAGGTGGAGGCGAGAGAAGCTCGAGAAGACGACGTTGACCTGCTTGAAGAAGCAAGAGAGCTGACTCTGTCACGTTCGGCTATCTACCAGCAAAACCTGCGGCGTTATCATAGCCGAAAGGTGAACCCAAGGGTTTTCCGAGAAGGAGACATGGTCCTTAGGCTTGTGCAGCGCACAGCCGGGATGCACAAGTTGTCTCCTCCATGGGAAGGGCCCTTCATTGTGAGCAAGACGCTGCACAACGATGCATACTATCTTGTAGATGCGCGCCCACCACAGGAGAACAGGGCAGATAAAGCTGGAGAGGAATCTAAGCGTCCCTGGAATGTAGCTCTACTCCGTCGTTTTCATTCGTGAGCAAAGATGTGTATGTACCCTCTTATCCGAGTTGAAATTCTATTCTGCAATCTGAAATTGAACTCGGGGACTGCCCTCGTCCAAAATTGCTCTAAGTGTTTCTACTCGGCTTTACCTTTTGCCTATTCGGTTGCTCTACTTCAAAATTCAAAGGTACATTGAGTACTGTGTTTAAACCTACATGCCAACTCTTCGACTTTGCTGCTGTCCGAAACCCGGCTTCATGGCAAGCAAGAGAACAAGCAAAAGGTCCATGAGCACAAGAAAAATTACTAAGGAAAGGAAGAGTGCAGGAACCGAGTAGTGTGCTTTTACTACTGTTCTTTGTCTTATCTTTTCGGCTAAGTGGTGGGCTGCGTTACTATGATTGTTTCTAAGCGGCTAAGTATTTGCAGCTCTGCTCTTTAACTCTTGTGACTCGAATACCAAAAAAGCAACAAGTTGCGGGTAGAGCTGAGACGAAAAGAGAGAGTGAATAAGAAATGCAACTCGGGGACTCGCATGATAACGCAACCCGGCATCGAGCCCAGGCTGAACAAATTGATTAAGTTGAAAATAACAAGTGGGAATAAAAATGAGTAGCAACGGCATAAATAGTCTGATACATTTGCACCCGGCATCCCGGGGATCTGATAAGTGTTTGAGGAATAAGCTGCAGGACAGATTCAGGTCGAGGCGGCGTTCTCGGTGCTAGCCTTAGCTGCCTCATCTTCAGTAGTGGCCTTGGTTGTGTCCGCTTCCGGGCTGGCGTCGACAGTCTTCGCGGCTTCGCCCTCGGCGCTGGCATTGGTCGCGCCCGCCTCTGCACTGGCATCAACAAGCTTCGCTGCTTCGTCCTCGGCGTCGGGCTCGGTGGTTACCTGGTCTGAAATGGCCGTGGCCACTGAGACGGGCGTTGTCGCGGAGGTGGAGCCGGTGGCTTGGGTGCGAAGGTTGACGGTGTCGTCGAGGGCAGCTCCTGACGAGGTGCCGAACTCGAGCGCGGCGGTGTCGATGGACATCTTCTCGCCCTCCTCCTCCTCGTCGCTACCCGCAATGACCGCAGCTTTCCCCTTCCCGGCCTTGCCACCAGGAGAATCGAAGCAGCTCAAGTCCAGATCGTCCGAGTCCGTCTCCTCATCTTCGCCTTCCTCCTCGTCCTCCTCCATCTCGGTGTCGGGCTCAGTAAGGCCGTCGATGAAGGTCGCCGTGTCAGCATATTGGGCAACAACATGCGCCACCAGCTTGCGGATAGCAACGCAGTCGGGGTTCGTCTCCCACCTGGAGTCTCGGCGCATCTCGCGGATAATCTGCATATTGAGGTTTTCGTACCAGGTGGTGATGAAGAGCAGCATCATGTCCGCACCTGCCCGAGCTCCCGAGGCGCGCCATTTCTTCAGTTCGGCCTTCACGCCGCGTAGGTTCAGGGCAAGCCCGCGGATGGTCGTCGGCGCGTCGTCCTGGGGCCAGAAGAGACTGTGGAGCTGGAAGCCAACGCGCACCAGATCGGTGCCTACGCCGGCTAGGCGCTGGAATTGCCCTTGCATGACCAGGATGCTCTCTTCAATTTCTGCTCGGGTATCCATAGGCTCGCCCTTCTCAGCGCGTGCTGATCGGGCCTTGGCCAGGGCAGGCGCACAAGAAGACACGATATCAGGGAAAACTTCTGCAAAAGCTATGAGAGAAGATCAGAAACGAGAAACAGAGAAGAAAGGTGCAGCCGAGTAGCAGAGAAGCAGAGAAAAGGGAACACTTACTGTTCAAGTCATAGCGCAGCCCTTGCAGCAGGTTCTTCCAAGTTTCCTCGTTGGCCAGATGCTTCTCCTCAATCAAACGGAGCTCCTCTAGCTGAGTGAAGAGGCCAGCGTTGCTCTTCTTCAGCACCTCGCACTCCTGCTCGAGGGTTCTTTCCCTGGCTTTGGCTGTTGCTTCGTTCATCTGCTTCTCGGCAAGCAATTCCTCCTTCTCGGCTGCTAAGTCGAGGGCGTCTTTGAGTGCAGTCTGCAGCTGGGTCTGGAGGGTTTCCATCTCGGTGGTATGCTCTTTTATCAGCTCGACAGCCTGGCTGGACAGTTGCTGCTTCACCTCAGCAGGCTTGAGGCAGTCTTGATGTTCCTCGACAATTTTTTTATGATCTTCTGAGAAAAGCAAAGCACGATCAACAGAGTAGCGAAGAAAGGAATACAGAGACAAGCCGAGAAGACGGCAACGTACCTTCCAATCTCTTGATGGTGGCCTGGCCATTCTCGACGAAGGCACGGCAGTTCTCGTGCTCGTCGGACAGGGCCTTCAACTTCCCTGCAGAGTAAGATTGGTTAGCGCAAAAAGCAGAAGCGGGCGTAAACACCAAACGCAAGAACCGCGTAGCTAAAAGCGTACCTTCAACTTCAGAAAGCCTCAGGGTGCTGTTCATCACTTCCTTATCAGCTTCCTCGGCGGCTACCTTCTCTTTTTCCAGGGCGGCAATGCACCTCCTGGCAACATCATGGTTCCAGAGTAGCCGACGATGCAAGTCGGTCCGCTTCAGTACGCTATTCTGAGAAGCAAAAGAAAAAAGAATCAGGCAAGGTAGTAGAGATTCAACCCGAGAAGGCGGCTACTCAAGAGAGTATCCGCCTACTCGGCCAGAATCTCGGGGACTGGGTGATGGATAAGGAAAAGAAGACGAGTAAAAGAGAAGTGAAAATGCAACTCGGAGAGGATGAGTAGGAGCTTACCGCGTAAGATTGCTCAAGGTCTTCGGCGTTCTTGCGGTGGACAAACATCTTGGCGGCAAGCGTAGCAGAGGTGGATGAGACAGTCATGGGTTTGTAACCCAGGTCTACCTTGTTCCAGTCGACACGCATATGGTCTATGTCGCCCAGATCCGTGCCGTTCCAGTTCGTGTTGCCAAGGACCTTGCTGTCCCACTTGGCATCGATGAAGCCGACTAGATCCAGTACTTGCTCGAGGCCCTGGGACGTCACCGCCTGATCCTGAACTCCACGCGAAGAAATGGACAGAGATTTGTCTTGATTTGGGGCCGGGGGCCTAGAGTCCACTGCCACGGCCTTCTTTCCTTTCTGAAGAGCAAGATTCCGTTCCTTGGAGGTGAGGCCAATCTGGTGCTGCTGGCTGACCTTCACCATGTATGGAGGGTAGCAGGATGGATCTGAGACACCGGATGCAGCAGCGGCGCCAGCAGCTGCGCCAGGATCGCGGATAGCCAACTGACCGCGCTGGGCGGTTGATGTTGGCGGCGGCATCTCGGCAGCCCGCTTCTTAGAAATTTCCTTTTGGCTGTCGGCTTCTCGGTGACTGGCTTCTCGGTTTTCTTCTTCTCGGTGGTCTTCTTGGCTTTCTCCTCGGCGGCCTTCTTCTCTGCGGCTTCCTGGGCGCTCTTCCTCGTAACCGGTTTGGCCGGAGAGCTGGTTGCAGTCTTGGTTTTCTGCACCAAGGAGGAGTCTGGTGCAGTGGGCGGCGCCAGTGGTGCGCTACTCGGCGCGGCGTCTGGCTGAGCGCTACCCTGCGCGGTGCCTGGTTGCACGTCGCTCAGAGGGTATTGCTCTGCCTCGTCGACTACTTCTACCCGCTGCTCGGCAGCGGGATCTGGCCGTGAGGCATCCGGTTCTTCTACTCGCGGCTGGGCCGCGGGGTCTTCTTGTTCAGCAGCCCCTGTCGCTGGCTGCTCTTCTTCTTCTTCCTGCCGCTCAAGGGCGGCGTCGTCATGCATCTCGTGGTCTGGATCTTGGTTTTCTTCAGCCCTGGTGGCTGGAGGGGAAGGTGGCAACTCCTGGTGAGCAGCATCCTGCGCCTCCTGCTCGGCGCGGGACTGCTGCTCCTGCTCAACGTCGTGGGCGTCGGTATCCCTGTACGGAGCCTCGTCGGAGTCCTCCGCTTGCGCATTGGCGGTGTCGTTTTCGTCGCCGTCGAGGTTGATGAGCTTATCAACGTCAATGGCGGCTTTCTTCTTGGTCTTCGTGGGCGCACGAGCGGCATCCGCGTCCAAGGGGGCTCTGAAAAGAAAATTCCATTCAGAAATAAGAAGAGGGCAGAGGAAACAGCAAAGCAAAAGAATTGAGAATCAACCGGGAAGAACAAAGTGAACCAAAGCGTATGATCGAGAAGGAACTTACCCCTTGCGGCTAGGGATCAGTGGTCGTTTCCTCTTCACGACCTTCTTGGTTGTCTTCTCGGTGACTGGCTTCTCGGTTTTCTTCTTCTTGGAGGGGGGTTCTTGGGCGCCACTACCCGCCCGCTTGCGGGTGACAAGAGCGGCAACTGAAAGAGGTGGGACGACCAGGGCTGCATCGTCCTCGTCCTCACCTTCATCGTCGTCCTCATCCTCGCCTCCGTCCTCAGCATCGGCATCACCTGTGAAATAGAAAGGAAGAAGGGCAATTCAGAAGCAGGAAGCAGTTAGTTTGTGCAGCTTGCGACCAGACAGGATGAGTTCAATTACCTTCATCTTCGTCCTCGGTCCAGTCGCGGACGGACGCGTCGACACGGTGCCTACTCGTCTGGGCGGCCTCAGGAGGATTCAGCTTGTCCGCGGTCTCGAAGGAGACCACGTCATCTTCTTCTCGGTCATCTGACCAGTTGCCCTCGAAGCGCTCACAGCTCTCAGCAAGCTGGCGGTCAAGGACCTCAAGAATAGAGAAACATCGCAGAGTGAGCCGAGTAGCGTGAAGACACTCTATCCGACTAGGCGTGCAAACACCAAGCACAATAAGCCTAAACGGTTCGGCTAAGTGTCCTACTCGGCAAGACGTGCAAACATCAAGCACATTAAGCCTAAGTGTTTCTCCTAAGTGTGCTACCCGACAAGGCGTGCAACAGCAAGCATACTAAGCCTGAGCAGTTCCGCTAAGCGCCCTACTCGGCGCAGAATGCGAATGCTAGTCGCAGCAAGGAGAGGAAGCTATCTACTCGGATTGCATGTATTGGAAGCAGAGTAAGAAGTACATACCCGTTCAATCGGCTTCGTACGGCTGTATGGGATGAAGCCATACTGCCAATTGTCTCGGAGGCCTGTGGTCAGGATGGACCTCGCATACGTGGCGACGTCCGCGTTGCTGAGCTCGAACGTAGTCGTCCGAGTACAGTCGCGAGGGTCGCCCATGTAGCACATGGGGTGGGAGCGTCGTTGCAGAGGCAGCACTCGGTTGCGGATCCAGCAGGCGACTGGATCGTCGCTCTTCAGCCCTTCTCCGATCAGATAGGCGAGCCTTTCCTCCATCTGAGTCAGATTCCTGCTGTTGGATGGCTTGCTCTTCCAGTTCTGCCCGGTAGGAGCTCGACTGCTCCAAGGGGGCAGATTGATGCGGTCCTCGATCTTGGCATCCTTCGTGGCGGGGATGTTCTTCACGTACAGGAAGGATTTGTGCCACTTGCGGACAGAATCCAAGCCCTTGATGCGAGGGTGATTGGTTCCCGTCCGCTGCACCATCATGGCGCTGCCGGTGTCGGTTGTCCGGCTGCTGGCGGCCGCCCCGTCCTTCTCGCCTTGGCTCTATTGGCGGAAGAAGAAATACTTCGACCACGTCTCCGTCGTGGGGCGAACGCTGAGGAAGGCCTCGCACACCACGGCGTGGTAGGAGAGGAAGACGACCGCGTTGGGTGGAAGGTGATGCATCTGAAGACCGTAGTGGTCGAGAAGAGAACGGAGGAAATCGGAAGCAGGGAGGCCGAATCCTCGCGCGAAGTGCGCGAGGAAGACGACGTGTTCGCCCTCCCGCGGGGCCGGAACGATCTCGCCGTCGGACGGCCGGCACTGAACACCAGGAGGAACCCTCCGGGTGTTCACAAGCCACGAGCAGTCATCGACGGTGACATCGGAGCCAGCCCAGCCAACGCGAGCACTGTCGCCACGAGCCATGGCTGCGAGTAGGAAGTGGTGGAAAACTGGAAGAGTTGGGTGGATTGGATGAATCCGCGGCGGCGCAAAGAGTTGCGCGGCGGCGGAGAGCTCTGCGGCGGCGGAGAAACAGAGAGGCAGAAGAGGAAAATGAAGCGGAAGGAGAATAGGAAGTTACTGTGGGGGGTATTTATACCGCACCACGGGTAACCGTTACGAATTGGAGTAGTGGGATCAATCGTGGCAATAAATCGTGCGGCGTGGGGTCTGTGGCCGGTTAGAAACGCACACAGCGCGGAACGCGCGCGTAACGGCCGCAATTGATCCCACGACGAGATCGTGGCTAATTACTGCGCGTGATGGGACATTACGAGGTCGTGGGCCCGCTCCGTGAAAACTGGGCGCGTGGCCTGTCAGGGTCTGGGCAGCGAGGCGTCGCGGTCCTGGATGCGTGACATGTGTCCAGTTGCAGCACGGACAGCCAGATTGTGCTCTGCGCTGCAGAGATTCGGTTGAAGAAATTCCCTAAGTCTTTTTACTCGGTTACAGAGAAGGAGGCTAGCTCTATTCGGAAGAAAGGAAACTCAAGGTACTCTTCGAAATACTACTCGGAGGTTTTACTCGGCATATTGAGGTTCAAGAGCAAGGTTGCCAAGAGGTTTTACTCGGCATATTGAGGTTCAAGAGCAAGGTTGCCAAGCTTGGTTTTTAAGCTGGCAGGGCCCAGTGAACGAATTCGCAGGGCTCTACCAGCTTCGGGGACTGCTGTCGGGGGGTAACCCCCGAGTAGGGTAAAGGCAAGTGATAAAGGCAACAATCAGAATAGAGGTTTGGTCGAGTAGCCGCCTACCCGGTCGACTGCTACTCGGTCTCACAAAAAGATGACCAGAAGGAGATATCAAGCAAGTTATATCTGTTCGAGTAGAAGAGTTGGCCCGAGTAAAACTGGCGGGAACCTACTCGGGCCAGAAGTCAAAGGAGCCGTTCTGACACAGGATCCCGCATATCCTGGGTCCGTACTTGGCACTGTTCACAACACTGTTCATCTGGGGACGGCGTGCCTGACAGCGACAGTGTGGCAGCAGGGCGTCGCAGGATAGGGGGGGACCTACTCTGTGTTCGCACAGTGATAACAGACTGGTTACTTGGTTTTGCCCAACGACTTTCTGCATCAGGACAAGCTTAGAAGCCAAAGCTGTCAGCGGGAACTCGGAAGAAGGACGATATGCACACAATGTCGACACTTGTTTGTATTTGGCTGTATCCGGCAGGGCACCGGGTATATAAGGTGCCCAGCCGCCTCCTGCGCGAGGGACGAGCATATGCGAGACTTGGGCTGGATCACACGTAGAGATTCTTGACCTAATCCTACCCGAGAGAGAAGAGTGGCTACTCGGTAGCAAGAACATTTGTACTGTGGCTACTCGGAGAGACACCAGAATACATAGAGAAAGGCAGGAGTAGGGGTTTTACCTCCTCACGAGGGCCCTGAACCTGGGTAGATCGTGTTGTTTGCAGTGTTTGATCTTCACCTCACGCGTCTACTCGTCTCGTGATCCCTCCCCGAGCACCTCCAGCGTCCTTCGTCCCCACATCTTTAGCCATCCTATGGCATCTGCCGTGACACCACCACGACAGATTATCAGCCACATATCTTTGCCTCAAGGGCATGCATAAATCACCCACCAAATATGTATTTGCCGAAATAAACTAAATACAAAATCATAATGAATTCAAAATATTTTGGCTCTTCGCACTAGCAATAACATAGAAGTTAATCAAATGTATATTGACTTGGTATTACACGAGAGAAGCTGATAGTCACTCCACTTTTTGGTTTATAAGCTATTCGTATTCACGTCAAACTAGTGATGTGGGACTAAACTTGCCCTCCACCTAGTGTGACTATTTTAGCACAGATAGAGAGAGAAAGAAATCAACCCAAGACCCATTTGTCACCCCACTTCCGGGCCCGACCCGACAAAGAGGGAATCCACATCTCCGCCCAATCCCCAATCCCCACACAACCCCCAATAATATTTCGCCGCCGGCGAAGAATACAATGGAGCGCAAGGAAATGCACTCCGAGCTGTCCCACAATCGTGGTCTTCAGTCACCACCCGTGACCGGAAGCCGTACTCATGACGGAGAGGCTGGTAGTTCTCGCGGCGTAGTCCATGCGTGGTTTCCATCATTGCTGCCGGATCCGGAAGAGGAAAAAATCGGCAGCCAGTCGTCGTACGATGACTTGTCCGACATTGAGTATTAGGATGATCTTATCGCGATGGTAAGCGCAAAGTCCATCCGCTCCGAGGAGTGTCAGGCGAAGAAGTAGCGCATCGATAGTGTGGCTGTGGAGGCATTCAATGCCGATCAGCTGGAGCACGGGCTACGCGTGGAGAAGGCGTGGGAGGCCAAGAAGAGGGAGTGGAAGCTGGAGGCTCGCCTCATCTGCGAGTTTCACCAGCAAGCATGGCCTGAGTGGATCATCTGCAAGGACAAGGAATATTGATCACATCGGGGCCGCCAACAATGAAGGCCCATAGGACATATCTCTAGAGCCCTTTTGCATAGATCTAGGGTTGGCCTAGGGTAGGGTTTGTATGATCAACTCCATGTATGCTCTATTAATGTATGATCCACTGTCTCAAGAATGATGAAAGAGTTTGCTTCTCTCAACTTTGTCGTCCATGAACTTTTGGGCGAAACAAATTTTCATGTTTTAGAGGTTCATCTGCTTGTGTATCTTCTTCAATCCCCTTTAGTTACGCCTTCCCATCGTTTGAATGGCTTTGTCCCACAACAGAGACAACTCTCGCACGCCGGTGATGCGGAGCTTCGCCGCCGGAACCGAGGAAGAAGAAGACAATGATGGGCACGGGCGCGGGCTCTATCTTTTAATGGAAAACGCTGAGCTGGATAAATTGTGGGTCCCGCGATGCGAGGATAATGTGTGGGTCATGCGCTGGGTATGGATGAGTGGTGGGTCTAGCACTTGGACGGACAAGTGGTGGGTACTGCTATGATAACGGACGACCTCAGGTTACATAATCCAAAACTCTAACGACACGTGTTGACTTGTGTCTTGGGTTTAAGCGCTAAAGAGGGGCAGGTCGAGCCTTAGCTATTTGTGCCGAGCGAAACGTCGCATGAGAGCTATTCGGGCCAATTACGTCGATTTCCTTCCAATTCCCATGAAAGACGTCGCATAGGAGCTATTGGCCCCATCATACTCACATCGTACTTTGCATACTTCATGATTTAGCCCTGATTTATTGAGATTGCAGTAGTAGGACGTCGCCACTGCCGCGACGTACCGAACCTGAGTAAAACGAGATTGTCGCCACTGACAACTTCCTTATGTTCTACCCCACATCCTACTTTCGGCTTATGGAACCCCTTTCCATGATCCATACTACGAACACATCCATTGATGTCGACGTAAACTATGTCCATGACCAGGAAAACACGGTCATTACATCAAATTTGTATGAAAAGGCAAGACTAGGATATGAAATACTCGTTAATGTCACTACACGTGAGGTTGAGTTTTACTCTGAATCTCATATTCATAAGTCATATTAGTTATAACATAGTAATATGAATCATAATTATGAAACAAACTTATAAATATTATTGTCTTTTTTCAATACATCCAATAATAGCCATCTTAACTATAAGGACTGACCGAATTTATGGATATCGTAAACACCAAGACCACCAAGGTGTTTCAGCCAGCAAACCTGTGCCCATTGAACCCAGTAGTGCGACCATGGCAAATACCCTTCACCACGCCAAAACCAAGCATGGCACCGATGTTAAATTTTTTTCGAACCAAAACCGAGAATTTGTGGGACGTCATCATGTAGATAGTGATCGAGGAGAGCATGCCTTTAGAAGGACCAGGCGCCCTTCCCGACAGATCATGGAACCTTTCCAAGCCGCCAGCAGAGCGTCAATTTGTCAAGAAGAGTTTGAAAATCAACTTTGCACATGGAATGGAGGGACATGGGCATGTAGAGGTAAGTGCAGGAAGTCTTTGAGAGAAAAGTTGAGGGGCTGAAGAATATAATTGAGGTCATGGCCTTGACATCTAATTGGCATGGGAGAAATTTCAGCAGGTGTTGTGATAAAGCCAAAAGTTTCACCAAAACACTGTAAGTCCGGGCTGATGAATTTAGCATCACAACGAGAAGTTTTTATGAAGAGAGCAACGTCATCCGTGCAGAGCTATGCCCTCATGTGTTTTTGTGGCGTAGGAGCTTTGAGAGAAGCCCTTGGGAAATGGCTTGATCAAGAATTTGGTGAGCGGTTCCATAGCAAGTATGAATAGGAAGGGGGATAGGGGGTCTCCGTGTCGAAGCCCACGACGATGATGGAGAAACTGTGTGGGGTTGCCATTTATCCGAAATAGAGAGGAAGATGAGGCTAAGATCATCGAGATATACTCCATCTAGTGATCTCCGAATCCTCGAGATTTTAGCATATCAAGAATATAGGCCCAAGAAATCGTTTCAAAAGCCTTTGCCAGATCAGTTTGAGAAGAATGATAGAGATTTTGGTATGATGAAAGAATCTAGCTGTATTTTGCACACAGTGGAAGTTCTGATGAATTTGAACACACTCTGACATTGGTCAACCATCCTATCCAGCTTGGGAGCAAGGCGGTTAGCAATAACTTTCATAAAAACTTGATCATACCATGAATGAGGGAAATCGGTCGGAAGTGATGAAGTGCATCAGCTCCTTCTTTTTTGGGATAGGTGCATTAAGGGAGGAGTTGATCTTTCTGAGGACTCTTGCATAAGGGTGGAATAGTTGATGAAAGGCCGCATGTATGTAAGATTTGATGATGTCCTAGCAAGCTTTGTAGAAACCACCCGAGAACCCGTCGAAGCCAGGGGCCTTGTCCACCGGGAGCTCATCTAGAGCAGCTTTGATCTCGTCCAGAGAAAAGGGGATTTCCAGGCCAGCAAGATCAAAAGACTCGAGGTTTAGATCCGTCCAATTAAATCTGCGTTGTGCAGGCGAGGCGGTGCCCAAGATCTCATCAAAGTGTTCATGGGCCAGCTGCAACATGTCCTCATGCGCAATAACAATTCCATCAGGAGATTGCAGGGAATGGATGATACTTTTCCGACGACGAGAGTTTGCCTTCCTATAGAAGAACTTTGTGTTTACGTCCCCCGACTTGAGCCAAGTTACACTGCTCCGTTGTCTTCTCTTGATCTTCAGAAGTACCAACTACCCAAGCATCCTAGATTTTAGCATGACATGGAGTTCAGCCTCATACTCCCTCCGTTCAACAATAGATGACTTGCATTTCTCTACATATGGATGTATCTAAACACTAAAACATGTCTAGATACATCCATATGTAGATAAATGGAAGTCATCTATTGTTGAACGGAGGGAGTAGCTGGAAAGAGGCCTTGAGTCTTGCGAATGGAGGATGAGCAACATGATTTCTGCTCCAAGATTTTATGACATGTGTACTTCTTCACATCTTGAGATTGATGACATCAATAGGGCTTCACTGCCCCCACTTCCACATTCCAGGCTTGGGACACCACTTCATTTAAACCAGATAAAAATCCCCCCTCGTATCTGAATCTATGGTAGGTTTTGGCGATCCCGTTGTCGATTAATAACAAAGGACAGTGATCAGAGATAGCCGAAGATTGCAGGAGAAGCTTGGCGGAGGGAAAGCGTAGATCCCAATCCATATTGCAAAAGGCCCTATCGAGGCGTCAAGGCAAACAAGTGTCGGGGTACGCTGTTCGTTTTACCATGTGTAATTTCGACCAGTCAGGGGTAATTCATGAAAATCCGAAGTGTTTAGAGCAGTCTTGAATCTGTTCATCCATCTTGTTTCAACGTTTGTATTATTTTTTTCCGTAGCTTCTTTGATCAGGCTGACATCGCCTAAAATACTCTATAGGCCAGCCACCGAGTTGTATATGTCAACAATTTTGCTAAAAAAACTCTGTTTCCGCGCATCATCATGGAGGTCGTAGATCGTGTGGAGAGAGTCCAGGACGGCAGGCCCCAACCGGCGAGAAACGATCCTTGATGGAGAAATTCCTAATCACAATATTGTCAGCTCTGTAACAGCCAGAACTCTAAAGCAGCAACACTCCCCATCTGGTTCGAACAACATTGAGAGCAGCAAGAGAATCATAGAGAGGCCCTGCAACCCCCCTACAAATTTGGTCCGTGAGAACAAGTTTTTAGAGAAAAGACATTTTATTGCCCTGCTTTGGGAAAGCAGCCACCACCACCGGTTCAGACAGGCTGAGAGGAGCTCAGTACAAATGACAGACAAAAAAAGGAATACATTTGCCAACAGGGCAACATCACCCACACAGGAAAAAAAAAGGAAAAAGACCAAAGACAAGGCTAAATAAAGCAGCAAATCCGCCGATTCAACCCACACCACTACGCGGGGCAACCAGTAGCTTCAACTCTAGGGCCTTCGTCTTCAGCTTCTCCAGCATCCAGGACCATCATTCTTCATGCTTTGCCGGTAAGAGGAGCTTCCACTGGTTGAGAAGAGAGGTTACAGAAAAAAAAGTTATTCAGTGGAGAAGAGCAGAGTTTGCTGTTAAAAACTAAATCATTGCGAGTTAGACCGATAGTCCAGAACACTGCTCCATAGACTGTCCAAAAAACCAAGTTCATCCCTCGGTTGTTTCTGTTATTAAGAATATGTTCACACTCATCACGGGACGAAGCCGGCCTCTCCCACCCAGAGCCTCCCTGATACACCACCATAGGAAATGCGAAAGAGACTGTCAATGATTGCTGTGATCGCAGCTCTTCTAGCCGGATCGTTTTATCCCCCTCACGTTCCAGTTTTTTCAAGGATATGCCCCGGGAGGCATATCAGAGTCATAGAAGAAAGTCCAAGCGGCCAGAATTTACATTGCGGGCTGGCACAGACGCCGAGCGCGCACCCACGCTGCCTAGCAGCTACAACTCAACGCCTACTACTCGCGAAAGCTCCACCGCTCCGCCTCTGACAGGCAACCCCTAAACAGCCCAGCCGCTCGCCAGGTCTCAGCCTCAGCACTGATAGCTCGAAGCACCGCCGCCGGTGAAGGGGTGGCGTTGTTGAAGACCACGTCGTTCCGGTGACACCACAAGGTCCAACAGACGAGCGTCACCGCCGTCCAAAGCTCCCGCCTGTCCTGCCGCCCCCTGCCTCGAACTCACCCACTCAACTAGTGATGCGGCCAGGTCAGGGATCCACCCTCTGCCCCAGCCGCGGAGGCATGCCACCCAAACAGTCCGTGCCAACACGCAGCCCATCAGAAGATGGTCGATGGACTCGTCGTGCTGGTCACAGAAGGGGCAAGCATCTGGGCGCGGCAACCCACGCCTAGCCAACCAATCAGCAGTCCAACACCGATCCCGGAGGGCAAGCCAAAGGAACATGCGGCACCTAAGTGGAGCCCTAGATTCCCAAATTTGTCGTGCGCCCTGCATCAGCTCGGACCCCGCAAACAGAGCTGCGTAACACGACCGCGAGGAGTACACGCCCCTCGCATCCCAGCACCACCTGAAAACGTCGTCGATCCCAGGCCTGAGCTCCACTGCCGCTAGATGATCCACCAGATCCAGGAGCTCGGCCAGGGCTGGAGCTGGCAAGTCAGGGGATACGTCCTCAAGCCAGCCACCTGCTAAGCCCTCGCGCACCATGCGGCCTCTGGCAGCCCTCACGTTCCAGTTAAGAAAAGAAAGGGATACATCCATCGGGAAACCAACGAGCCACATAAAGAATGACAAAACATGTTGAAGCATAAATAGTACACACATACTTGAAACGAACAGGGCTGAGAAAACTGGCAACAAACATTGAGAGCACAGACAACATGGAACAGAAACAAACATATGTCGATAAGATATATTTCTGATGGGACATGGCAATGCAATTTTTTTTTGTTAAAAACGTCCGCGTTGTCCAGCCCAGGGCGGCTCAGGCGAACGCGCAACCCTAGCGCCGCCACAGCAGGTTCGCGCATCCGGCCGCGCCGTCGCCGGAGGACGCCGTCGGGCGAGCCCCGTGTGGCCGACGGCGACGACGGGGCGCTCCCTCATGGCGGCTCTGGTCTGCAAGGGAGGCGGATCTGGGTGGCCCGGAGGTTCTCGCCGGGGGCTGCGGCTGCTCGGCCTGTGTGAGATGTGGTTGTCTATCGCCGGAGTCCCATGGTGGCCGGCGGCGATGGACGTCCCGCGAGGAGCTCGGGTCGGGCGAGCGTAGGGCGGCGCGGTCTTTTGGCCGGCGCCTTGGGTCACCGGCGGAGTGGCTTTGAAGATGGCCGGGCGCCGCCGCAGAGGCCGTCCGCTCCGGCGCATCGCGACTCGGCGGCGACTTCGGGCAGTGGTGATCTGGGCCTCACAGGTTCGATCTTGACTCCGTCCAGATCTGGGCTGGTGAGGTCTAGCCAGAGCCGGTGTTGTGGGTGACATGGATGTGGCCTTGGCCACGCCGGCGGTGTCCTGCCTGGCCTGCCCTCTTCACGCCAGCATCGTCGGTGAAGGTCGGTGGCTTGGGGCCATGACCTGAGAATAACCAGAATAAAGGAGGTGGTCCTAGGGTTTGCCGTCGCGCGAAGATGAAGATTCTAATGTAGGTTCTCTTTGATCAAGCCGGGATGTCGACCGAAAGGCTCCGCCGACGAACTCCCATGGGCGACGCCTGGAGATTGCTGGATCGGTGGAATTTGGTCGCAATGCTCAGTCATCGAAGGTGAGATTGGAGGACTAGCAATGGTGTTCGGAGTCTTTGCATCGATGGGGAACTGGCTTGGAGTTACAAGATTCGTGACAGCCGTATGTCAGAGGGGGCGACAATATGCGTGAAGTCCAACGTCCTACCTTTCAGGGTGAAAACCCAAAGTCTGGCCTTAATTGGTTGTGCCTGGCACTGGTCTTCTTGGAGCCGTTGTTTTGAGAGCGAGAATTATCTTCAGGGTGAAAACCCAAGGTCTGGCCTTAATTGATTGTGTCTCGCACCGTTCTTCTTGGAGACGTTGTTTTTAAGAGATGCACATCGGTTGTTGTTTAGGTGGTGGTTGTGCGGATACCGCGAGGACTGTAAATCTGTTGCGGGACTTTTCTTTTTTATTTCTTCTTTTCATTGCCTTCCGGCTGTGTGCATCCATTACGTTGTTGCAGACGCCGGGTGTAATTTGTATCTTCGCGATATTAATATACTTCCTTTTATCAAAAAAAAAAAGATAGATTTCTAATCAGTATCAGGAGAGGCCTGACACGGCATCACAGCTACGCAAATGCTAACAAGTTGCACTAACATTGAAACTGAAAGAGCTACAAGCAGACAGCACACGGGGGATCGCAGCCACGAGCTCATCCAGGAAAGCCTGCAGCTCATCGACAGCACTGAATGCCCCGCTTCCTTCCATAGCTAGAGCCTGGGGTTTCAGAATCGTTGGCGGTAGTAAAAAAATGCTGTTTTTTTTTAGAAAAGGGGGAAACCCCAGTCTCTGCATCGAGTGATGCAAGTAAAAAGTTGCTATTAAGAATAATCAATAACAACGTGGTTAAACAACAGATTCAACCCTCTCAATATTTGTTTAAGACCAGCTCGTGGATTTGTGCCTAACTAGCTATTTGTTTAAGACCGATCCACGCAATCTTTCTCCGAACGATCCATGCAAGTCATGAGGATGCTTTTCTTAAAGACTGCAGTGATGTACCGACTACCGAGTTACTTTTGGTTAGCTTCGCGGAAGTAGTACACCGCAGTAGTGGGAGTAGGTGACTGAGATGCACAAGTAAACCTTATAAACTCGACCATTAATTCCCAGATATATAGCCGGCACAACACAAGCATCATCTGGAATAGTAATGTCGTCGTCGGCGCTGTCGATGATCGCGGCAGCCGCAGCACTGGTGGCGGTGGTCGCCGACGAAGTGGCAGCACCTGCCACGGTGCTAGGGAAGCCTGGGTGCCAGACCATGTGTGGCAACGTGAGCGTGCCATACCCCTTCGGCATCGGCCCGGCCAGGTGCTCCGCGGCGCCAGGGTTCAACCTCACCTGCGCCGTCCACGGCAACACCACACGGCTGCTCCTCGGCGACGACGGCGCCTTCGAGGTCAGGGAGATCTCCATGGAAAACAGGACGGTCCGCGTGGTCAACCGCGCCATCTTCGGCGGCGCCACCTCTGCCAACAGGATCAGCGCCTCCGGCGGCTGGCATGGCGACATGGGCCTTGGTGGCGACCACTGGCAGTACTCCCTGGCAAGCAGCTCCGAGCTGGTTGTCACGGGGTGCAACGTGCAGGCCACGCTGATCAGCCCAACTACCGGCAGCGGTTATGACTACGCCGTCGGCTGCTCAACGCGCTGCAACCACACCGTCAGAGACGAGAGCGTGCTACGAGCCGAGGACGTCCGGAATTACGCCGGCGGCTTCTGCATCATGCCCGTCTTCGGGTACCTCACCTCCTACGCCGTGAATCTCAGGAGGATCGCCCCCACAAACGGCACGGCTGCTACCGTCGCCACCGGCGACGACGCTCTGCCCGTCTACGCGCTCCTCGCCGAGACTGGTTGGTTCGATCCGGACCGGGCCGTTGATCTCCTGGGTCTGGAGAAACCGCCGCCCAACGACGGCGAGGAGCTGCCGGTGGTTCCTCTTGTCCTCGACTGGGCATGCCGCAACGACGGATCATGCAACACCTCCATCAGCGCCAACACCACCTGCACAACCGACATTGAAGAACCTGACTACGTGTGCAACTGCACTCATGGCTACCAGGGTAACCCTTACCTCGTCGGTGGATGCCAAGGTACGTACTACTCAAATTTCTTTGCCAAAAAATCAATGATTTGTACAAACAAGTTTCTAAGCATATTTCAAGTAAAAATGTGAAAGTTATGTAGATTGGAGATGCGAAAAATCAGTCACCTTCTAACATTCAAAGAATACCTACAACTGTCGATGTGCATGCATTTTTTTAAAATGGGTGTCCCAGACTCTGCATCAGAGTCATATGCATGCATGTGCACAATTAACCTTTTTTCCTTGAAAAGGTGATAGCCCGTCTTTGCATGGTTATTTCATTTCCCATGTGCGGTCAATTACGATTAATCCTTTCTTCTATTTCTAGATATTGACGAGTGCAAGCGACCACACGACTATCGGTGCTTCGGCGAGTGTCGCAATACACATGGATCGTTCGACTGCTGGTGTCCACCAGGATTCAAAGGAAATGCCAGCCAACCTAATGGCTGCCTCAAGCCCGTAAAGAACGCAGGTGACAGACTGTTCGTAAAACCTATACAACATGTATTACAGCATTCTATTTCAACACTTCATAACTAAGTTGCACAAGATTAGCTCCCCTAGGCTTAAAAACCTACTAGTTAATTTAGACTGAACAAACTAAGTGTAAAATAGTTAAGTACAATTGGTCTATCCAAAGAAAACTTACACTGATAATATACGTATGATGGTGCTTGTGAGAAATGGGGTGAACGGTGTTCTTTCGTTGAGATCTCAATAAAACAAAATTATGTGTGTTTTCAGGTTTAATCATTGGACTTTCCGTAGCTATTGCCCCGGGCCTTCTACTTTTGGTTCTTGGTGTGATCTTGTTGACCCGTAAGCTTAGACAACAGAGAGTGAAAAGAGTGAAGCGAAAGTTCTTCATTCAGAATCGGGGACAACTATTGCAGCAACTTGTATCTCATAGGTCAGGCATAGCAGAGAAGATGATCATTCCTCTGGAAGAGCTAGAGAAGGCAACAAATAATTTCGATCGTACTCGTGAGCTCGGTGTTGGTGGGCATGGAGTTGTCTACAAAGGGATCTTGTCAGACTTACACGTGGTAGCCATCAAGAGGTCAAAGATTGTGCGCCAAAGAGAAATTGATGAGTTTATAAATGAGGTTGCCATCCTCTCGCAGATCAACCATAAGAATGTTGTCAAGCTTTATGGATGTTGTCTAGAGACAGAAGTACCGTTGCTCGTATATGAATTCATTTCCAATGGAACCCTCAGTGATCACCTTCACCGGGAATCACAGCGTGTAACATCCCAAGTATGAAAATACCCCTAGAATGCTTTGTTCCTTGTTTTATTTCAAGCAATGCATCATGTCATCATCTCATTGCATTTGATTTATTGTTGTTTGCTTTTGTTTCTAAATTGTTGCATTTGTTTTCCATCTATTTATCTTGTTTTCATAATGAAAATCAAACAATTTCAACTGCTTCGTTTTCATACTTGTTCTGTTACAACTTTTGGAATAAAAATAACAAATGAAAACAACCAAATTGTTCCATTTTATTCCATGTTGGTCAACTAATAAAATGGTGCTTCTATTGCAAACAAATAATTCCCAAATTGTTTTCAAACTCAAACTCAAATTCAACAACTCTTTTGGAAATTATAAAATCAGTCCAATAATTCTAACCCAACTAATAATAGGGTTCACCCTATTAAATTGTGGTTTCTATTTTATTTAACAAAATATTCCAATATTCCAATTCAAATCAAATCTTCAAATTCATCAAACAACAACCCACTGGAGTTTTTGAAATCTCTAAACCAATCAACTAAATTCAAACTTTTAATCTATAGGGGCCACCCTATTGAAAATACCTTGTTTTCATAATGTTTAAACAATAGCAAAATTACTTTAATTATGGTTCCAAATACAAACAACAATTTTAAAGCACCACTCTTGAAAACCAATCTTGTAAATTGCTTTCTTTTAACTAAATCACTAACCCAAATTTTTTACTGGAATTTTTACTAATCTAATTATCATGTTTTTCTTCCAAAATCTGTCTCTACAAAAAAAAAAAAATAAAGAAAACAAAAATAGAAAAGAGAAGAGGCAGCAGCAGCCCAGCCCGTTACCACCTTGGCCCATACCCCCCTCCAGCGCCTGTCGCTGTCTTCCTCCTCGGTGAGGTCACGTTCTGTACGAACAGATTCATCACCGCTCGATCACCTCCATGCCTCCTGGGATTGCTGCCGTACAGGTCCCCTTCCCCCTATATCTCTCCCTCCCGTGCCCTAGCTCCCCTCTCGCCATCTCCCTTCCACAGCCGCCGCCGAAATTTCCTCTCACCGCTCGCTGTCAGCTCCCTGCTCTGAATCCGCCCTCTGAACCTTCTGAACCGCACCGAGACCCCCACCTTTCCTCCCTCGTCGCCGGTAGCCAAGGCCACCTCGAGCAGTTCTGGTGGCGGGAATGGAAACTTGGAGTGTCCCCGATGCTCGCCGTCTCCTCGCCTGGTGCCGGGAGGCACCGCGGGGACCGCGCCGTCGCCGGAGATTCCGGCCGTCGCCCCTGCCTGCTGCTCGCCAACCGATCGCTGCCTCGCCCTGCCTGCTCGTGTCCGCCCCCGAGGTGAGGATCGATCTCCTCCTGTCCCCTGCCTTCCCTCGCCTCCTTTCCCTCCTCCTCTAGCCGCACCCCACGCGCCTCCCTATTTTTTCCCTCCGGCGAGCTCGGCTGCGTTCGCTGCTGTCCGTTCCGGTGAGATGCAGTTCCAATCGGGTTCAGATACATTCAGTTAACTTCCGCAGGCCACACCTCATACCCCTTCCGAGTCCCCTTCCATCACGACTAGATCACCAGCCCATCTGGTTAGAGTCCCGTGCGCACAAGACCGAGGTCGCGGGGTCGAATCCCCGCACCCCACCTTTTGTCTCCTTTTATTCCGATTTATTCCGTGCAGGGTTCAGTTAGCGAACTGAATAAAGTTCAGTTATGCCCGAACCTGAACCATATCCACCCCCACCATGTTTCTGAACCAAACAGTCGCACACACCGCAGTGGTGCTGTTCCTTGCGCAGCAGCAGGAGGTTTGGGGTTCAAGTCCCCCTCCCACCATTTACCCAAATCATTTTTATTTCCTTTGTTTTAGAACAACACCTTCTCAGTAATCCCCAATAGGTCCCTGCTGATTAAATCTAGGCCCCTGAAATAATTTTCCTAAGTCCCTAGATCATAAAAAATGGCAGATTGCACCCTAAAATTGGAAATTGCATAAATAATTCATTTTAATTCCAAATCCAACATTTTTTATATGTTTTCAATACCAAATTAAATGATCTATCCAAATATAAAATTTGTTTACTGTTTTGAATATTTTAAATTGGTGCAATATTTGAAAACTTGTCAAATTCCCTTAAATTTGCAAAATTCATAACTTGCTCATAAAAATTCCAAATTTCACAAACCAAATATGTTTTCCAATCAATTTTTCATGTACTTTCCAAATATAAATTTTGTTTGCTGTTTTGAATAATTTAAATTGCTGAAAACAACTGTTTCTTGTTTATTGCATTTAAAATTGCCAAATTAATAACTTGCTCATTTTAAATCCAATTTCCACAAATGAAATATGTTTTCCATGCAAAATTAAACCCTCTTTCCAAATATAAAATTTGTTTCATGTTTTGAATAATTAAAATTGCCTAAACCATTTAATTCTTGTTTAATGCAATTAAAAATTGTTTATTATTGTTTAATTCATAATTAATTAATCCAAAGTCCAATTTTAAAATGTGAAACATGTAAACCAACTAAAATTTGATAACCTTTTCAAATATCAACTTTGTTATTTGTTTTGAACACTTTAACTTGTTGAAAACAACAATTACTTGTGTGACATCAATAAGGAACCAAAATTCCTAACATAACAAATAAAAAATCCCACACTTGTTTTACTCCTTTTCCAATTGCATCTAACTTGTTTACTCCTTGTTATCATCATGCATGCATCATGTTTAACTACTTACACTTGTTAATCAAATGTAGATCATTGCTTCAACCTAAACCATTTGCATCCATATGCAATTCACATTGCATATGGATCCAATTAAATTGTGTTACTTGTCAAGTAGGTTACTTTGATGCATCTATTAACATGACATGCATCATCCCATGTTTGTGCACCTATGCCATGTATTGATTGTCTACCTTTTCTGCATTGTCTGTTTGCTTCTTATCGGATAAACGGCGACGTTGAGACCAACGATCCTTACGACACCCCTTCTAAGGAGTTAGCTCAGTACCAGGCTACTGGGTTTTGCAGGCAAGTTATCACTCACATGAACCACTGTGTTCCTTTCAACCTTGGTTACCGATACTTTCCGTTGTTCTTTTCTGCTAGCCTTAGTAGTAGTTGTTCTGTTACGAACCCATCACATGAATCCCTTAAGCCTGATACTGCCTCATCTCCCTTCCTACAACCCATTGTTTGAGCCAGTGTCTTACTAGCATGCTTAGGTTGCTTTTGCTCGAGTCTGTTACCGTTACTTTCAGTTACTATTTCATTATGTTCCGGGGGCTCGATGTTAATCAATCAATCATGCTAATGATATTGCTAGATAATAATTTGATGATAAGGCACCGGCAGGAGGCCCATGAGAGGTTTTGAAGCCTGCTAGTGTCGACCCTAATAGGAAAAGGGTCTTGTCTACTGATCCATGATGAGCGCACTACCCGCATTTGGGAAGCGAGTATGGGCGCCCCCCTCAACTTGACCTGATTCGCATCTCGTCCAAATCGCCTCATTTAGTTCGTGTTTTCCATTTGCCGCATCATGTTTTTGCGAGCCCAGGCCAGGGTGGAACTTTCGTAGTCGGCATATAGGGGGACACGTTCTTAGAGTGCTATGAGGGTCCATTTTCTTCTGGGCTCGATTAGCCGTGCGCCCAAGGTGCTTTGGGCTTGATGCGAGGAATGGTTGGTTGTGTTGAGTGCCCCGCTTGGTGGGGTGATCTCCCATCTGGCGGGATATTCATGAGTGTACGGCCAAATTGGTGCAACCCTGCAGGGATAATCTTCTCGAGAAGCCGTGTTTTCCGCGGTTATGGATTACTTGGTGAAAGTAATGGCTAACAAGTACTCAGGACAACTTAAACATAATGATCAAACATGTTACACCCCATGATTAATAACTTGACTAGTAATAGGCTATTGACACAATAACTTGAACCATCATTATTACAACTGTGTGAGTTATCCTCGGATTGCTTCTTTGGATAAGGGGCGAGATCCAGGATGGGTTTTGTTTGAAGTTATCTTTCAGTTGGTTTCTATCCTCGATCTTATCTCCTTTCTGTTAGCCGGAAGTGGTAGAATCTCTGTAGTTGGTTAGTGCAGCCAGTTGCAGCATCTTTTATATCCCCTCTCTTCCGTTGAACCCAAGGCATCCGTGCTTGGTGTTGACGGGTTACACTTTGGTGAACTGTGAGTCTTGCTTGCCAGTACGTTTATGTACTGACCCCTTTGGGGCTGTGGTTTACACAGACGACGTTTCCGAGGATCTACATGGTGGCAACTACGTGAAGTTTGACGAGACTGCTGACGAGTAGATAGCGGACCCGGGCAGGATCCGAGACTTCGTGGATGGGCTCCGTCTTTTCGTTTCCGGCCTCTTAGGCCTATTTGGTTCTTGTCTGTACTCAGACATGTTGAATGCTTCCGCTGTATTGTAATGATGTATTGTTGGGGCATGTGCCCTCTGAATGATTGTATTTGCTATCTCTGCTCTAATGAGAGCCATTTGCAACTTATTTCAATCTTTTGTGTCGTAGAGATCTGTTGTGATATCAGTTGTTCAACGCCGTTGACGTACCATGTGTGTATGGTTTGAAGTACGTCGACGGAAGTGCCTTTGATCTCTAGTGGATAGTTTACATCGACGATGGAATAGCAGGGCTTGTGTTGTCGCGCATAAGCGCAGGCCTACCAGGAAGCTGGGACGTGGGAGCATTTATGCCCCATAATCCAAGCATCTGCTATCCAGTTCGTACGGTGAGTATCCCCTAGAAATCAGGGTGCGACAAATGGTATCAGAGCCTGTCTGCCTGTAGGATCCCTTTTTACTGGTCGCAGTTGAGTCTAGAAAACTATTTTGTAGCTATATAGGAAAAATGAAACGTGAGAGTAGGAATTCTGTTCTTTTTCTTCTTTCCCCACCCACCCTCCCTTTTCTGGTAAGGAAGTGTAACGTTGTTTTCCCTTCTCATCTGAACTTTCAAGTTAGGATTTCACGAATCCTGGTTTCTCTAGGATAGTTATATCTACTAGACCATAGGAATGGAGGTGGTTGTGACATGATTTATCATGTTGCCTACTCATGATTGAGAACGGAGGCGTGTAAGCCCCGGAAGCAAATCCTCTATTCCTTAAGCAGTAGATATTGATCCTTTAGAAGCCCGGATGGGTTTTCCGTAGTACCTCAGGAGTTTTGTTCTCGTTTTCCCCGATGTTGATATTCTGTTCTTCTCAACATCCTTTTCGTCCGTTGAAATCTTGTTGTTGTTTTCCATTTCAGTTATTTTACCGGCGTCTAATCAAAGTTTCCCCGTTCATCTCCTAAACTCTATTTCAGCTAAAGTGTTATTTGATACCGGAGCATCACATTCCTTTGTGTCAACAATCTTTTACACAACATACAACCCAATTCTGATTCCACTAAGCAATCAAAACTCTGTTCACTCCCCGGAATCTCAAATGTTGACTTCCAACATAAGTAAGAACAATCCAATTCTAATGGGAGGCCACATATTCCTCGTTACTCTCATGTTGATGATTCTGACATTGATCTCATTCTTGGTGTTCCATTGATGTCAATAACTCTGTTCCAACCATATTACAGATAGTCTATTCTCCAAATGAATCACTCTACTCAGCTTACACCCTTGGTGCAAAATCTCTCCCCTTTTACATGAAAATGTTCCGGTGGTTTCCAAATTCCCTGACGTCTACCCAAGAAGTTTCCGGACCTTTTCTTTTCTCAGCAGGAATCTCGGGGCGCGATTCCTTCAAGGGGGGGCGTTTTGTAACATCCCAAGTATGAAAATACCCCTAGAATGCTTTGTTCCTTGTTTTATTTCAAGCAATGCATCATGTCATCATCTCATTGCATTTGATTTATTGTTGTTTGCTTTTGTTTCTAAATTGTTGCATTTGTTTTCCATCTATTTATCTTGTTTTCATAATGAAAATCAAACAATTTCAACTGCTTCGTTTTCATACTTGTTCTGTTACAACTTTTGGAATAAAAATAACAAATGAAAACAACCAAATTGTTCCATTTTATTCCATGTTGGTCAACTAATAAAATGGTGCTTCTATTGCAAACAAATAATTCCCAAATTGTTTTCAAACTCAAACTCAAATTCAACAACTCTTTTGGAAATTATAAAATCAGTCCAATAATTCTAACCCAACTAATAATAGGGTTCACCCTATTAAATTGTGGTTTCTATTTTATTTAACAAAATATTCCAATATTCCAATTCAAATCAAATCTTCAAATTCATCAAACAACAACCCACTGGAGTTTTTGAAATCTCTAAACCAATCAACTAAATTCAAACTTTTAATCTATAGGGGCCACCCTATTGAAAATACCTTGTTTTCATAATGTTTAAACAATAGCAAAATTACTTTAATTATGGTTCCAAATACAAACAACAATTTTAAAGCACCACTCTTGAAAACCAATCTTGTAAATTGCTTTCTTTTAACTAAATCACTAACCCAAATTTTTTACTGGAATTTTTACTAATCTAATTATCATGTTTTTCTTCCAAAATCTGTCTCTACAAAAAAAAAAATAAAGAAAACAAAAATAGAAAAGAGAAGAGGCAGCAGCAGCCCAGCCCGTTACCACCTTGGCCCATACCCCCCTCCAGCGCCTGTCGCTGTCTTCCTCCTCGGTGAGGTCACGTTCTGTACGAACAGATTCATCACCGCTCGATCACCTCCATGCCTCCTGGGATTGCTGCCGTACAGGTCCCCTTCCCCCTATATCTCTCCCTCCCGTGCCCTAGCTCCCCTCTCGCCATCTCCCTTCCACAGCCGCCGCCGAAATTTCCTCTCACCGCTCGCTGTCAGCTCCCTGCTCTGAATCCGCCCTCTGAACCTTCTGAACCGCACCGAGACCCCCACCTTTCCTCCCTCGTCGCCGGTAGCCAAGGCCACCTCGAGCAGTTCTGGTGGCGGGAATGGAAACTTGGAGTGTCCCCGATGCTCGCCGTCTCCTCGCCTGGTGCCGGGAGGCACCGCGGGGACCGCGCCGTCGCCGGAGATTCCGGCCGTCGCCCCTGCCTGCTGCTCGCCAACCGATCGCTGCCTCGCCCTGCCTGCTCGTGTCCGCCCCCGAGGTGAGGATCGATCTCCTCCTGTCCCCTGCCTTCCCTCGCCTCCTTTCCCTCCTCCTCTAGCCGCACCCCACGCGCCTCCCTATTTTTTCCCTCCGGCGAGCTCGGCTGCGTTCGCTGCTGTCCGTTCCGGTGAGATGCAGTTCCAATCGGGTTCAGATACATTCAGTTAACTTCCGCAGGCCACACCTCATACCCCTTCCGAGTCCCCTTCCATCACGACTAGATCACCAGCCCATCTGGTTAGAGTCCCGTGCGCACAAGACCGAGGTCGCGGGGTCGAATCCCCGCACCCCACCTTTTGTCTCCTTTTATTCCGATTTATTCCGTGCAGGGTTCAGTTAGCGAACTGAATAAAGTTCAGTTATGCCCGAACCTGAACCATATCCACCCCCACCATGTTTCTGAACCAAACAGTCGCACACACCGCAGTGGTGCTGTTCCTTGCGCAGCAGCAGGAGGTTTGGGGTTCAAGTCCCCCTCCCACCATTTACCCAAATCATTTTTATTTCCTTTGTTTTAGAACAACACCTTCTCAGTAATCCCCAATAGGTCCCTGCTGATTAAATCTAGGCCCCTGAAATAATTTTCCTAAGTCCCTAGATCATAAAAAATGGCAGATTGCACCCTAAAATTGGAAATTGCATAAATAATTCATTTTAATTCCAAATCCAACATTTTTTATATGTTTTCAATACCAAATTAAATGATATATCCAAATATAAAATTTGTTTACTGTTTTGAATATTTTAAATTGGTGCAATATTTGAAAACTTGTCAAATTCCCTTAAATTTGCAAAATTCATAACTTGCTCATAAAAATTCCAAATTTCACAAACCAAATATGTTTTCCAATCAATTTTTCATGTACTTTCCAAATATAAATTTTGTTTGCTGTTTTGAATAATTTAAATTGCTGAAAACAACTGTTTCTTGTTTATTGCATTTAAAATTGCCAAATTAATAACTTGCTCATTTTAAATCCAATTTCCACAAATGAAATATGTTTTCCATGCAAAATTAAACCCTCTTTCCAAATATAAAATTTGTTTCATGTTTTGAATAATTAAAATTGCCTAAACCATTTAATTCTTGTTTAATGCAATTAAAAATTGTTTATTATTGTTTAATTCATAATTAATTAATCCAAAGTCCAATTTTAAAATGTGAAACATGTAAACCAACTAAAATTTGATAACCTTTTCAAATATCAACTTTGTTATTTGTTTTGAACACTTTAACTTGTTGAAAACAACAATTACTTGTGTGACATCAATAAGGAACCAAAATTCCTAACATAACAAATAAAAAATCCCACACTTGTTTTACTCCTTTTCCAATTGCATCTAACTTGTTTACTCCTTGTTATCATCATGCATGCATCATGTTTAACTACTTACACTTGTTAATCAAATGTAGATCATTGCTTCAACCTAAACCATTTGCATCCATATGCAATTCACATTGCATATGGATCCAATTAAATTGTGTTACTTGTCAAGTAGGTTACTTTGATGCATCTATTAACATGACATGCATCATCCCATGTTTGTGCACCTATGCCATGTATTGATTGTCTACCTTTTCTGCATTGTCTGTTTGCTTCTTATCGGATAAACGGCGACGTTGAGACCAACGATCCTTACGACACCCCTTCTAAGGAGTTAGCTCAGTACCAGGCTACTGGGTTTTGCAGGCAAGTTATCACTCACATGAACCACTGTGTTCCTTTCAACCTTGGTTACCGATACTTTCCGTTGTTCTTTTCTGCTAGCCTTAGTAGTAGTTGTTCTGTTACGAACCCATCACATGAATCCCTTAAGCCTGATACTGCCTCATCTCCCTTCCTACAACCCATTGTTTGAGCCAGTGTCTTACTAGCATGCTTAGGTTGCTTTTGCTCGAGTCTGTTACCGTTACTTTCAGTTACTATTTCATTATGTTCCGGGGGCTCGATGTTAATCAATCAATCATGCTAATGATATTGCTAGATAATAATTTGATGATAAGGCACCGGCAGGAGGCCCATGAGAGGTTTTGAAGCCTGCTAGTGTCGACCCTAATAGGAAAAGGGTCTTGTCTACTGATCCATGATGAGCGCACTACCCGCATTTGGGAAGCGAGTATGGGCGCCCCCCTCAACTTGACCTGATTCGCATCTCGTCCAAATCGCCTCATTTAGTTCGTGTTTTCCATTTGCCGCATCATGTTTTTGCGAGCCCAGGCCAGGGTGGAACTTTCGTAGTCGGCATATAGGGGGACACGTTCTTAGAGTGCTATGAGGGTCCATTTTCTTCTGGGCTCGATTAGCCGTGCGCCCAAGGTGCTTTGGGCTTGATGCGAGGAATGGTTGGTTGTGTTGAGTGCCCCGCTTGGTGGGGTGATCTCCCATCTGGCGGGATATTCATGAGTGTACGGCCAAATTGGTGCAACCCTGCAGGGATAATCTTCTCGAGAAGCCGTGTTTTCCGCGGTTATGGATTACTTGGTGAAAGTACTGGCTAACAAGTACTCAGGACAACTTAAACATAATGATCAAACATGTTACACCCCATGATTAATAACTTGACTAGTAATAGGCTATTGACACAATAACTTGAACCATCATTATTACAACTGTGTGAGTTATCCTCGGATTGCTTCTTTGGATAAGGGGCGAGATCCAGGATGGGTTTTGTTTGAAGTTATCTTTCAGTTGGTTTCTATCCTCGATCTTATCTCCTTTCTGTTAGCCGGAAGTGGTAGAATCTCTGTAGTTGGTTAGTGCAGCCAGTTGCAGCATCTTTTATATCCCCTCTCTTCCGTTGAACCCAAGGCATCCGTGCTTGGTGTTGACGGGTTACACTTTGGTGAACTGTGAGTCTTGCTTGCCAGTACGTTTATGTACTGACCCCTTTGGGGCTGTGGTTTACGCAGACGACGTTTCCGAGGATCTACATGGTGGCAACTACGTGAAGTTTGACGAGACTGCTGACGAGTAGATAGCGGACCCGGGCAGGATCCGAGACTTCGTGGATGGGCTCCGTCTTTTCGTTTCCGGCCTCTTAGGCCTATTTGGTTCTTGTCTGTACTCAGACATGTTGAATGCTTCCGCTGTATTGTAATGATGTATTGTTGGGGCATGTGCCCTCTGAATGATTGTATTTGCTATCTCTGCTCTAATGAGAGCCATTTGCAACTTATTTCAATCTTTTGTGTCGTAGAGATCTGTTGTGATATCAGTTGTTCAACGCCGTTGACGTACCATGTGTGTATGGTTTGAAGTACGTCGACGGAAGTGCCTTTGATCTCTAGTGGATAGTTTACATCGACGATGGAATAGCAGGGCTTGTGTTGTCGCGCATAAGCGCAGGCCTACCAGGAAGCTGGGACGTGGGAGCATTTATGCCCCATAATCCAAGCATCTGCTATCCAGTTCGTACGGTGAGTATCCCCTAGAAATCAGGGTGCGACACAGCGGCCGATGCCATGGAAAAGTAGGCTAAGAATTGCATGTGAAGTAGGCAAAGCCATTTCTTATCTGCACACCACTGTTTCAATTCCAATAATACATAGAGATATCAAATCTTCCAACATACTTCTTGATGAGGCCTTCACAGCAAAGGTTTCGGACTTTGGCACTTCAAGGTACATTTCTGCGGACCGGACAGGGGTAACACCAACCGCAGTGCAAGGAACTAGAGGATATTTGGATCCCATGTATTATTATACAGGACACCTATCCGAAAAGAGTGATGTGTACAGCTTTGGTGTCCTCCTTGTTGAGTTGCTTACCAGGAAGGTGCCAAACTTGTCTGAAAATGAAGGGCTAGTTTCAAAATTTGTTAAATTACTTTCAGATGGCAATATCCGTCAAATACTTGATCCACAGGTTGTGGAGGAGGGAGGTAGCGAATTGGAAGAGGTTGTTTCTCTAGCTGCCACGTGCATAAAACTGAGAGGAGAGGACAGACCAACAATGAGGCAAGTGGAGATGACACTTGAATGTATGCAAGCCACGGAAGAACCAGCTGAAGAAGTAAGTGTCGACGAGCATTATATCATGATGAGCTACTCGCCAACGAGAAGAAGTACAAGCTTGGAGGAGGCAGGACGGCAATTTAGCCCACATAGAGAGTTATCTTCTCCCGCGAGATACACTCATTAGTATTATTGTACATTACTTTGAGATAGTTGCTAATTTTAGTGGGTGTTTTTTTAGGTAGACGCTATTTGATTGTAGTGGTATATTTGATGTCGAAACAAAACATGTATGTCGCTGCCTTGTATTTTTCTGGTATAAACCTCAAGCACACCTCTGATATGAAAGAAAGTCCAGATAATGGTACACAACCTCTAAGCGTACAGCCGATACAGGCAACCAAGGCACTGACCATGCTTGCTTTTAGAACAGAGAACACTAATGAAAAATGAACCAAGGCTGTTGGTCCTATACGAAGCCAGCACACTCCAGAGTACGGATCAAAATAAATTTCTGGTGTTGGGCTGGCCACCACGAAATACACGAACCTAGCAAATAATAAGCCTTGTTGATGTTTCCGGACGGGTATGCGGAGAATATCAAAAGTGGTGTGAAGATTGATGCCACGAAAATCATTGGGCTCGAGACTAATGACTACCACATATAGCTCGAGCACATATTCTTAGTGAGACTACATCCCCGAGTCCCCTTGCAAGGTGCTGGCGGAGTTGAGGTATATCCTACTGTGATTGAAGAAATGAAAAAATTGCTCCGAAGTTGATCTTCAAATTAGAGAAGGTCTTTCTGCTTGGCTTATTTGTTCCTATGGCACACATGATTTTACATCTCCTGACTAAGGCACGAATGGGAGGTCCCGTGCAGAACTGTTGGATGTATGGAATGGAGAGAACAGAAGACCCTGTGCCTTAAAGCTAGAAACAAATGTAGGTTTGAAGCATCCATAGCCGAAACATTTGTCATCAAGGAGGTGGCGAATGTCATCACAACATATTATCTGCGGATGTTCCCATGATGCATAATCTAGTCTCTCATTATCATACTGGCAACCTCATACATCAATCCGATCTTAGCCTTTTCAAAGGGCAAGTGGGAACTTCAGGCAGTCATAAGATGCATGAATTGAATCCGGAAGAGTGGGCCAATATAATGTTGTATGTCTTGATAAGAATAATATAAGAGAGTAAGTACATATAATAAGTGATCTTTACGATAACTGTATCGCAACTCGTCGACATTAAATTTCTGTCTAATTTCAATTTCCCTCATTACCGATGTAGTGAATTCCAAGTTGAATATTGGCTTGTTGCCAATGACGCAATCCCAAGTGAGATGGATGCCTTTCTTCGTGATGGTGCTGAAAACGGCCAACCAAATTTCATTGTTTGGTTCTGAGCCAAATTACTTTCTATTTCACCTCCTTTTTAGTTTGTCATCTCAATCCGGGCTTATGTGACTCTAATGCTTTCCGCTTGAACTTACAGGGCCCGGGGACGTAGACCAGAAAATGCTCGACGAGTTGAGAACTGTTGCCTTGGGTTTTGACTATAAAGTCCTTAATGGAAATTGCTTCCGAACCAGTGGCCAAAAGGAGACTAGGCCTGGTCGAAGAACAGCGAATAGGATAGTGTTAACCATATGCAATTAAAAATAATACTAAGAAATACTTGAAGAAATATACGAAGTAAAGTGGAATAGAGGAGGAGGAAAACATCCTAAGGTCGTTATTTTCAAGGGCTATTGGCTTGATCCTAAGGAGAACCGAGTGTTCGTCTAGTCGAAATTAATCAAGAAAAGCCATTAGAATGTCCTGATGTCTATATCGTGACTCATGGGGCGACACAAGTTTATTTCCTCTCATACCATAAAAAGCGAACGAGGCGAAGAGGCGGAGGGTCGAGAGCCGCCAGTACCGGGAGAGAGACCGGGTGCAGGGCTCCTCCACTGAGGAGGAGGGAGGATCTGCTGGAGAGGGGGGCGGAGGAGGTGGAGGAGGAGGATCAGGAGGTTGAGGGGGGTGACGACGACCTCCCGCCAATTGATGGCTTTGAGGATGAGGGAGAGGAGGGGTCGGGGGAGCTTGGTAACCATGAGGGGAGAGTGTGTTGTACCTGCGAGGTCGTGTAACCTCCCGCAGTCACTCCCGCCAGCCCTTCGGCCGTTGCTTCGACCGGAGGACGCTGGGTAAGATGCACATCTTTCAGTATTTTTCTTTACATTTTGTATCTTAAGTCTCTGGATCTCTTGATGCATTCTAATTAATATTTTTATTTCCCGTGCAAATAGGTTTAAGAAGGTTGAAGGTGGAGGGATTCTCGGAAGCTACACTGGCGTGACCCACGTGGGTACCATTCGATGCTACATTAGCTCCTTGATTCTCAAAAGCGTGAACCACGAAAAATAATGTGAAATTGTTATTGTGTCATTATAGAGTGATGAAGCGGCGGGAATTAATTTTCCAGCAGATCAATCTCTCATGTTGGTTATTGTAGCATCGAACGACCTCACAACTTCAATCTTCAACCCATGAGGCCTTGTTTGGCAGGCCGGTTTTAAGGTGGATTTTCGTGTCTTTTCCCAGCCCAAAAAAATACCTTCAGAAACACTCTACGACTGTTTGGTGGCCCGGTTTTGGTTGGGCTGAAACCCACAAACCCGCAGAAACCACGTCGGGAAGAAGGGGATCTGAGACACCGGGGGGCCTTTTGTAGCGCGTGACGTTACTCCGGCAGTCTTTGACCGATGCGGGGCCCGCGGTTTTCCCACGCGTCGCTGAACCCAGCGGGAAGTTTGGGTGTGGACTATTCAAACTGCGCGGTCCCACATGTAAACTCCGGACGGTTTCAACGAACTTGGCAGTCCCACCCGGACCCACTTCGCGAAACGGAGTCTGACTCCTCGGACCCACTTCGCGGAACGGATTCGACTCCAAACTTACCGTTCCGGCCTCTCCATAGTAGTTGCGCACGGACTAGGGGCAAAACTGAGCACCATTCGGCGCTAGGGGTAAAACTGAGTAGAAGTGGTCCGCTGTGGACAATTCGATAAATGACCCCTACTACTAATATGTACAGAAATCCAACCACCTACTCCATCATCTCGCCAGGCCGGCCTCGCCGCTGGAGAAAGAGAAGGAGAGGGGCGGCGACGGCACAAGGCGGAGGACTCTCAACAGGGGCGCTGTCGGTGGGAGACACGGAACGGCATTACGAGGTCGACCAGATGCTAAGTAAAAACAAAGTAATGAACCCCTTTGGAGAAGGAAAGCATAGAATCAGCTACACCCGGCGTGCATGCATAGCACTAAACCAAAGAAGATTAGAAACGGAAAGAGGCGAATAACAAGATTAGGGGCATAAGTGAAGAATAGTTTTAGCAAAGCAAAGCAAAGACCGCCTTTGGCAAAGGCAAAAAAGCAAAGCCTTGCATGCATCGAGCAGTACAGTACTGACCAAACAAGATTAGGAAAGAAGATTAAAAGAAAAGAGGCGAGTAAGAAGATTAGCAGCATGAGCAAAGAATCATTTTAGCAAAGCAAAGTGAGGCGAGTAAGAAGATTAGCAGCATGAGCAAAGAATCATTTTAGCAAAGCAAAGTACAGAACTGGCCGGCACCAAAGCATAGAAGCATAGAACTTCGGAGCAGAAAAAGGCAAAGCATAAAACACTGCTGCCTCGGCTATCTGCTCCCTGACCACCACGAACCATCTTCTCTTGGATATCACCACTTGTTACGGGCGACTTGCTTCGTCTTTGATTGGCCAACGGATTGATCTCCATATCTACCTCCGGATCAGGAGATCGATCCATCTCAAAGGTTAGTTCAAGTTCAATCTATCTCCATGCTTCCATAAATCTCTCCTACTTAAATTTACCTTACTTTCGTTATTACAGGAAAGTTAGCCAACGAGTACAAGGCCATGGTGCTGGATGCGCTTGCATCCTACTTGGCCGACTTGCTCAAGAAGGTGGCACAAGAAGAGCTGGGATTGCTGCTGGGCGTAACTGGCAAGATTGACAAGATGAGCCACAAGCTTCTGGACCTCAAGAACTTCCTCGCCGACGCCGATAGGAGGAGCATCACCGACGAGAGTGTCCGAGAGTGGGTGTCGCAGCTCAAGCGCGCCATGTACGAAGCAACCGACATCCTCGACCTCTGCCAGCTCAAGGCCATGGAGGGTGGATCCTCCTCCCAAGATGCTGGGTGTTTCAATCCTGTGCTCTTCTGCATGCGGAACCCCGTTCACGCTCGTGAGATCGGCACCCGCATCAAGGTGCTCAACAAGAGGCTCGACACCATCAAGGAGAGGAGCGCTGCTTTCAACTTCATCAATCTCCGCTACTATAAGGATGCCTCACCTCGCGGAAATCCTATCCGCGAGACATCGGCGGATTTTGACCGGACGGGCGTGGTTGGGTACAAGATAGAAGAAGACACAAGAGCACTGGTGGCCCGCCTATTGTCGACAGGAACAAATGCTGACAACAACATCACTGTTGTCGCCATAGTTGGTGTTGGTGGGATTGGCAAGACCACTCTCGCCCAAAAGGTCTTCAATCATGAGGCCATCAAAGGCGAGTTCAAGAAGAAGATTTGGTTGAGCGTTAACCAAAACTTTAATCATGTTGAGCTGCTGAGAAGAGCCATCATTGAAGCCGGAGGAGACCACAGGCCGGTTGGAGAGGCAACGGTGGCTCTTCACCGAATGCTCATCGATGCCTTGGTTGGCCACAAGACCTTATTGGTGTTGGATGATGTGTGGGATCATAGAGCATGGGAGGATGTTCTCAAAATACCCCTAGTCAACGCTGCTGCTTCAGCAAGCCAAGTCCTTGTCACAACTAGGAATGAAGGTGTAGCCCGAGGGATGAGAGCCACATGGCCCTACCACCATGTTGACACATTAGCGGTTGATGATGCTTGGTCGCTGCTCAAGAAGCAGGTTTGTATGCAATGAAACACTATTGTCTTACTCAAGCAATTAAACACTATCTTTAAATAAGAGAACTATTACCTCTTGTAGGGTTAATCTTAACTTTGCTAGTGTCACCAAAGCATGGATCTAATCTATACTTCTTATAAAGCAAAACTCCACTAACATGTTTTTCTATCTCAACATGTAAGCTATCCAAATCATCCATTCTCCTAGCCAATCAATGGTCCATGTCATCTCCCCTAATATTTATTAATTACTACATGCAAGCTACACATTATCTATTTATTAAACCATCCAATTATTCATATTAACAATTTAAAAATATATATACTATGATCAATTGAATTTTGTATATTCACTTAGAAAACATAATGTATCACATCTCATATAAACTTTTATTAACATTATACTTTAGTTTCTAAAGAGGGCCCCGCAACAACGCGCGGGGTATCCTTCTAGTTATGTATATGATGACACCCATTGGGTATTCAATAATTGATTTATGCCCACATGACATGTTCGATACAATTAGATTATGTTCAGCCAGCTTTAGTAATTGTTCCAAATCTTGATAGTTAATACATGTATCATTTTACCGGCAAAGACATATATTAATGTAGTGAGTGATTTGTCTTGTCTTACAACTTTTGTACATTTTGTGCTGCATGTTCCCAGGTACTCTCGGGTGAGATAGAGGAAGACCACATCGATATGCTGAAGGAAATTGGACTGGAAATTATAAAAAAATGTGGTGGTTTACCACTTGCCATCAAAGTAATGGGAGGGCTCTTGCGTGAAAAGGGGGGGTTACGCCATGAATGGGAGAAGGTTTTGGATGATTCTAAATGGTCAACATCTAAAATGCCGCAGGACCTTGGGTATGCATTATACTTGAGCTATGAAGACATGCCTCCTTGTATGAAGCAATGCTTTCTATACTATTCTCTTCTTCCTAAGACTAGATTATTTAGCATTTATGAAGTCATTGCCATGTGGATCGGTGAAGGATTTATTCATGAAAACTCAAATGATTTAGAAGAATCTGGAAGAACATGCTACAATGGGTTGGTATCCAGGAACCTTATAGAGCCCAATAGATCATTCATCGATGTAATAGTTTGCAGCATGCATGATGTTGTTCGCTCGTTTGCTCATTGTATGACTAGAGATGAAGCACTTATAGTTCACAACACAGAAGCCAGTATTCTTACTGAACTTGATACAAATAAATTCATTCGATTGTCTATAGAAACCAACCTATTGCAATCACCTGAACTTGATTGAAAGTCTTTAAAGGAGCAGCAGTCAGTGAGAACATTGATCTCAACTATCCAGATCAAGATGAATCATATTGATTTATTGGTAACATTTTCTAGTCTACGGACTTTACATATAGAATATGCAGATGTGGCTGCATTGATTGAACGGTTGCATCAACTCAAGCACCTGAGGTATCTAGCACTAATGCATACTGATATATCTATACTTCCAGCAAGCATTGGCAAGATGCAATTATTGCAGTTCTTTAACCTTCAGGGATGTATGAATTTGGTGAATCTTCCTGATAGCATTGTGAAACTTGGCCATCTAAGGTCATTTTCTCTTCCGGACATAAGTATGATACCCAGAGGGTTCCGTAGTCTGACAAATATGAGGAGACTAGTTGCGTTTCGAGCCCATACTGATGGTGATTGGTGCAGTTTGGACGAGCTGGGGCCTCTGTCCCTGCTCAGTTTTCTTAGTTTAGTAAAACTGGAGAGTGTACATGATGTGGCCCATGCTGCTGAGGCTAAACTTCGTCATAAGATACATTTGGTCAATTTAGGCTTGTCATGCACCAGCATACTGGGAAAAGATGGATTGGTCAACGAGAAAGAAGGGGTCTCTGAGGAAGATAAGCAACGAATTGAGAAGGTGTACGATGAGCTCTGCCCGCCCCCTAGTGTAGAATATCTTGATATCAGTGGGTATTTTGGTCAGCGGCTCCCAAGTTGGATGATGTCCACATCAATGGTGCCCCTCAACAACTTGAAGGGTCTAATGTTTTATGACTTGGCCTGTTGCACCCAGCTTCCCAGTGGGTTGTGTCGACTCCCCTCTTTGCAGCTTCTTTCTGTCAACCTTGCTCCATGCATAAGGCTTGTTGGAACTGGATTCTTGCAGGCGGCGGCAACTCCATTTCCAAGGTTAAACAAGATGTACTTGTCAGGAATGGTTGAATGGGAGGAATGGGAGTGGGAAGATCAAGTGCAAGCCATGCCCCGTTTGGATGAACTTCTTCTCGCAGACTGCAAACTGAGGTGTGTTCCTTCTGGCCTTGCATCCAGTGCAAGGTTTTTGAAAGTATTGCGCTTAAGGGATGTCCAACAACTCAGCTTTGTTGAGGACTTTCCATCTGTTGTTGAGCTTGAAGTGAATGGAATCCCCAACCTGGAGAGGGTCAATAATCTCCCGAATCTACAGAAGCTCATTATTGGCAGTTGTCCAAAGTTAAAGGTGTTGGAGAGTATCCCTGCACTCCAAAGGTTGTGGCTGGAGGATTACGACATGGAGAAACTCCCAGAATATATGCGAGACATAACACCAAGCTATTTGCTGCTAGATTGTAGGCTATGGTTGCTCGCTTCAGTAGCTGTGGGACAATCTGGTCTTGAGTGGGACAAGTTTAGCCATGTTGAACATGTGAAAGCATATGCAGATGATAAAAACAACCTAAGGAAATGGTACGTTTTGTACACAAGAGAGAACCGCAAGTTGGATTCAAATATTTGCCACTCAGCCGTACTTGAAGGTAGATATAATCAAAACATATAGGCTATGTCTTAATTTATCTGGCCAACCTATCTCCATAGTTTATACATTCATTTACGTATATCTCAACTATTCATATATGTTTTATTTTTAAGCGGGGAAAAGCTTTGCCTTTTATATTGATATAGGAGAAGAAAAACAAGCACGGCCGAAGCCAAAGTAAAAAAGGTCACATAGAAAATATATGTTGCATATATGTTGCGTCATGACCAAATATATTACTCCCTCCGTTCCAAAATGTAAGCCTTTTTAGCAAGGTAGTTTAGCTTGCTAAAAAAGCTTACATTTTGGAACAGAGGTAGTAATAGTTTATTTTGTTAGTTTGAGCAACACAAACATCTAACTCTGCTAGTTTGTAATTTTTTTCACGGTATCTCGTCCCTTTCATCCATGTGTGCTGATGAATGCATAAATTATGTACAACATTTTCACAGGATAACGATAATTTTAGATGACATATAAGAATGGTTGTACATGACGTGCAACGTAACTTTCAGCCACACGGTTAGTTGTACGAGTCTAACACTCAATCATGTTGCTAACTCTGTTTACTTGTCTGGTTAGGTTGCCTAGACTTACCAAATCTAGAGTAACATGTTAGCTCTTGCCTAGCAAATTCGAGATTTTGTAAGTAATTTTTTATCTTTCTTGCCATCCAGAAACCTTATCATCTTCTATGGAGGGTGTTCAAGGATTTGAATATGTGTACAAAATGAAAAGAAGTACTTTCAGTTACGTCTGCAACTTGGTGATGATCCCATTTTTCGAAGATACGATGGCAAGTGTTCGCACCTTTGTTGATGGGAGAGTGATGTCTTTACAAGATCTTGTAGCTGTGGCTCTGAGAATGCTGAGCTCTAGTGAGCCACCGGAGATTGTAGGATCATCTATTGGTGTGGACGAGTCAACTGTCTCGCTGGTAACTCAAGTGTTTGTGCATGCTTTGGCGGAGCGGGAGCGAACAGGGCATAAACATGCACGATGGCCATACTCTTGCAGCGAAATGGAAAAGATCAAGTGCAAGTTTGACCAGATCCACGGTCTACCCAACTGCTGCGGTGTTGTACATACAGCTCACATAAAGTTTGGATCAAAAAGCAATGATCATGAGGATAATAACGGCATTCTATTGCAAACAGTTGTTGATCCAGATATGAGGTTTGCAGATATTCAGTTGGTCCCATCAGGTAGCATGAATCAATCTAGTGTTTTGCAGCACTCTCGGCTCTTCAAGGACTGCGAAAAGGGTGTGACATTGAATGGAAACAAGATAAAGGTAGCATTCGGTGGCGGATCGGATGTAGGGGAATACATCATTGGCGATGCAGGATACCCTCTTCGCCCCTGGCTCCTCACACCTTACCAGATAGAGAATGACCTCTCACTCTCTGACTCCAAAGTGGAGTTCAACAGGAGACACTCTGCGGCTACAGGCGCCATCTTGCCGAAGGCATTGGAAAGGTTGAAAGATACGTGGAAGTGCTTGCAGGGAGAAGGTTGGCATCCAAGCAATGAAGAAGAAATGTACAAAACAGTCGGCACTTGCTGCTTATTGCATAACATTGTGATAGACATGGAGGCGGAAGCAGGCATGCCGAGCGATTGGGAGCATAATAATATCGACAATGTGCGGCAGGTAGGAGATGAGGACGCCGTGAGGGTGAGGGATGCACTATCCCAGCACTTGTCGAAGCGGGAGGTAAATTAACACAACTTGTAGTGTCTTCATTCCAATCCTTTGTTTATTTTGTTTTATTTGTAACATAATCCTATTGATTCCACCTTAATTTCATATGTTTGGTTAGTCCACACCGTGGCTTGGGAGGATGCGCACGAATGACCTCTGACTCAGGAGATGAAAAGAAAGAACAAGAAGCATTCTGGTCAGAAAAGGGAGATCAAGGAAGGGAGAAAGTGCATGATAGCTAGCTAGAGAGATCAGCACATCCTCTGGACTGAACAAATTTGTATTATTCTTTCCCCTCAATTTTTTTTGTTATTATGCTTTTATTTTTTCTAGTCATCTTTAAGTTGCAGTTTATTCACTTGCTCTGGCATTCCTAATCAAATCTTCACGTATGCAGGTGGAAAGGAAACTGGCCGGCCGGCCAAGCTTGTAGATATTCATCCAATTGCTTGGTTACATCAAATCAAAATCAGAGGATGCAGTGGAGCCAAATTACAGAGGTGCCACCACCTGAATCTAATCTTGGATCAACAATAATGCCTGACGGGTGTTTGAGCATCATTCGGTCTCTAGCTGCGTATATGTCAGTTGTACCAATTCTGGAGAACAGCAGCAATGACACTCTGTATCCATTTAGTTTGCAAATAGTGGAGACTTTTCCATTTCGATTGTAAAAACATATTTAATTTATGGGCTGGGAGGGATCCTTGTATCCGATCATTAGCTATATATGCATTGCTTTGTCACTGTTTCATCACTTACTTCCATTTTTCTGCGAGACTGTTTTTCTGTTAAGCTCTGAACCTCGTACCTTTTTTTAATTTGTCGGGTGTAAAAAAAATCTTTAATCACCAAGTGTGTTGGTGTATGGTTAACAACGAGAACCTTGATTTTCTCCTCGCAGGCTCATTTCCCTAGGCTCTTTGTTTTGGTGAATTAATTTTAGAGATCTGTATTAGTACTATATATGCTACGGACAGTGTATTACTCCCTCCGTATCAAAATGTAAGATGTTTTAGCTTTTGCTATACAAAATGTATCTAGACATTTTTTAGTGTAAGATGCATATGAATCTACACACTAAAATATGTCTAGATAAATTTTATTTAGGAAAAGCTAAAACATCTTACATTTTGATACGAAGGGAGTACTTTTTATGACAGGTGTTTGGGCATGATTCGGTTGTATTTTTTATGATAGGTGTTTGGGCACTTCTGTTTTGTAACAGGTGTTTGGACATGGTTTGTTGAGCCGCTTGACTGGCTATATTGCAAGAAGAGCAGAGTACCGACAGCATAAAGTTTATGTGATAGTCACTACAACACGAACTCAAACTGGAGGCACCCTAAAGTGCCTCCAAAAGTCAAATAAATGCCCTACAAACTTTTTGGCAGCAAAGAAAATAATGCCGCAACTAAAAGTTCACTTTTGGAGACAGTTCTAAAAACTGCCTTCAAAAGTATACCATTTCAGACACTATTGGATTGCCTTCAAGATTATACATTTTGAGGAAATTTTAAAAACCTGCCTCACATGTATACCATCTGAGGCACTATTGGAGTGCCTTCACAAGTACTCCTTTTAAGGAAAATTTAAATATTGTCTCAAATGTATATCATTTGAGTCACGATTCAAAAAACTGCCTCAAAAGACACCCTTCTTAGAGCATCTGTAGCAGACCCCTTAAATGTGGTCAATTTTGTAAAATAACTGACTTTTACGGTTTTAATCGGAAAAACAGACTCGAGCAGACCCCTTAAAATCATCCGACAAGTTTTTTACACGGCACTGTGAACATAGGCGCGAGACCCCTGTATCTAAACTTTAGGAGGCAATTTTGCCAGTGCCCTGAATACCAGTCAACGCTAGAGGTTAGGACATTTCAGCTCCCGCCAACGCCTTCCCCGAAAGACTAGCCGGAGTCCGGCCAAAATTAGCCCAGAAACTTGATGGTGAGGACGTCTGGCGGCGCGGCTGAAACGGCCGGCAGGGCTTTGAACCTTACCCGACTGAAGCCAGCCCGCCACGGGAGGCATCGTTCGGGCGCTCGTCACGGCGCCTTCGCCCCAGGCCGACCACGTGGTGCTTCGTGCCAGCGCAAGGGTGTGTGTGTGTGTGGTGGGGGGTGCTGTCCTGGTCCGGTCACGGGAGCTTCGTTACAGCCCCCGGGTGCTTCATCCCGGCCGGCCACTGGGGGCTTCGTGCCAGCCCGTGGGGGGCTTCGTGCCAGCCCGTGGGGGGCTTCGTCCCATAATGGCAGGCTTCATCGCGGCTGCGGGAGGCTCGTGTCGACCAACACCAGGGGGACTTCGCCATACATCGGTTCCATCCCGGCCAAAAGAAAGAGAAGGAAAGAGGAATATGGGGAAAAAGGGAAATATTCGGGAATATTTGATTTTACGGTCTATGTTTTCGATATCTATTCTGTTGGGGTGGTTTTCAGCCCTTAAAATCCTGTTACAGTTCAACTTTTACACTTTTAAGGGTCCTATTTTTAAGGGTTCAGCTAGAGATGCTCTTAGTACTTCAACTGTACATAATGGCAACATACAAAAATCAGTGAAATGTCACATTAATATTCAGGTTCAAAAATCGATGTGGTAATTAGTACAACGACCTTCATAAACTCCATGACACAAATGTCAACACAATTACAATGGTACTAACCTATGTAACTCAAGCCAATCCTCTGAATCAACTAAATCGTCAGGAAATGCAATCCAAACCCCAAGAGCATGCCCAACAACGGCACAAAACGAACTCACCTCGCAGACATCAACTGAAGCAGCGAGTGCTGTAGGGATAGCCTGTAGATGGACTAGCCGGAAAGCTGAGCAAAGCTTTCACATCTGTTCGCCCCTGAAACATTTTTAGGCAAGTGCCAAAAGCATTTCAATCCTTGTGAGATCAATCATCAATTCTAAACTTGCAGATTTATAGAAAGGACAAAAAGTTAACGAAAGGCATATTTTAAGCACTTTAATGGACCGATTACAAACTACCCACTATTCCACACAAGTAGTACAACCAAACGAACATGATTGCATTGGACACCAAAAGTTGTAACTTTTAGAAATTTACTAACACAATTAATTTGTTCTGATAATAGAGGAATTAAGAATTGAAGTGCAATAAGTTTTTATGAATAGGTTGGTAAAAGATGTTGTCATAATTCATTGGATAATGTGATGTCGTTATGAATATGTATTACGGTCCTTAAACCTATTATCAAGTTTGCTACAGTTACGAATAAAATGCAAACAAGGCAACAAAACAAGAAAATCAGTACTCAGTGATTTTTAACAAAACTGTAAACTTACAGGCTGAGCCATCTACAAAATTGCATAATGAATTTTTGCATGAAGTACCTTTGAAATCTTGCGAAGGGAAAAACTAAATCCTTCACAATGAAACTGGCTTCTTCTTGGGATTAGCTTCTCGAAGCAATATTAAAGCTCCAAGGCATACAAATACGTTGCTGCACCAAGCACTGTTGCCGCCTTCCTCTTGTGTTGATATCATCATGCAAACATAACAGAAAATCAGTAGAAAGAATATACAGTATGAGTAAAATGAAAAAATGGACCAATTAGATCGGTAGTGAGGGATCATTTTTATTTCAAAAGACAAGTTTATGAACTGTTCAGGTCAAAAGCAATTCAATTCATTTTTTATTAAATAGTAGGAAATACATGAGGAGATTCTGAATAATTTTGTTTCCTACAGTAGACAGCATAAGCATCCTACACCGAAGAGATAGTCACTCCCAAATACTCATTAGAGGTAACTAGATGTTACAAACCCACAACAACCAGACATACACAATAACGCATGGCCTAGTGACGATATAATATACCATCAAGTAATTATCAGGTATGCTATGATACATAAATACATAATTGAACCAGATGGTACTCTAGGAAGTATTCCAGGATTTTGCATCATGCACAACATTAACACCAGGACTCTATTTATGAAATCAAGCGCTTGCTTCCCTGGAAAAAGAAACAAAATCAACAAGTCAGATGGAGCAGAATTCAATTCCGCTTCCCTCGAAGAAGTAACAAATGGTTCAAGGCAATGGACTATGGTGGGAAATTTACTAAATACATAAATAATTTTTCATGGGTAAATTAACCCCGATAGAAATAACAAGCATATGTTTATTGGACCGTACATACACATAGCAACCTCGCAAATGAAAAAACCATACAGTATAAAGGGAAGCAGAAATTTGGCAACCCAAACAGGTTAGAATTACGCAACAACTCATAAAAAAGAAGAGAAGGAAACTGAATTAAAAGGGAGTGCAATACCGCAAGATTGTACATTAGTTCGTCTAATGCAATCTACTCAAATTTGTATCGTAATTAAGCCATAATCCTGGTGATGACGAAGTCAGTGATACAAGTTTTATGATGTCATCAGTTCTAGCAACTCGAAGCAGACACCAGAGGGAAAGATCAGACGGTGAACACTGAGGTATAGTTCATCGGTGTATTTGCCTAACATTCATGTGTTACCCAGCAGAGAAGGAACATAAATACATATCAATGGTGGGTATAGGCATTATTAGAACGGCGAACCCGCCGTAGGCAGCAATTATCTCCAAATCAGAGTTGAATGTCAACCATTTCACTTGTTTGGTTTAATCAAGCACACACAAACGACATATCCAAAATTCAGATGATAAAAAATGAGTTTAAAGGAGGGGAAATCACCAGATACTTGCGGGTTGTTCTGGATGGGCGGAGAAGATGCTGCTGGCTGGGGAGCATAGGAAGGAGCTACATCGATCTGCGTCGGGGTGTGGTCGCAGATGGAGGTTAAAGGGACTGCGTCCAGAGGAGGTGGAACAGGAGGAGGCTAGGCGGTAGCGGTGGGAGCACGGGGAAGGGTCCGCGGAGGCGGCGGCGGCGGCGCTCGACCAGACCATAGCGAGCGAGCAGGAAGAGGACAGGAAAGGCCCATCTACCTAAACGTATTCAAAGGCCCATCTACCTAAAGCGTTACGGGGTTTGGGATTTTTTCTTTTATTGGCGTCTCACGATATTTCGCGACGCCTGAAGCCCGCGTGATGGGCCGGTCCATTTTTTTTCTTTTTTAATTTTTTTTTGTTCAATTTTATTTCTGTTCAAATAAATATTGTTGGGCGCGGTTTTCTGTTTTCTTTCAATTTTATTTTTGTTCAAATTTGTTTTTGTTGGGCATGGTTTTCTGTTTTTTTGTTCAAAAAAATTTCTTCAATTTTTTTTTACTGAAAAAGAGGGGGTAGAAAGTTAACTGGGCTGGCCCATTTGCCTCGCCCCGCAGGAGGCGGCAAATAGGAGCCCCCCCCGATATTTGGTGCAAGCGATGCTCAGGCCGACGACTGTGGTACCCGTGGGTGTCGTCACCTTCTTGAAGGAGTCGCCACCACTAATCACCTGCCTCTTGCATCGTGTTCCGGGAGAAACCCTACATCTGGTATATATCCAGATTAGATGATGGCGGCACCTTCGGTGTCGTTTACCCCCTTGGATGCATCTTTTTTTAAACATGGGTTGCCTAGAGGGGGGTCCGTTGGTGGTGCAGTGTTTCATCTTTGTCAAAGACGACGGGTCTTGGCGGCGTGGAGCCGCAGAGTTTCCGCGATGGACGCGCGTAGAAAGGTGGTGCTACCTGGTGCCATGGTGGCGTTGATGGCAGGACTGACAAGCTTTCTGCATTGATATTTCTACAAGATGATTTTGTGGATATCGTCGTCAGCGGCATCCGAATGTGCACATCGGTGTATACTACGGGCCTGCTGAATCGGTTATGTGCTCCCAATTATTCATCGGGCGGCGCCGCCGCTAATCACCTGCCTCTTGCACTGTGTACCATCACCCTCACCATCCATGTCCACCCCGCTGTAACAATTAGGGTTCTATATCGTTGTTCTTCACTAGATCTCTCTCCCAGTGCGGATTACTTGTTAGTAGTTGATGCTTACGAGATTTATCGGTGTTTGAACTTGATGACCAGATTGTTATTCATCATTATATCACCTCTAATTATGATCCATATGATGTCTTGTGAGCAGTTCGTTTAGTTCTCGAGGACATGAGAGAAGTCAAGATGTTAGTAGTGGAATTATGTTGAAGTAATATCTAGTGCTTTGATATTTAAGTTATGGTGTTATTCTTCTAGTGGTGTCATGTGAACGTCGACTACATGACACTTCATCTTCATGGGCCTAGAGGGATGCATTGTGTATTTGGCTACTAATTGTGGGGTTGCCGGAGTGACAGAAATCTAAACCCCCGTTAGGAAACCGATGCACAAGTGAGTGTAGGATCCCAGAGTTTAAGGTTGTGGTTAGATTTATCTTAATTACTTTCTTATATTTACGGATGCTTACAAGGGGTTTAATCACAAGTATGTATTAGTCCTAGTTGGGCGGTGCATTAGCACAGGTTCGCCCACACAACACTCATTAAAACAATAAATATTAATCAACTGTATGAAACGAAAACGCTTGACGAAGTTCCCATATGTCCTCAAGAACGTTTGGTAATCATAAGTAGGACAACCGGCTTGTCCTTTGCTCTCAAAAGGATTGGGTGACTCGCTGTAATTATTATCACTGTATTTTATTTACTCGCACTTTATTTATCTGCTAAAACCACCAATAAGCTGTTTGTTAGTGTTTACATTGAATCCTCTATCTACCCTGCTTGTCAACACCTTCTGCTCCTCGTTGGGTTTGACACTCTTATTTATCGAAAATACTACGATACACCCCTATACTTGTGGGTCATCACTGGTCCTGCCGTGCTTCCGGTGTATTTTTTCTTCCCATACACGCGCAAGTAGCCTAGCAGGTTCACACAAAGATTCTTCGTCATATGCATCACGTCGATTGCATAGCGGACCTCTAGAAATTTCAGATAGGGTAGATCCCAAACTATAAATTTATTCTTCCACATGGATACGTTTCTGTTAGCGTCATTTGGAATAGATAGTCCGCCAAGACCCTTTCCAAACATTACTTTTAAATCCCTGACCCGATCAAATACATCAGCACCAGTACGTTCTGTAGGCTTCGGCCATTGATCTGCCTGACCGTTGAAATGCTTGTTTTTATTTCTTAAGGGATGCCTGGCCAAAAGAAATCAACGACGCAGATATACATTTTTATTACAATGTTCCAGATATATATATTTCCAGTCTCATCTAAACAGTGCATGCACGCATTGTATCCCTTGTTTGACTGTCCCGAAAGGTTACTACGAGCAGGCCAATCATTGATGGTTATGAACATCAACGCTCGTAGGTCAAATTCCTTCTGTGCGTGCTCATCCCACACACATACACCAGGTTTATCCCACAACTATAAAAGTTCATCAACTAATGGCCTCAAGTACACATGAATGTTGTAGCCGGGTTGCTTCGGGCCTTTGATGAGCACTGTCATCATAATGAACTTCCGCTTCATGCACAATCAAGGAGGAAGGTTATAGATGCATAGAGTCACGGGCCAGGTGCTATGACGGGCCATGTGCCATCGCAACAACTTTGTATGCTCTTTATTTCCGAACAAACGTTTCAACCGTGTTATTATAAGAGCATACCATATCACCTTGGCAGGAAACCTCTTCCGAGTGGGATCGCTCTCAACGTCACCAGGGTCATCTCGTCTGATCTTATACCGCAATGAAGTGCATACCGGGCATGCATTCAAATTCTCGTATCCTGACCGCGGTAGGGATGCGATCATTAGGGTATGCATGTATCTTTTGAACCTCTAAACCTAGAGGGCAGACAATCTTCTTTGCTTTGTACGTACTGGCGGGCAATAAGTTGTCCTTTGGAAGCATATTCTTCATATGAAAAACTTTTCAAAACTTTTATCAGATAAACCACACTCTGTCTTCCATTGCAGCAATTCCAGTGTGCTACCCAGCTTTTTCAGACCATTTTCGCAAGTTGGGTACAACAAGTTTTTGTGATACTCTAACATGTGATCCAACTTCTCCCTCTCCTTCTGACTATCGCGGTCTCTCCGCGAATCAGCAATGGTCTGGCCAAGATCATCAGTGGGCTCATCATGTGTCTCTTCTTCAGCTTCCCCATGAAAGTATCACCATATTTAGGGGGATAGTTGTCATCATCCTTTTATTTTTCATTCCCTTCCACTATAATGCTTCTCTCTCCATGTTTGGTCCAATAATTATAGCTGGGCATGAATCCGGAACGAAACAGGTGGTTGTGAAGGATCTTTGAGTCAGAGTAATCCTTCTGATTCTTACCAACACTGCATGTACAAAATACAAAACCATTCCGCTTGTTCGCATCAGCCACACGGAGGAAATCATGCATGCCATTAATGAACTCGCCAGAGCGGCGCTTAGTACCGTATATCCATTGCCGGTACATCTCCATAATTGTATAAGTATATCAAACACAATCACAATGCTAAAATTAGTAACTTCCTGGCGGAGCCCACTCCCGGACATGCCCGGCGGAGTCCAGTCCTTGGTCGTTGCCGCCGAGTCGAAGATGAGGACGCATCGTCGTCGAAAACAAATTCCTATGAATCTAAACAAAATCTACATCTATTTATGTGCAGGTGCCAACCTCTTGGAAAACTTCAATAGAAGAAGCGATGCCAAATCTTTACCAATCGTGGAGAAAATGGGGATAAAATCGAGCTTGGTGACGAAAAACAGAGGAGATCAAAGAAGCTGGCTAGCTCGGGAATTTCATCGAACACCTATATTGCATAGAAAATGAACAACAAAATAGCACACACCTCTTACTTCCAAAATGGAAAAACACAGGGAAGGGTGAAGAGGGAGGGCCGGATATATAGGAACAGAGGACCTCTTGTCCCGCTTCGTGATACCACCCGGGACTAGAGATTCTAGAGAGACCTTTAGTCCAAGCCCGTATTACGAACCGGGAGCAGAGGTCCTGTTTGAACCATGATTAGTTTAAACGAAGCATTTCGTCCGATTCCAGGTGTTGGAACCGGAGCATTAGTCCCGGTTCCAAATGGAACCGGGACAAATGCTCCGAACCAAAGCCCTTGTTTGTTTCTACTAGTGGGGGCAAATAAAAAATAATCATCAATGATATTTAACGACACAACATTATATGTTTTTTACATTTAACATTCTTTTAGTAGTACAAAAACCCATGACATGTGATACTCTCTTATTCTGGTAGGTGTGCGACAAAGTGTAAACAAATATAAAGATACATCCGCATGCATAGTCCTTGCCTATGGGTGGAAGCGCCCTCGTGGGATTGCTAGCAGCTCCAGGTCATATCTTCTTCCTACGGTCATCCCGAATTTCTCGTTCATGTCCAGTGAGTCCGGGCTGGCATCTCCAGGAAGCGCCCAGTCGAAGTGGTAGATAAGGTTTGCCAATGCTATCTCCAAAGTGGACATCGCAAATGCCATCCCAGGGCATTGCCTGCGCCCAGCCCCAAAGGGGGTGAACTCTAAATTTGTCCCACTGTAATCCATGTTGTTTTCAAACCTCTCTGGAACAAACTCCTGGTGGTTTTTCCAGTACTTTGGATCTCTGGAAATGGCAAAGATATTAACTAATACAGTGGTGCCTTTAAGGATGTCATAACCCAGAATGTTACAATCTTCTCTGGCCATTCGAGGGATTAGAGGAACCGTAGTATGTAGCCGAAGGACCTCCTTAATGACCATTCTCAGATAGTGTAATTGAGGAAGGTCACTATGAGTAATGACATCTCGATCCTGGCCTAGCACACGTCGGATCTCTAGTTGTGCCTTAGCCATGACATCAGGATGGCGGACAAGCTCCGACATTGCCCACTCCAAATTAGTTCCCGTGCTATGTGTTGCACCTGAAAACATATCCTGGAGAAAACGGTTGTGATATGTGTTAGTTCGATAATTTCTATATATGCAGTATTATCCCAAAAGAAATTCCTGAGACTAAGCTATGGTATTTTGAAAACAATATATTATATGGTTTTTAAAAAGAAATTTTACTTAGCCCTAACTATACTTGGATCCCAAATCTCTTTATGCGCGAGTATTCTACAGGCAAATGTACGGCCAAATACTCGGGATGAAATTAAGGCCACGATATATATGTCCATGATTAGGACGAAGACTTGGGCCAGCACTTCCAAAGCTCAAAAGGTATCTTTCCCAAAGAGATGGACGATATCTTAATATAGCTAGTTTTATTTATTTATTTTCTTTTCGAAATGGGAGTTTAGTCCAAAAAGTGCAAAGGAGTATCAATGCAAGTATGAAGATGGCCAGAAATACTCACAAACAATACCGCGCATATAGTGTCTGTGGTTAGGGGGGATTCCAGGGTGTCCTCCTTCTGCAGCCTGAGCAGAACGTCCAGCAGGTCCTCGTCCTCGGTGCGGCAGGCGCCATCCCGCGTGGCCTTCCGCTCCTCCATGATGGTTTCAATGATGCCCTGAATGCGAACGTAGCTTCGCTTCATGCGCCGCGCGCCGGAGCAAAGCCACCGTGCCAAGTGCGACGACGGGAAGAGATCCACAAGGCAGAAGCCGCCCAGCAGAGTGAGCAATACGTCCAGCTCGCGGATGTACTCCTCCTCCTGGACGAACCTGCCGCCAAAAACCGCCCGCGACACCACCTTGTTCCCCAGCGACATGGCCTTCTCGCTGAGGTTCACTGTGGCGCCGGTAGAGGCCGCAGCCGCGACGTCGCGGAGGAGGCTGCCCACCTCCTCGGGCCTGATGCCCTCCATGCGCCTTGCCTGGATGGGTCCCAGGAGTTCCACCACGCACACCTTGCGCATCTGGCGCCAATGGTCGCCGTAGGGCGCGAAGACGATTCCCCTACCGCCGCAGCTTATGATCTGCTGCGTGGGGCTGCTTGCCCGGGACGCGAACATGATGTCGTTTGTCTTCATCACCTGCGCCGCCGCCTCGGCGCTGGAGACCACCACGGCGGGGACCTCGCCTAGCTTCAGGAGCATCAGCGGGCCATGCCGGCGACACAGCTCGGTGATTTTGCGGTGTGGGAGCACACTGGCAACGTGGTGGAGGCTCCCAATGATGGGGAGAGTCCATGGCCCGGACGGCAGCCGGACCTTATGTGGCCTGCTCTTGTGGCCGGAGAAGTTGAGAAACCAGAGGGCCAGCAAGGTGGATAGCGATACCAAGCAAAAGCTGAGCAACGCCTCCATGACAGGCAGCTTGGTAACTGTTGGTTTGCGACTACCAGGGAGGCTTGTTATATGTGGTCAGACAAGTACATGGGTGCTGGATCTGTGCGCCCGTTAGATGTCCATATTAAGCGACTTCAAAAAACACACCAATTTGGCTACCAGTCGGAATTTCCCGTTACCGGGCAAAAAACTATTTTTTTTAAGGTTTGACGAAAATTATCAGTAACCTGTCATGATTTAAACAAAAAAGAGGATTGAATTTAGGAATTTTGGTTTTCAAATTCGTCCGGTAACCGGAAATACCGACTCCCAGCACGCCTCGCTTCTCGACGGCAAACGCCAGAGCGCAGCGCCCCATCGGCTCCTGCCGCCGTGAGACCCTCCGCCACCGGCCCAAAGCTCGGACGCAACCAGCCACGCGCCGGCCGCGCCGATCCCTGAGGACCACACCGCCACCGCCCGCCTCCGAGCCTTGCGAACCGATCCAGCGCCGCCACCCCTCTCGCAATGACCCCAGCCGGCGTGCCCACCCTGCCCTCCGTCATGGACGACCAGGGCGCCGCCACCGCTGCCGTGGCCGGCGACGGCAGCGGCCGGAGATGGCGATTTGGGGTGGTTTTTCTCTGGCTAGGGTTTCCGCCTCTGGAGCCGCCTGAGGGGGAGCGGCCCAAGAGGAAGTCTCCTTACGTGACTACTAATGTTTCATAAAATCTCAGCAATATATTTTAGATCTAACCATCATAATTAATTTAGATGATGTGGATCGAAACGGTGGCTCTATTCGAGTCCCGTATATTGATTTTAGAATATAATAGATCCTCATGAATTTTTTCAAATATAGTATCTGAACATCATAATTAATTTAGATGATGTGGATCGAAACGGTGGCTCTATTCGAGTCCCGTATATTGATTTTAGAATATAATAGATCCTCATGAATTTTTTCAAATATAGTATCTGAACTTGCAAGGTTGCAAGGAAACCCATTCTGCCAAGCCAAGCCATAAAGACGCATAAAATAAGTATCCGGATTGTGATTCGGTGATGATTATGATTGGGATTGTGATTCGGAGATGAGATGCATTATGAGTCGAAAACACTGTTGTAAGCAATATTTGAATTAACATGTCTGTTAAGCTTTTTATCGGCTTGTGCCGACGTTTTTGGACTGAATGAAGGATAATAATATATACATGCATGATTGCAACGTCAACATGTAAACAATATATGCAATCGTATATGGTGGACAGTACCTAAAATATATAGGTGATTTCGGCAGATCGTGCGAGGGTTTTGGTGGGAAGCTAATTAATCACATAGAGTTTGTACGAGTCGGAGCGGTCCATTCAAAATCTTCATGCATGATTGCTTGAATGATACCTTCGTCACAAGGTTTCTATCTCCTCTAGCCTACCTGAACTTCATGCAGAAGATACACAGGCCAACATGATCTCTTAGAATCGTTCACACTTGCTTACTAACCTTGCAATTAATACTTATCTCTTCCGCAATCTCAGCATGCTGCCATGGAAAATCTTTTTTCGAGGGTATGCAATTGCATACCTGATTTTTATAGAAGGCAGAGTTTAATTACAAGAAAACGACAACACAAAAGCTATCGAACACACTCCACACTTAAACATAACCGACTACTCACGAAGTGAAGCTCCAACTCCTGCTCCAGCCTCATCTCAGCTCCTCAATTCTGCAAGAATTTTACCAGCTAGAATATCTTCATTGCAGATATGACTGATGTTCCCAAAAACTCTTGCATTACGCTGCTTCCAAATGTTCGATGATGGTAACAAGAGAGTCAACTGACTTCCTCTTCTTGTTCCTAAACCTCTCTCGGATGGCAGCACGCCTATAGCTGCTGCCATGGAAAATTACTGTTACATCCATATCCGTATGTCCCGGGGGTATCAGAAATTTGGGATCCCAGCACGGCACAGCTAATTATATGCCTTTTCTCTCCTGTCATCTTTGTATTGTACTCCATGCAGTGATTATTTGGATCTAGACACGCCTATATCATTTTCATGTTCAAAACATGTTCTAATCAAGCCTCCTTCGTTCTACCATCTATTCATTTTCCTACTATATGTTACTAGTCAGGAATTATTATCGAAAAAAAAACTAGCCAGGGATGAATTTTAAGATACGCCACCAACCCAGCACCCTGCATCGCCAAACATGCTGTGCCCAGGTAGATGGGTGCTGAGAGTCGACAGGATTATTGTCCCGCCGGTGCCAATGCAGAAAGACCTCACCTAGAACCCCGAGGTGCTCGGGTATTACTAGAAACGCTGACCAACGCCGACTGTGTTGAATCCGCCTGGAACTCCGGAAACGTCCCAACTGGGTTGAGGTCATCCGGCGTTGGCGTGAGGAGAAAATCAACTGCTGGGATGGCTAGCGCGCACCGCAACAGGACAAAAACATGGACCATCAATGCAACACATCGCAAAGGTGAGGTGCGACACTATATGTGGTGCGCCAGGACGCACCCTCAATATAACACGTCACAAAGGAGTGGTGACATCGTCATACACTACCATGCGTCGTCTCCATCTAACAGTACCCTGCGTCCACCGGCAAATACGGTGAAGCCGGAGCTGACGGAGGTGGACGGCATGATCCGGGAGCTACAATAGTTGTCTCATCCGATGGACTTCATGGGGTGGAACAGAATCCTCGAAGCATCGAATAACAAGGTTTCCCTCCATGTCGCTGGAGAACGCCATGGAGTCCTTCTTTAAAGGACCAGGACGAGGCGACATGGGGGCCCTTCGTCTACCTCCCCCGTGACGACGGGGCAGGGCCTAGCGGCACATGCGGGATCTGTGTCCATGATGGCACATGGCCGACCGGTACTGACAAGGCGGAGGACTAGGAGGATTACCTCACCTTCCGGTGGCCCGTAGATTTAGGTTTAGGATTATCTAAATTTTGATCAAGTTCTCCAATTTTTCTAAATTTTGAATGAAATCCGTTTATTGTCATGTTCAATTTTGTTTCAAATTTTGTTTGCAATGCGCTGGCACCTCCAATAGCGTGTTTTATTAAACTAACTCATCGAATAAGTTTAATTTTTAGCGAGACATGGCTGATATTAAGCATATATCAAATATTATGGTAAAGTAGAACGTCTATAGAAAAAAAGTTTTACTTGCCGTAATTAAGAGTATAGACTGTTTTAGTAATTGTGTGCATTGTCAAGAACAAACAGCAAAGGAAAAAAAAGGCTTGTGGGTGGGTACGGTTTTACAAATAACTTGTACGTACTTATAATGGAAAGTGACGAAACGGAATCATAAGTCTGTGGGCGCTAGCGATTCACGTGATGTTTTTTCTTACCATACAGTATGTGCACTTGCAATCACTGCAAGGAGACCCATCCTGCCACCAAGTTATCAAGAGGCATAAATTAAATATTTCTGATTGTGTTTCGGTGGTTGTGATTCCAAGCGTGATCGTGTTCCAGAGATGATTATGATTGTGATCGTGATTAGGAGATGAGATGCATCATGTGGCCGAACTACATCGTTTAATAAAGTTTCGTCGGCTTCTCCAAGCCGGAGCGGTGCTTTGAACTTCTTCATGCATAATTGCCTGAATGATACAGTGCTCGGTGGCTATAAAACAAATCCACGCCACAAGGGATCAAATTTTGCACAGTCTATAACAGAATAACAGTTGTACATACATATATTTAGATTGATTGATAGTAGAATAGCTAGAAACTAGTTAGTATTGTTATTCTTGAACTCTTCTTCCGCAGTGATAGCGGGAAAACTTTCTTCCACCACGGCGAATTCGCTGTTAAGATACCTTCTGCGCAACCTCATCTTCCAAGTACAAAAGGCTCTCAGTGGTAGAAAATAGACCTATAGTGCCGGTTCGCAAAATCCATTATTCTCGGCCGCGCAACCAGGACTAAATAGGCGCGACTAAATGCCCCCCCCCTTAGTCGCCCCTCTTACGAACCGCGGCTAAGGGTCCGTCCACGTGGGCGGGTGGCGTGCGCCGGGGGCGGAGGACCTTTAGTCCCGGTTGGCCACACGAACCGGGACTACATGCTATTTCGTTATTTCTTTAATTCATTTGGGTTTCTAATTATTTTTCACTCCCTTTTTTTCACTCCAATTTTTCACTCCCTTTTTTTTCCAGAATTTTTATTATTTACTTAGTGTCTAACTATAATTATCTCTAGTCAAATTACTTACTCGTGGTCAAACTTCCCGCTCGGTCACCCATCCTCCCACTACTCTAGCACTAGCACGCTTAACTTCCGAGTTCCATCCCGTCTCGCATCTAAGTGTTTCGCACACATGTATGTGATACTAGTATCATATCAATCCTATTAACATGTTGGTCGATGCCACATTTCTTTATTGTCTGAATTTCAAATAAATCTTTTAATAAACAAAAGTAATGATGTAATTAATAATTTTGAATAAATAAATAAACATTAACTTTTTAATTTGTATTATTTCTAAAAAATATTCAGAAAAATAAAACTAATTCATTTTAAAATCTTAAAAATACTATTAATATATCAAAATATTCAGAAAAATAAAACTAATTCATTTTACAATCTTAAAAATACAAATAATATATCAAAATATTCAGAAAAATAAAACTAAAACATTTTAAAATCTTAAAAATACAAATAATATATCAAAAAATTCAGGAAAATAAAACTAATTCATTTTCCCATTTCCTAAATGCAAAATAAAATCTGATAAAATTCATGAACCAAACCATATGAAATCTAAACCATATAAAATTTGCAGATCCAAGTTTTGACTATTATTTTGGACAAAAGAACTGTTTTGGCAATGACTATCTGTGAGAATGATTTGAACCTTACTTTTAAAATACATAATCAAAATGGACAAACTATGATGTTCTGGATAGATATTGAAAAGATCTATCCATAGCACTTAGCCTCACATCAAGGTCAACAACCAAATGAAAATACCATCCTTTTTAATAAAAGACCAGTATGCTCTTCTATTATTTTTAGAATGAGTTCAAAAATGTATTTTGAAGTAAATCCAACTGGATGAGTTTGGTATTGACTAGATCTATGTTTTCCTGGCTTAGATTAATTTTTGGACCTCTAGATTTATTTTTGGTGAACAGATATAGAAACAGTAGTTTTTGGTGAACAGATATAGAAACGGTAGTTTTTCTGTTTTGTTTTCTTGATGCGTTTTTGTTTGTTTTCTTGATGTGTTTTTGTTTGTTTGTTTTAAAATTTGTGTTTTACATAATAAAGAAATAATATAGCTAGGAATTAATATAGAAATAATATACAAATTAATATAAAGACATATATCTTTAGTCGTGGGTGGCCAGGCCAACCGGGACTAAAGACAGGGAGGCCAGCAGTTTGGATCATTAGTCGCGGGTGGCCAGGCCAACCGGAATTAAATCCCTCCACACGCTTCCCAAACCGCGACGCATGACCTTCAGTCGCGGGTCGCCTCCCGAACCGGGACTAAAACCCCTTTAGTCACGGTGCGCATAATTTGGGGACTGATGGGGGCGTATGGAAGGCCTTTTTTCTACTAGTGTCTTGAGAACTTGACGAGGGCGATTTGGTTCACAATATTCCTGCCTTGGTTGTAGTTTTCTTAAATTGGCAGAAATTTGTACCTTTGGTGAATCTTTAGGAGGAACATGTTGCACAAATTGTCTGCTTAGCGCCGCCGAGACTATCCATGTTGATGTTGCATTCTTCGTGAACAATGGACGCAAGAGAGTTGATGTACCCCCGTACGACGCGTAGCGGGCTACTAGGAAGACCACGCTCTGCGTCCAGCCATCTAAAGTCAAAATAAATTGTGGCAGACACAATACACATGCATCATTTTTCCCTTCTAAATGCTTTTCTGAGCTCATATGGGCTTCCATAAGATTAGCTTTGACCAAATCCTTTCCTGGTAGCTAACTAAGTGTCCTAAATAATACGAACATATGATATTGGCCCCTAATGGCATGTGATGAATCCTTAGGCTTGGCTGCATAGCATGGCCCCTAATTCTGATGTCAAACACTCACAAAAATCATTCTCATCTCTATATCTCAATGCCAAGGATGCATGTCAAGCAATGATAATAGTTACCTGACATATAGAAGCTCTCCCATACTAGACTATCAGAATTCAACTACTCTAGCAGTGTAGCTTGCTCTTCTGGATTCTGATAAATCGTCTTCTTGTGGCTAGCCTGCTCCTCGTAGCTACTTGACCTAGTTCCTAGTGCTATAATGAAACTTTCTTATGTGTGAGAGTATCTACTGTTGTTGTGATGTTGTGAAGGTGTCCTGGTCGACAAATAGGCCCTATTTATAGGGCTTTAGAGTTATCTAGGGCATGACACCTAGAGAAATGCTTGCTATGATACTGTTGCTGTCATATGGATCCTTTGGACCTAGTTTCAACCTTCATAGATGATTGCTTCCCGATACATCCATTTTGCATCACTATTTTATATTGTTATTTTATGTTATTCATCGATATATTTCATGTTATGATGCATTACTTATGTTCAGAGGAGGAAGTCAGCCAGAAGGGCACCCGGAGGGGGCCACTTGGGGACCACACCACCAGGCGGCGCGCCTCTTCTGGCCGTGCCTGAGGGTGGTCTGCCCCCCTGGCCCACTCCGGGGTTCCCCTTACGCGTACTTGACCCCGAGGGAACCCTAAGCCCTAGAACATCATCGAAGAATTATTCCGCCGCCACCTCGTGCCGGAAAACAACAGAGAGAGAAAAGCAATCCGGCAGGGAGAAATATACCGGGGAAATTCCTCCCCGGAGAGGGGGAATCATCGTCATCGTCACTGTCGTCGCTCCGGGCATCATCAAGATCGTCATTGTCGTCATCATCACCAACAGCACCATCACCCTAATCATCCACCTTCATCCCGCTATAATAATTAGGGGTCTTTATCGTTGCTCTTCACTAGATCTCTCTCCCGGTGTGGATTACTTGTTAGTAGTTGATGCTTGTGAGATTTATCGGTGTTTACACTTTATGACCAGATTGTTATTATCCATTATATCACCTCTGATTATGATCCATATGATGTCTTGTGAGTAGTTAATTTAGTTACTGAGGACATGGGAGAAGTCATGATGTTAGTAGTTGAATTATGTTGAAGTAATATCTCGTGGTTCGGTATTTAAGTTGTGGTGCTATTCTTCTAGTGGTGTCATGTGAACATCAACTACATGATACTTCACCTCTATGGGCCTAGGAGGATGCATTGTGTATTTGGCTACTAATTGTGGGGTTGCTGGAGTGACAGTAACCTAAACACCCGTTAGGAAACCAATGCACGTGGGAGTGTAAGATCTCGGAGTTTTAAGGTTGTTGTTAGATTTATCTTAATTACTTTCTTGTATTTGTGGATGCTTACGAGGGTTATAATCACAAGTATGTATTAGTCCAAGTTGGGCGGTGCATTAGCATAGTTTCACCCACACAACACTTCACGAACCAATAAATATTAATCAACCGTAATGAAGCGAAAGTAGTTGTCGAAATTCCCATGTGTCCTCGAGAACGTTTGGTAATCATAAGTAGAGAAATCGGCTTGTCCTTTGCTCTCAAAAGGATTGTGCCACTCGCTGAAATTATATTTACTGCATTTTATTTACTCGCACTTTATTTATCTGCTATATCAAAAACCACCAAAAACCCATTTGCTAGTGTTTATAGTGAATCCTCTATCCAACCTGCTTGTCAACACCTTCTGCTACTCGTTGGGTTCGACACTCTTATTTATCGAAAGTACTAGATACACCCCCTATACTTGTGGGTCATCAAGACTATTTTCTGGCGCCGTTGCCGGGGAGTGAAGTGCTATTGGTAAGTGGAATTGGTAAGAGAAACTTGTACTGTGAGTGTTGTTTTTATTTCTGTCTGCTGTTTTATTTCATGATGGAGAATACTTTTGGTTCTTTGTTTAGGGGTCCTTCTACCATTAATGCTAGGGTAGTAGGTGACCCGTTATCTGCTGAGTTAGATCCTTATAAAATACCTATGAAAATTGTTGGACGTGTTATGGATAACTGCTATTATGGAGATGGAACTGTCCATCCCGGTGATCATTTGATCTTTATACATGAATTATGCGAGTTATTCAGGTGTGTAGGTATTACAATGGATCAAGTTAAAATGAATTATTCTCTTTATCGCTGAAAAGTAGAGCCGCTGAATTGTTCAAATTGCTGAAGAGTGGTGAATCTATTGGATGGGAGGAAATTGTTCCTCTCTTTTATTCTAAATTCTATCCTCCCAGTGAGATTCATAAAGACCGGAATCAAATATATAATTTATGGACTCGTGATGGAGAGAGTATTTCCCAAGCGTGGGTTTCACGACCCCGGACCCAAAGTTATACATACTGTTATGTGCTCCTAGTCATAGACCCACAAGGGCTTCAGGGTTACCAGCCCCGGCCGCAAAAAACAACGGCAGGCAGACCGGATTCATCGGCACGCATACCGGATCACCTCGGTACTACTACTCCTTGTGTCCATGCTAGTCATAACCAATTATGCATAACCAAGCGTCCACGAGTCGGATGAAACTGAATGAACGGGACCAAAGCTATACAGAGATGCTATGTGTCTAGGAAGTGCAATTACAACCGAGGGTTACTGGGGTTACCAAGCCCCAGGACGAATCACATCGGTAGACGTGCTTGGACATGGATCATCGGCTCCACAACCCCTCGAGTGCGACAACTACGCATGCATAGCCAAAATTGTATAACAATGAGCTCGAAACAGACAACCAATCAAAGCAGCACTCTAGACATGAAGCTGCATAAAGCAAGTATTACTATTGTACAACTTTACAACCAGAGGTCACATGACCCAGCATTACATCATACAACGGAAGGCAAGTTATGTTGCTAGTACACAAGAACCAAAAAGGCCTAAGAGGCCGCAACATAAGGAGACGTCCTAGCTCATAGATTCCAGGCTGCTACCTGGGAACCCCGAACTATTCGTCGATGTCCACGTTGATACACCACCAAAGTATGAAACTTCACCTGAACCAAATTGAAGAAAATATGAGTACTGGAGGTACTCAACAAGACTTAATTAACCTATTATATATCTGTTTGTTCATAAAGGATTTATGAAGGTTGTTTTGCGTAAAGCCAACTTTGTTTCGAATAGAGGGAGATAGAAAAGCTTGAAAAACAGATCTTTTAAAAGAACACATTTACTTTGTGGATTGTCTTCAGATCCTCCGGAGCATCATCTCCAACACATGATAACCAGAATCACCTCTTGAAACTAATCATTCATTACCAACGTCTTTTACGTCATTTTCAAGTTATCTATGATCACAGAATCCGTCACAAAGTCGTCCTTAACCGTGGACACGACTTCTCGAAAAGATTTAACCCTACAGGGGTGTACAACTTTACCCACACGTGCCAACCGACTCTTAATGCCAAGCTATTGGCACACTTCCGACGATGTGCCGGCAGAGGGTGGCTGACCACGACCTTTCTCTTGCTTCGCCTATTCCATGAGTCACTCCGAGTAGAGATGGTCTGCCAATAGGGAGTGGCCATCTCTTTCCGGGTCTCTATCTTTGTGAGCGGTGCTTCAACTACTATCTCGCCACAGGCTATTACACCGCCACGTCCTAGTTTTGTAAAGGTTTTTAACATCACCGCAAATCTAAATGGAACTCCCGAACTAGGCAACTCATGGAAGAAACTAGACAAGTTGAGACCGAGGGGAATCCAATCCCCATGTGGTCGCACGATCAGTCTTGGTTTCAAAGGTGAGAACTCACTCCTAGGGGCACGAACGAGGCAAATCACCAGATCCCATGTGGCAACCCATCCAAGCCTTTAATCATATTGAACACACATCTCGAACCTTACCACGTCATCCTGTCATACTAGATTCATTTCGTAACTCTGATTCATCAACTGGATGAAATAGAGATCAACAGACATGTATGACTAAGCATGGGATATTTCAGGCTCTAGCGATACACACAAACAAAACCTATGGCTGCTAGGAGCAGAGAATCATGATATCTGGGTTGTGCAAATAAATAGGACAACTCTATCTACTGACCTAAGATACTTTATAAAAACATGCATCGTACGAGAACAAAAACACTTCGAAAACATATATGGGCAGATAAGAGGTTATGCTTTCCTTGCTTCAAGAAAATCAGACAAAGGCTTCAGGGATAAGTGCTTAACTTGGTTGGCGAGACCAAGTATTCGTCAAGAGGGGTGTCGAACTTCACTCTGGATTCGCGTTCTACCTATAAGAATAAACACCGGAAAGAAGGAGAATAACATTCAATACAGACATCGATGCTATGCGCAAAATTTATGCATGAACGTTTTAATGCATCAAAAAAGGATCCCTAAACATGTTTTATGTGTTGCTATGGTTCATATGATAGTTATGCATTTTTATGGAAATTAGCCCCGAAGTGGACCTCGGAGGCCGATTTGGGCAATTCTAAAAGGGCGACAAGGTTAAAGTGCTCAGATGGGGTTGAAAACATCATAACTAGGTTGCATTTGTCTTTCTAAGAATTTTTACATATAACTTGTAATTTTTTGATTTTATTGAATAAAATCTTATTTTCTTTATTTCTAAATGATTTAAATAATATTTGAATAATTGTCAACATTCAATTTATTCAAACATGTTTGAAAATGACATAAGCATGTAGGTTATATTTTTGTGAACATTTTGGTATATTGTTCATATTTTTCTGATAAACCAAATAAAAGATATTAAATTTACAAGTTTAAACACTTTTCTGGAATTTAAATAGAGGTGGGCCCACGTGTTAGAGAATTTCCATTTAAATAAAGTTAATTAGAAAAAAGGGCTGTCACGTGGGCATGACGTCACGATGACGTCATCCCGTGGCCGGATTTCCTCCGCCGAGATGAAATCGACCGAATTCGTGCGCGGTTTCGAAATCGGAGCACTCCACGGGGCGGAGGGGAGCACGGCGAGTCCAGGGGTAACGGCGCCGCCCGGAAATCAACGCCGGAGAAGCGCCGTAAAGCGATGGCGCGGCGGCAGACAGCGGCGCGCGACGACGGGAGGTTACGGAGGGGGGGGGGGGGAAGCGAGGGAGGAGCACCGGCGTGCTCAGAAGCTCACCGTGAGGATGATGGGCTGGTCGGCGGTGCAAGGGGCAACGGCAATCGACGCCGGCGAGGAGGAAACTGCGGCGGCCATGGCGGATGGCGGCGGTGAATTGGAGCTCTCCCGAGGCTCCCTGGTGCTGCGCGTGCTCGAGGAGGACCATGAGGATGCAGCGGTGACGATGGTTGTCACGACAGGGCGTGGGGTTGGCCGTAGAGCTGGCGGCGAGCGGCGGCCCGTGGCTAGGGTTTGCTGCGGCGTGCGCTGATGAGGAAAAAAGAGGAGGCGAGGGAGGCAGTGAGGGATAGATCATGGCGCGGGGATCTCTCCTCAACCTTATCCTCGCGAAAGGAGCAAGCATGAGGTGGCGGGGGAGTCGCATCGATGGGCTTCTCGTCTACTGGCTGGAGAAGGAAGATGACAAGAAAATTTTCCCGAAAACCCCAGAGATCTCTGGAAATTGCAGAACAGTCCCCGCTCTTTTAAAACAACATGTTAAGAACTGATTTGAGAGCTTTTTTGTAAATAACAAAAATTGGCAAAAAATTATTTTTTAGTTCCTTATGACATTTGCAACCTCAACATATTTTTGGTTGGCAAAAATTTGCTCCATTTTAAACCATGATTTTGAATTTGCACTTTAAGTGATTTTAATAAATTCCCTGATTAAATTTTAATGCTCTAGTTTTAAATACAACCATGGGTTCAAAATGCATGCATGACATGACATGACCATAAGCACAAACACAAACTCTTTATTACAAAAAGGTGGATGTTACAAGTCTACCCCCTTTACAAGAATCTCGTCGAGATTCCTAGGTTTTAGAAAAGAAGGACGAGTACTTAGATCGTAAACGATCTTATTGTTCCTAGGTTTGCTTCATCTTCAGAATGATGATACCACTGAACCTTGAGGCATTTGATGCTTCGGCATCGAATCTTTCGTTCAACTGCCTCGAGGATACGTACAAGACATTCTCGCTAGGTCAGATCGTCCTTGAGATCAATGGTTTCATGATCAACACAACAGTTGGAATCTTTGAAGCAATGATGGAGTTGTGAGTCATGGAATATATCATGAACTCATGGAAACGTTGAAGGTAGGTGGAGATGATAAGAAAAATTCCCACTTTTTGCAACAACACGGAAAGGACCGACATAGCGAGGCGGTAATTTTCCCTTCATGACATCACGATGAACACCCTTCAAAGGTGTGACTCAAAGATATGCTTGTCCGCCAACATTATAACGAATATCTTGTTGACGGCCACAATAACTCCTTTGGCGAGACTGAGCAGTTTTCAGATGTTCACGAATGATCCGAACTGTTTCTTCAGTCTCATTGATCAGGTTCTTCGGTCCAAAGAACTGTCTTTCACCGGTTTCTGACCAATTTAACGGAATTGAGCAAATTCTACTGTAGAGAACTTCAAACGGAGCCTTGCCCAAGATAACTTGGAAGCAGTTGTTGTAAACGAATTTGGCAGATAGAAGACACTTCTCCCAATCTTTACCGAAGGATACAACACAAGCTCGAAGCATGTCTTCAAGAGTTTGATTCAGACTTCTGATGTGATCACTATTGGATGATTGATAGATTATGGTGGAATGTAGACGACTTCCTGTAGCTTGCTTGAAACTTGCCCATCCCTTGGAAGTAAACAAATTTCCATGATAAAAATGATCTTTTCAGGAACACCATGAAGAGGTATTATCCGGGAGACATACAAATCTGCCAGTTGTTTTGCAATGATGCTCTTGTGGATAGGAACGAAATGAGCAACCTTTGACAGACGATCAATCAGTACACAGATAGCGGTGTGTCCCTGATCATTTCTTGGAAAACCAACAATGAAAATCATCTCAACTTCATCCCACCTCCAAACATGAATAGGTGTGGGGTAGAGGGTAGCAGCTGGCCATTGATGTTCAGCTTTAGCACGACGACAAACATCGCATTCAGCCACAAATTGAGCGATATCTAGCTTCATCTTGGTCCACCAGAACCTCTGACATAGATCACGGTACATTTTGGAGCTACCAGGATGAACGGAGAGAAGTGATTCATGAGCTTCACGGAGGATAAGTTGTTTCAGACTCCGTTTCTTCGGCACAACCAGACGTTCACCAAAATAAATGGTATCTTGCTCATCAACAGAGAAACATGTAGGAATTCCGCAAGAAATCTTTCTCTTGACCAAGGTAATGCTTAGATCCCGCTTTTGGGCATCTTTGATTTGATGTTCAAAGGATGGTTTCACCTCTAGATTAGCCAGATAACCAGAGGGAACAACCTCAATATTGAGCTTGGAGAACTCTTTGTGGAGAGAAGGTTGATCTTTGACTAGTTCCAACCATCTCGTTTGCCTGAGAATTAGATCCGGTTGGGTAAAAAGATATTTGAACCTCTGCTGGTGGAAGCAGAACTCACAATGATTCCCTAGCAGATAATGACGCCATTCTTTCAAAGCATACACAGCGGCTGATAACTCAAGAGAATGAGTTGGATGTTTGAGCTCATGTGGTTTCAGTTGTCGAGAAGCATAAGAAACCACACGACCATCTTGCAATAGAACACAGTCGATACCCTGATGAGAGGCATCATAGAAGATGACAAAGTCCTTGCGCGTGTCCGGAAGGAAAAGCATAGGAGCATTAACCAGCTTGGTTTTCAACAACCAGAAACTCTCTTCTGACATTCTTGACCATACAAACTGTTTATCTTTCTTAAGAAGATCAGTCATTGGCTGGGAAGCTTCGGAGAAACCTTCAATAAAGCGGTGATAACAACCGATAAGTTCGAGGAAGTTTCGAACTTCTTTGATGGACTTAGGTGATTCCCAGTCCAATATGGCTTGAACTTTATTAGGGAAAACTGTAACTCCTTAAGCAGATAGGATATAGCCTAGAAAAATGAGCTCTTTCAACGAGAACTCATACTTGGAGAATTTGGCATAGAGACGATGCTCACGATGCTTTGTCAAAGCTAGCCGAAGATGTTCGGCATGTTCTTCTTCGGACTTGGAGTAGATTATAACACCGTCGAGGTAAACCAGAACGAACTTGTAAAGATACTCCATGAAAATGGATTTCATAAGCCCCATCAACATGGTTGGAGCGTTAGAGAGTTCGGGGAACATAACAGTGTACTCGTAAAGACCATAACGAGTTTTGGTAATCACTTTAGGAACATCCCCGGACCTGGTCTGAAGTTGATGATAACCCAAACTTAAGTATATCTTGGAGAAGACAGTAGCACCAATCAGTTGATCAAACAAACCATTTGTCCGAGGGAGAGAACACTTGTGCTTTATTGCCGCATCATTGAACGGACAATATTCACTATCTAGCCGGGGAACTGTGGTATCCTTCTTCATGACAAAGAGTGTTGGACATCCATAAGAAGATGTGTTGGCCCGAGGGAAGCCTTTTCCTTCTGACTCCTCTATGTGCTTGTTCAACTCAACCAACTCTTCTAGAGACATACAGTGTGGTCATTCAGAAGTAGGAGCCACTCCAGGAATTAGTTCAACAATAAACTCCACTAAATAATCATGATGCATACCAGGAAGCTCTTCCGGTAAGACATCCGGAAACTTACACACCACTGGTACCTCATCAATCTTAAGGGATGAACGTAATTCGATGGCGTTAAGCTGAGGACACAACTAGGGTTGAATTGTCTCAGAAGAGCAACAACCGAGTTGTCGGGCCATATGGATGAATCATGGTAACATACTTGGCTGCACATTCAATCATGGCATGATGTGTTGACAACCAGTCCATGCCTAGTATGAGATTGATATCAGTGTGGTCCACGATGGCAAGTGTACTGAGAAACACCAAACCTCCAATTTCAATTGGCACACAAGGGCAGCAATGATTGATCTGACAGATAGACCCTGGGGTGGAGATTATTAACGGAGGGACCACCTTCACAAAGGGTATATCTAACAACCCCGCAAAAGCTCTTGATACACTGGAATGTGATGCTCCGGAATCAAATAGAACAAATGCTGGAGCTAAATTGATACGAAGCATTCCAGAGACGACATCAGGTGCTTTCTGAGCTTCTCCAATAAGAACATGGTTCAAACGACCACGGTTAACAACACATGTAGGAACATGCTGAAGTGCAGGAAGTCTCCTCTGAGGACATTTGTTGGAGTAGTGTCAAAGTGCACCACACACGTCACATGTCACTAGCCGTTTCTTATTACCAGCAACACTAGAACGCCCACCGAAGTGGCCTTGTTGAAAAACTGGTGGATATGGAATAACACTGTATAGAATGAACACATGACACTTCTTGGAACCAGAAGAAGACGCACGTGACTCTCCAGAAATTTGCTTCAAAGAAATTTCCATTTCCTTTTTGCCACGCTCTAACGTAAGATCCTGGTTATAAAGGTCCTGGAATGTTGGAAAATGGAAAGACAATAGCTCATAGCGAATTCCGGAGTCCAGACCCTTGCGGAAGAACTCTTGTTTATCCGCATCATCTGCAACATCTCGGGGTGCATAACGAGCCAAACGGTTGAATTCACGCCCGTAAGTTTCAACATCCAGCTGTCCCTAGGTCAGATCAAGGAACTCTTTTCTTTTGAAGTCCATAACTGCCTCAGGATATCGGAACACGAAACTCTTTACGGAACTCCTCCCAAGTATCCTTATGTCCCGGTGACTGCAACATCAAGAAACCTTCCCACCATGAACCGGCTTCACCCTCTAGCTGATTGGCGGAGAAGTTCACACGGTCACTTTCTGGAACATGGAGAGCATTAAACTTGCGCTCGATGGTACGAAGCCAATCATCAGCATCAACGGGTTCCTTGAGATTGCTTAAATATGGAAGCTTAGCATGAACTAAATCCCCAATTGTAACGTATTCGTCAGGTCAACGTTCAGTGTTTTGCCCCCACACGCTTGAGGAGATGTTCATTTCTCAGGCGTTTGGTCTCGATATCCTGAAGAATCTGCGCCATTAAGGAAGATGAAGACTCTCCCTCGATATGACCAGTGTCAAAAGAATCTCGAGTACTACCGGACATCCCGAGTACAAAGAAATGGAACCAAGAAAAACACTCCCACGGAAAAGAATACAATGAAAGGATTCATGACTTGATATGGATCAATTGAAGTAAAATGGAATCAATGATTTAGACCGATGGAGGTAACTTGGAAACTCTGAGAACATTAGCAACCTGACACGGAGTACAAGGAAAAACACCCAACAATTTTGCTCCTAATTTGGAAGTTAACAGGTGAGAGGTAAAATATTTGAAATCAAATGAGATAAGGTGGCTCAGAATTAGAGCGATACCAGGTAAGGAATAGAAATTATTCCTAAGAAGGTTTTCACAACTCATTTGTCATTTCAAAATAGTTTTCACAAACTCTAGAATCAACATCGACCAATAGCAAGGGTTTCCTACCGGAAGTCCTGCCCTGAACCATGGCTTGTCACGACCCCGGACCCAAAGGTATACATACTGTTATGCGCTCCTAGTTATAGACACACAAGGACTTTAGGGTTACCAGCCCCAACCGCAAGAAACAACGACAGGCAGACCGGATTCATCGGCACGTAGGACGGATCACCTCGGTACTACTACTCCTTGTGTCCATGCTAGTTATAACTAATTATGCATAACCAAGCGTCCACGAGTCAGATGAATCTGAAGGAACGGGACCAAAGCTATACGGAGATGCTATGTGTCCAGGAAGTGCAACAACAATCGAGGGTTACTGGGGTTACCAAGCCCCAGGCCGAATCACATCGGCAAGTGTGCTCGGACATGGATCATCGGCTCCACAACCCCTCTACTGCGACAACTACGCAAGCATAGCCAAAACTGTATAACAATGAGCTAAAAACCTACAACCGATCAAAGCAACACTCTAGACAAGAAGCTGTATAAAGCAAGTATTACTAGAGTATAGCTTTACAACCAGAGGTCACATGACCCAACATTACATCAGACAACGGAGGGCAAGTTATGTTGCTAGTCAAGAATAACCAAAAAGGCCTAAGAGGCCACAACATAAGGCGACGTCCCAGCCCATAGATTCCAGGCTGCTACCTGGGAACCCCAAACTATTCGTCGATCTCCACATTGGTACACCGCCAAAGTCTGGAACTTCACCTGAACCAAGTTGAAGAAAACATGAGTACTGGAGGGACTCAACAAGACTTAATTAACCTATTCTATATCTGCTTGTTCATAAAGGGTTTATGAAGGTTGTTTTGCGTAAAGCCAACTTTGTTTCGAATAGAGGGAGATAGAAAAGCTTGAAAAACAGATCTTTTAAAAAACACATTTTCTTCGTGCATTGTCTTCAGATCCTCCGGAGCATCATCTCCAGCACATGATAACATGAACCACCTCTTGAAACTAATCATTCATTGACAACATCTTTTACGTACGGTTCAAGTTATCTAAGATCCCAGAATCCGTCACCAAGTCGTCCTTCACCGTGAACACGGCTTTTCGAAAAGATTTAACCCTGCAGGGGTGTACAACTTTATCCACACGTGCCAACCGACTCTTAATGCCAAGAAATTGGCACACTTCCGACGATGTGTCGGCAGAGGGTGGCTAACCACGACCTTTCCCTTGCTTCGCCTATTCCATGAGTCACTCCGAGTAGAGATGGTCCGCCAATAGGGAGTGGCCATCTCCTGCTGGGTCTCAATCATTGTGAGCGGTGCTTCAACTACTGTCTCGTCACAGGCTGTTACACCGCCAAGTCCTAGTTTTGTAAATAAATAGGACAACTCTATCTACTGGCCCAAGATACTTTATAAAAACACACATCGTACGAGAAGAAAAATACTTCGAAAACATATATGGGCAGATAAGAGGTTATGCTTGCCTTGCTTCAAGAAAACCAGACAAAGGATTCAGGGATAAGTGCTTGACTGGGTTGGTGAGACCAAGTATTCGTCAAGAGGGGTGTCGAACTTCACTCCGGATTCGCATTCAACCGATAATAATAAACAACGGAAAGAAAGAGAACACCATTCAATACAGACATCAATGATATGCGCAATATGTATGCATGAAGGTTTGAATGCATAAAAAGAATCCCTAAACATGTTTTATGGGCTCCTAGGGTTCATATGATAGTTATGCATTTTTATGGAAATTAGCCCCGAAGTGGACCTCGAAGGCCGATTCGGGCAATTCTAAAAGTGCGACAAGGTTAAAGTGCTCAAATGGGGTTGAAACATCATAACTAGGTTGCATTTGTCTTTCTAAGCATTTTGACATATAACTTGTAATTTTCTGTTTTTATTTAATAAAATCTTATTATTTTTATTTTTAAATAATTTAAATAACATTTAAATAATGGTCAAAATTCAATTTATTCAAACATGTTTGAAAATGACTTAAACATGTAGATTATATTTTTCTAAACATTTTGGTATATTGTTCACATTTTTCTGATGAACCAAATAAAAGATATTGAATTTACAAGGTTAAACAGTTTTCTGGAATTTTAATAGAGGTGGGGCCCACGTGTCATAGAATTTCCATTTAAATAAAATTAATTAGAAAAAAGGGTTGTGACGTGGGCATGAGGTCACGTTGATGCCATCCCATGGCTAGATTTCCTCTACCGAGATGAAAGCGGCCGAATTCGCGCGCGGTTTCAAAATTGGAGCACTCCACGGGGCGGAGGGGAGCACGACGAGTCCAGGGGTAGCGGCGCCGCCCGGAAATCGTTGCCGGAGACGTGCCGGCAAGAGGTGGCACGACATCGGACAATGGAGCGCGACGGCGGGAGGTTAGAGAGGGGGAGGAAGCGAGGGAGGAGCAACGGCGTGCTCAGAAGCTCACCGTGAGGACGATGGGCTGGTCGGCGGTGCAAGGGGCGAAGACAATCGACGTTGGTGAGGAGGAAACGGCGGCGGCCGTGGCAGATGGCGGCGGTGAATTGGAGCTCCTTCGAGGCTCCCTGCTGCTGCGCGTGCTCGAGGAGGACCAGGAGGATGCGGCGGTGATGATGGTGGCACGGCAGGGCGCGGGGTTGGCCGTAGCGCCGGCGGCGAGCAGCGGCCCGTGGCTAGGGTTTGCTGCGGCACGCGCTGAAGAGGAAACGAGAGGAGGCGAGGGAGGCAGTGAGGGATAGAGGAGGGCGCGGAGATCTCTCCTCGACCTAATCCTCGCGAAAGGAGCAAGCAGGAGGTGGCGGGTGCGTGGCGTCGACGGGCTTCTTGTCTACTAGCCGTAGAAGGAAGATTACAAGAAAGTTTTTCGGAAAACCCCCTGAGATCTCTGGAAATTGCAGAACAGCCCCTGCTCTTTTTAAAATAGCAGGTTAAGAACTAATTTGAGGGATTTTCTGTAAATAAAAAAATTGGCAAAAATTATTTTTGAGTTCCTTATAACATTTGCAACCTCAACATATTTTTGGTTGGCAAAAATTTGCACCATTTTAAACCATGATTTTGAATTGGCACTTTAAGTGATTTTAATAAATTCCCTTATTAAATTTTAATGCACTTGTTTTAAATACAACCATGGGTTCAAAATGCATGCATGACATGACATGACCATAAGCACAAACACAAACTCTTTATTACAAAAAGGTGGATGTTACAGTGAGGGAGAATGAAGTTAATAATGCTCAAATGTACCGTTCATGAGCTCCCTAGTAATATTGTTATCAATAATTTTTATGCAAGGCTTTCTCTTCATGATAAGCATTTATTGGATGCTTCTTGTTCTGGATCATTCGCACGTACTACCTCCGTTCCAATGAATAAGGCGCACACGCATTTCAAGACAAACTTTGACCGAAAGATTTAAGTAACAATATCTTGACTATATACTGCAAATTTGACATTGTTAGATTCGTATCGAATAACACTTTCTAATGATATTGATTTTATACCAAATACTATTATATATATGGATTAATTCTTGGTCAAAGACAAATCTCGAAAAGCGTGCGCGCCTTATTCATTGGAACGGAGGGAGTATTAAGGAAGAAGCTAAATGGGATCTTTTTGATCGTATGCAAGAAAACACTGAAGGATGTGAGAATGAAAAAGGTAGAAAGTCAGGTATAAATTATGATCACGAATGCATTAAATATTTTAGGGGAACTGATGATTTCTATAATGTTAGTGTTGTTTTTGGTCTTGATTCTCAAATCTTTGCAAACTGTCTTAAAGCTTTTGCCTCCTATCTTGATATTCGTAAAAAGGAATTTATAAAGTACCATGCACCTTATAAAGATATTGTTCCTGCTAGAAATATAGAACTACATGATGCTAATCCTCCTGTTACTGAGCCTTATATTGATAAAATGCCTTTCCCTGCTAAGGTGAAAGAATACTCTATTTTAGCTAGTGTGGTTAATAAGAGTATTAAGAAATCTATTGAACCTGATGAACAAATAACTGTTGAACCTACTGTAGCAATAGTGAAAGATCTTATCTATGGAAACGTAGAGGATGAACATATTGTCTTTTGTGAGGATGCTTCTAATATTGTCTCGCATCCAAATAGACCTAAGAAAACTAGTGTTCGTGTCCTTTCTGTTAAGATTTGTGATCATTGCTATTATGGTTTGTGTGATATTGGTGCTAGTTCTAGTGTTATTCCTTATGAGCTTTATAAAGAAATTATCCATGCAATTGGTTCTTGTGAGCTTGAAGATATTGATGTGGTTATTCAACTTGATAATAGAGAAACTGTCTTTCCGATTGGTATTGTTAGAGATGTAGAAGATTTGTGTGGTAAAACTAAATATCTCACTCATTTTCTAGTACTTGGCAAGACTGCTAGTAAAACTTGTCCTATTATTTTTGGTTGACCTTTGTTGAACATTTGTGGTTCTATTATAGATTGTAAGAGGGAGAAGATATTGACTAAATTTGATGGAAAATCTTATGAGTTCAATTTCTCCAAATTTGCTAGAGCACCTTATGAATATGAATTGACTAATGAGAATTTTGAAGTTGAACAACTTGCCTCTTTTGCTCTTGCTCGTAAAAATGCTTTGCAGGAATATATGGAAGACCATGAAAGTGAGATCTTTATGGAAGAGAGAAATGAGATTGACGATATTGTTCTTCGTCAACCGGTGATACTGAAACATAATTAACCTGTGGAAGACTTGGGTACCACATTACCACCCAAGGAGGATCATGTTTTTTATTTAAAACCTTTGCGTGATGATCTTAAATATGCTTATATTGATGAGAAGAAAATATATCCTGTTATTATTAGTGCTAAACTTTCAGGTGAAAAAGAAGAAGAAAGATTATTGGGAATTTTGAAGAAACACCGTGGAGCTATTGGATATACTCTTGATGATTTGAAAGGGATCTCTCCCTATATATATCAGCATGTTATTAATATTGAACCTGATGCAAAGCAAGTAGTTGAACATCCACTACAAGAAATATGTTGATACATGACCCACATTTTTTGTCACTAGAAGGTCACGTAGTTTCATTCATGACCCCTTTTTGACCAAAAATGGAAAGTCACATATCGAGCATCTTATTTGATCGTCAATGACCAATTGAATGGAATTGTCATAGACTCTATGCCCCAATCAGAGGAGTCATAACCCTATGACCAATTGATTTGGTCATGTCATATCCTGCCATAGCCACGTCAGATCCTACGTGGCCAATCCTATGTGGCAAAATTATGACCAACTGACTGGGTCATGGAAGAGATTCAGCCCAATCCACAGAGCTCCTCTAAACAGGCCAAGCCCAATATTTTGGCCCTTTTGAGATAATTTTCTGCCTATTTTATTCTGGCTAAATGGACCCGGTCGAATTTGGTATGGGCTCTTCCTTCATGGGCCTTAGCCTTTTCACGCCTTTTTTTGTTATTTCCAAAATACTGGTCCAATATAATTTTCATTTGTTCATTATTCAAAATGTTCTAAGCCTTGGCCCAGTAAGTGTTTCATTTCTACATCACCACGTGCTATCTCAGGTCTAGCACAATTCAGATTAATTTTCATAACACATGAAATATTATGAAACCCAAATTAATATCACACATAATTGCAACCATTTGTTTCGGTACAAATCTTTACAAAGTATTCTCCGCAAAATGCTTTGAGCCAAGTGCCCACCAAATCTGTTCTACACACTATATAGCAAAGACATAAAAATAAAAATTAAGATGATAAAAAATAGAAGAAGTCCTTATCGCCCCTCCTCTTCCAGCTTCAGAAATCCACATTCACCTGGAAGTGGAAGAATCATGCATGAGAAACTAGAACACCAAGAAAATGAACGTTCCAACGATGCAAGAAATGACAGCCATTTAACTGTGCAGACAACATAGAATTCATCATCCATTCTAGATACAAGCGATAATTAGTTTTGTTTTGATCAAATATAAGGATTATAGTACTATGCAAGATGAAGCAGCTACAGCTAGATCAAGTATATCGCCGTCTAGATACAGGATGCCCCGACAAGGCACACAAGAACAAGTATCTATCGTTCATCTTATCAAGTGACAGAAAATTTATGCCTATAACATACATGGCCAGCAAGACAAGAAGCTTACTTCATGGCAATGTACTATATCCTACTTGTCCCGGCAGGGGGTCAATCAGCAGCAGCCCGTCCCCGGCATCATCGTCGTCGTCGGAAGAGAGCGGCAATAGGTTGTTGTCCTTGACGTGCATCTTGAGGAACAACGCCTGCTCCAAATCATTCTCCCGTCTCGTCGGGGGAGAGCATCGCTGTGAACTCAAAGCCGAAGCTCCCTGAAAGTCACAATAACAACCTTAATTGTATCATAAACAGAGAACAGAAAAATCAAGATAGCACACTAACTTATATAAAGTGTTCATGGTACAATTTTAATAGGTAGGTGCACCTAATCTGGTATAATCTGTCCATGTGCCCAATTAGCATCTACTTGTATAACAAACTTGACCAAAGTCCCAAATTCATTTACTAACAAACTAGTAATTGATACGGCAGTGAGCGAGTAGATTAAATAGCTAGTAATGAATCTTTGGGGTAAATCATCATAACTGAAAGCAGAAAATACAAGCGCTGAAGTAGGAGTGCCCAATCTAGTCATCATTGATAGCAACCTAAATATGTTCTGAAGATCGACTCATATTCAAGAGACCAACAACAAAAGGAAGCTCTATGTGTCCTACCTACTCTAAAACCTCACGTGCCGGTAACCCTACTGTGTGTAGCTGTAGAGACAACCGCAATGCATAGCCCCTGATGCCTCTTCACCCACCCCTGCACGAGACAAAGCAATATTATGCAAGGGTCATTGTTTGCTCATCTACTCCTAACAAACAAATGAAAAAATTGCAGTTAAGGTGTATTTTCTCGACATAACAAAGCTCGATGCCACTCATATTTCTTTTGAACTGAAATACCATAGGGGAAGTGCTTATGTTGCTCCTCGGATTACAAAATAATAAAATTGAAATAAAGCAGTTATCTCGAAACAGTGTTCACAGAAATGAGCTATCATCTACGAAGATTCATGGCTTTCGGTCCAAATGACGGGTGTTATGGCCACATTCATGGCATAGTTTGTTTAAATGTGCCCATATTCCACACAAAGATGCATAATGGAACAACTAACAATATTTACGAAGAAAGTTTTATTTTTCGTTGAATAAAAACATCATTTTCCATTTCGGAGTGTAAAAAGTGGGTTTTTTTGTGAAGCACATACCAAAAATATGTTATAAAATTGTACCAAAGAAAATTATAAAGCTATTATGTTATATTTTATCTACAAATAACAAGATTACTACATCTCAATAGTTCAAAATACACCTCTTTCGAAAAAGACAAATTTCTGCCGATTCTGGTGAAACCGGGCCAAATTTGAACTACAGGTGCCTCGTAGTTTTCTCTTTATTTTTTGCAAAAATCATTTTTAGGTACCCAAGAACCTATTTCAACATAGATACACCAAGAGTTTCACAAGATTCAACACCTAGGTACGAACGGTCATGTCCACCGTTTTGACTGTTTTCCGAAATCGGCTTAGAAAATTCCAGAAAATTCAAAAAAAACTGGAAATGATGCAAGGCCTTCGCGTGGTGTCATTATATATGTCCTAGTATCCACCAAAAGTAATAAACTTGAAATAAAGCAGTTATCTTGAAAAGTGTTCACATAAATGAGCTATCATCTACGAAGATTCATGGCTTTCGGTCCAAATGACGGGTGTTATGGCCACATTCATGGCATAGTTTGTTTAAATGCGCCCATATTTCACACAAAGATTCATAATGGAACAAATAACAATGTTGATGAAGAAAGTTTTATTTTTCGTTGAATAAAAACATCATTTTCCATTTTCGGAGTGTAAAAAATGGGTTTTTTTGTGAAGCACATACCAAAAATATGTTATAAAATTATACCAAATAAAATTATAAAGCTATTATGTCATATTTTATCTACAAATAACAAGATTACTACCTCTCAATAGCTCAAAATACACCTCTTTCGAAAAAGACAAATTTCTGCCGATTCCTGTGAAACCGGGCCAAATTTGAACTACAGGTGCCTCGTAGTTTTCTCTTTATTTTTTTTTCAAAAATCATTTTTAGGTACCCAAGTACCTATTTAAACATAGATACACCAAGAGTTTCACAAGATTCAACACCTAGGTACGAACGGTCATGTCCCCCGTTTTGACCGTTTTCTGAAATCGGCTTAGAAAATTCCATAAAATTCAAAAATAACTCGAAATGATGCAAGACCTTCGCGTGGTGTCATTATGTATGTTCTAGTATCCACCAAAAATAATAAACTTGAAATAAAGCAGTTATCTCGAAAAAGTGTTCACAGAAATGAGCTATCATCTACGAAGATTCATGGCTTTCGGTCCAAATGACGGGTGTTATGGCCACATTCATGGCATAGTTTGTTTAAATGTGCCCATATTCAACACAATGATGCATAATGGAACAACTAACAATGTTGACGAAGAAAGTTTTATTTTTCGTTGAATAAAAACATCATTTTCCATTTTCGGAGTGTAAAAAATGGGTTTTTTTTGTGAAGCACATACCAAAAATATGTTATAAAATTGTACCAAATAAAATTATAAATCTATTATGTCATATTTCATCTACAAATAACAAGATTACTACCTATCACTCGCTTAAAATACACCTCTTTCGAAAAAGACAAATTTCTGCCGATTCTGGTGAAACCGGGCCAAATTTGAACTACAGGTGCCTCGTAGTTTTCTCTTTATTTTTTGCAAAATCATTTTTAGGTACCCAATTTCCTATTTCAACATAGATACACCAAGATATTCACAAGATTCAACACCTAGGTACGAACGGTCATGTCCCCCGTTTTGACCGTTTTCCAAAATCGGCTTAGAAAATTCCAGAAAATTCAAAAATAACTCGAAATAATACAAGACCTTCACGTGGTGTTATTATATATGTCCTAGTATCCACCAAAAATAATAAACTTAGAATAAGAAAATTGGGTTGAAAAAGTGTTCACAGAAATGAGCTATCTCCTACGAAGATTCATGGCTTTTGGGCCAAATGACAGATGTTATGGCCACATTCATGGCATAGTTTCTTGAAATATGCCCATATTACACACAAATATGCATATTGGAACAACTAACAATGTTGACCAAGAAAGTTTTATTTTTCTTGGAATAAAAACATCATTTTCCATTTTCGGAGTGTCAAAAACGTTTTTTTTGTGAAGCACATACACAAAATATGACACAAAATTGTACAAAGTAAAATTATAAAGCTATTATACCATATTTGGTCTACAAATAACCAAATTTTATCCTCTAAAAAGATTCATATACACCTCTTTCGAAAAAGACAAATTTCTGCCGATTCCGTTGAAACCGGGCCAAATTTGAACTACAAGTGCCTTGTAGTTTGCTCATGTTTTTTTGTAAAAATTATTTTTAGGTACAAAAGTAGCTATTTCATCACAGATACACCAATAGTTTCACGATATTCAACACCTAGATACGAACGGTCATGTCCCCCGTTTTGATCGTATTTTGAAATCGACATACGAAATTGAAAACTTTTGTATGCATCGATGCAGTGCAAACCATGTATGTACTTTAATTGTGTTCATAGAAGTAGAGCCCTCAATATGGTTAATTTTTTTAAGAGGCGAAGTTGCAATTCTAAGTATCTTTGGAAAATAAACCAAATTTTTATAATGGCTTAGTTCATTCGTCTAAACATTCAGAATTTAAATTATTCATATATATATATATATATATATGAGTTTAATAAAAATTAGTAGATTACATTTTTATGAACATTTTGACATATTATTTATAATTTTTCGAGTTACAAGGAATATTGTATGAATTTCCAAATATTTATTCAATTTCTGCCATTTTCTGTAATTTTAGAGTGTGAATCGTTTTTCACATGGGCCACCTTAGCCACACCCACTGACCGGGTGGGCCAAAAGGAACACTGGACATTCATACAGCTATATGGGCCGTTGGCCCATTCGAGGTACCAAAACGAGATAAAAGCCTCACACATTCGTGGCCCAAGCCAATCAAAGGAGCGTATGATTATAAACTCAAACCGCGGGAGCATATCATCAAGCCTGAGGTGGCCTAGTGGTAATGTCATCGCTGTGGCATGGATGAGGTCGTGGGTTCAAGCCCCCCTCGCGTCTTATTATGCAATTTTCTTCTTATATTTCTCATAGCCTTATGGTGGGTCCCGTTCGTCAGATCAGAGGTGGGTCCCGTTCGTCAGATCAAACCAATCAAAAAATAAGTACTGCCACTTGTCAGTAGGTCCCACAAGTCAGTGCGTCCCACCCGCTGAGGTGGCATTTCTCATAGCCTTGTGTTGGGTCCCGTTCGTCAGATCATAGGTGGGTCCCGTTCGTCAGATCATAGGTGGGTCCCGTTCGTCCACGGTCATTATAAAAGGGTCATGTATCAACATATTTCTTGTAGTGATCAACGTTGTTTAATTCCTAAGATGAAGGAAGTGGTAAGAAATGAGGTATTAAAACTTCTTGATGCTGGTATTATTTTTTCTATTGCTGATAGTAGATGGGTGAGCCCTATGCACTGTGTCCCTAAGAAGGTAGGAATGACTACTGTGCCTAATGAAAATAATGAGTTATTCCTCAAAGAGTAGTAGTTGGTTATAGAATGTGCATTGATTTTAGGAAAGTTAACAAGGTTACTAAGAAAGATCATTATACTTTTCCTTTTATTGATCTAATGTTAGAGAGCTTGTCTAAGAAAACTCATTTTTGATTTCTTGATGGTTATTCTGGGTTTTCTCAAATGCTGTTAGGAAGCAAGATCATGAGAAAACAACCTTTACTTGTCCTTATGGCACTTATGATTATAGACGTATGCATTTTGGGTTGTGTCATTCTCCTGCTACGTTTCAAAGATGCATGTCTGCTATTTTTCATGGTTTTTATGAAGAATCTGTGGAAGTATTCATGAATGATTTCTCCGTCTATGGAACTTCTTATGATAATTGCTTGCACAACCTTGATAAAGTTTTGCAGAGATGTGAGGAAACTAATCTTGTTCTTAATTGGGAGAAATGCCACTTTATGGTGAATGAAAGAATTGTTCTTGGACATAAAATTTCTGAAAGAGGTATTGAAGTTGATATAGCTCAAGTGGAAGCAATAGAGAAAATGCCCTGTCCCAGGGATGTTAAAGGTATTTGTAGTGTTTCATGCTGGTTTTTATAGGAGGTTTATTAAAGACTTCTCTAAAATATCAAAGCCTATTACTAATCTTCTTCAAAAAGATGTACCTTTTGTTTTTTTATGATGATTGTAAGGAAGCTTTTGAAACTTTAAAGAAGGCTTTAACTACTGCTCCTATTGTTCAACCACCCGACTGGAATTTACCTTTTGAAATTATGTGTGATGCTAGTGATTTTGCTGTAGGTGCTATTGTTGGACAACGAGTAGATAAGAAGTTGAATGCTATTCATTATGCTAGTAGGACTCTTGATGATGCTCAAAAGAATTATGATACTACCGAAAAAGAGTTCTTAGCTGTAATTTTTGCATGTGATAAGTTTAGACCTTATATTGTTGACTCGAAAGTTACGATTCATACTGATCATGCTGCTATTAGATGCCTTACGGAAAAGAAAGATGCTAACCCTAGGCTTATTAGATGGGTGTTGCTTTTACACGAGTTTGATTTGCATATTGTGGATAGGAAGGGTGCTGAAAATCCTGTTGCTGATAACTTGTCTAGATTGGAAAACATTGCTTTTGAGACGATTCATGTAAAATCCTAAGATAGTCCATGGTATGCTGATTATGCTAACTTTATTGTTTCAAAGTATTTGCCTCCAACATTTACAGCTCAACAAAGAAGGAAATTCTTTTATGATTTGAGGCATTATTTTTGGGATGACCCACACTTATATAAAGAAGGAGTAGATGGTATTATGAGAAGATGTTTCCAGATCATGAACAAGGAGAAGTATTGAAAAAGTGCCATGGTAGTGTTTATGGAGGACATCATGTTGGAGATAGAATCGCACAGAAGGTTCTACCATCAGGTTTCTATTGGCCTACTCTCTTTAAAGATGCGCGTAAATTTATTTTATCTTGTGATGAATGTAAAAGAGTTGGTAATATTTCTAGACGTAATGAAATGCCTATGAGTTATTCTCTTGTTATTGAACCTTTTGATTGTTGGGATTTGACCTTATGGGTTTGTTTCCTCCTTCAAATGGTTATACTCATATTCTTGTTGCTGTTGATTATGTTACTAAGTGGGTAGAAGCTATACCTACAAAAAGTGCAGATGGTGATACCTCTTTAAAAATTCTTAAACGTCTTATTTTCCCTAGGTTTGGTGTTCCTAGATATCTTATGACTGATGGACGTTCTCACTTTATTCATGGTGGTTTTAGAAAAACCCTTGCTAACTATAATGTTAATCATAGATTTGCCTCAGCTTATCATCCTCAAACTAGTGGGCAAGTAGAATTATCAAATAGAGAAATTAAATCTATCTTGCAAAAGACTGTTAATAAATCTACGAAGAATTGGTCTGATAAGTTGAATGATGCTTATTTTATGGGCTTATAGAACTGCTTATAAAAATTCTATGGGTATGTCTTCTTATAAAATGGTTTATGGAAAAGCTTGTCACTTGCCTTTAGAATTAGAACACAAAGATTATTGGGCAGTGAAAGAACCTAATAAAGATTTTAAACCTGCTGGTAAGAAAATAATGCTTGATTTGAATCATCTAGATGAATGGAGATGTGAAGCTTATGAAAATGCTAGACTCTTCAAAGAGAAAGATAAAAATTGGTATGATAGGAGAATTCTTAAAGAGAGTTTAATGTTGGTGAGAAAGTTCTATTGTATCGGTCTCGTCTCAGATTTTTTACAGGAAAATTACTCTCGAGATGGGAAGGCCCCTATGTTATTGAAGAGGTGTATCGTTTGGGTGCAATCAAAATTGATTCCCTCAAAGATAACACTACACAAGTGGTAAATGGGCAAAGACTCAAAAATTATATTTTCAGGGATTCTTATGATGAATATGTTGATGTTATTCAAGTAATGACTCCGGAAAAGTTCATTAGAGGGAAGATTCCAAATATGCAGAGTCTGTTTTCGAATAGGTAACCGTTCTGTTAAGAAAAAGTTCGTGGATTACCTTCCAAGTTGTAAATTATTGGTTTTTGGAAAATATGAAAAATATCGAGCCGAAGAAGAGTAGGAGGAGGTGCCCGAGGGCACCATACCACCTGGGAGCGCGGGCCCACCCCTGGCCACGCCACCCTATGGTGTGGGCGCCCCAGAGCCCCTCTCCGACTCATTTTTGACCTAGACTTTCCTTTTGTTACGTATGTTTCCGATATTTAACCCCCCGGACCCCCGAGGTCCGTATATTGTTTTCTCGCCATGTTTCTTTTTCGACCTATTTCTGCAAGGATATGTTTTCAGTTTTAGAAGCACCATGGACTCCGCCAACAACAACAAGGGGAAGGGACCGAAGGAAGATGATATCCAAGATCGAAAGCCGATGGAGGAGATCGAGAGTGGAGCTGAAGAAGATGTAGAAGAAAAACCACGAGTGCATCCACGCGCCACCATCGCGAGCATTGGAGTGGTTGCAAAACCTTCCAAGCAAACAGCAAAGATGAGCACTAGAGGGTAGGCCCCACGTCACCTCTTAGCTTCAAGGACACCACTTTCACGCATAAAGAAATCTTTCCATACTTTAATTCATGAGTATCAATCTATGAAAGTACCCGAGGAAAAATTGCCTTCTTCTTGGGATATGGATCGTTCTAACCGTGCAGATAGAGAAAGCTCTCAACCTAAGAATGTGTGGGGAAAATTTTTGATGGCTGGAATTCACCGTCTGACAAGCACGTAAACCATATGGAGCACAATACGGAGATGATGCGTATGCTTATGTTCGCGATTGAAGATTTGAAGAAATCAATTGATAAGCTCATTGAGAATGATTCACCACCACCATCGAAGAATTAATTCGTCATTGGTATTGGCAACCCCTTGGCTTGTTCCAAGCTTGGGGGAGTGTCGCGGTATCAGACCTTTATCTTTTACCTTTTAGTAGAGTCATATCATGAGTAGGAAATATCATATAGTATGGTTTGCAGTATCGAATTATCACTCTTTAGTTGGTTATCGTTGTATCCCTTGGTTTGAGTTGCCGTATTGAAATATTATTGAGAAGTTTCATCATCTACTTCCTACACTTTATTTTAGTTTGCAATTTTTGTTATATGGTTGATCTTGTTCTTAGTATTGGTATCAATGTTGGAGCATCAAGTTAATCTAGTTTGTTTTGGCAAACTTAGCATTGGTCAGTAGAAATCATACGTTGAGACTTAAGTAGAAAAGAGGGAGTTGCATTTAGATATATTATTCCACGATATTTCTTTCTTGTTAGCCATAAGCTTAGTATTCACAAGTAAGAATGTTTGTACCTTCAAGGAAGGTTGCATGATTGGTTTTATCATATATGTATTTGTTTGTTTTCCCTCAACTCTTATGCTTGCTACCCAACCTTGCTAGCCAAAAACCTGTACTGAGAGGGAATGCTTCTCGTGCATCCCAACATTGAGCCCCAAAACGTTGCCATTTGTGTCCACCATACCTACATATATGTGGTATTTCACCGCCACTCCAAGTAAATTGCTTGTGTGCTACCTTTAAAACCTTCAAAATTACACCTGTTTTGTGCCCCTGTTTTAGAACATGAGGACGCAAATATAGAATATTTATCTCACTTGTTTATTGGACTTTACACACCTGAACTAGTGGCTTCATCTGCTTATCCAAATGCTAGAAGAGCTGGCAGCGGGGTGCCTAGCCCTAAATAATAATACAAATTCTCTTCACTATTTTTGCCCCTGATTTATCAGTCAAAGCATAATTGTGTAAACAAAAGAGAAAGAGGGATGGCCTTCTATACCAGTTGCATCCTTCAATGGGAGCCGCTCTTGTGAAGTCTAGTTGGCTTGTGATGTACTGTATTTTCTGTTTGCTATTCATTGCCATAAACATACACCACTCTCAAAATTGTTTTCATTACTCTGTTTACCAAATGAAAAGCTCTAGCACATGAGTTAATCCATGCTTCCATCTGTGAAGGGCCTATCTTTTACCTTTATGTTGAGTCAGTAAACCTACTCCTTTCTATCTTAAGCAAGCATTTGAGTTGTTGTGATCCATTCATTTATATGTTAATTTACTCAATCATGTCCTTTATTCTTCCTTGTTTAGTACACATGCTTTTATCTATGTGAATACCACTTTGAAATTTATCAATATTTGCAAAGAGACTGTTATAATTGAGCATGATAAACTCTGCAATATAATCTCTAATATAAAGATTCTGATCGAAAGATAAGTACATTGTTAATTGTTCTGTGACCAAGAACGAGTTTGCCTTTACCAATTATGATTTCCTTTTTGCACCTTTATTGTGATTTCCTCTACTTGTTTCAAGTTTGATTATATGAGAGGAAGTTGTTGTCTAAAATGGCTTGTTCTTTGTTTGATGTGATGCCTCTTGTCCATATTTTATTTATTGACACCTCACTCCATAAACATGTGGTCATGTTTACTGAGTCCAGTTTTGCTTGGGGACAAGCGAGGTCTAAGCTTGGGGGGAGTTGATACGTCCATTTTGCATCACTATTTTATATTGTTATTTTCTGTTATTCATCGATATATTTCATGTTATCATGCATTACTTATGTTATTTTATCTTATTTTGCATGTTTCTTATTTTTTGGACAATAAACTTTTGGACCAGAAATCTGATGGAAAAAGCACCGTCGAGATACCCTATTTCAAAAGATCAGAACAAGAGGGGGGGGGGGGGATAACGGAGGAGACTTAGAAGTCCCGAGGAGGAAGTCAGCCAGAAGGACACCTGGGGCCCACACCACCAGGCGGCGTGCCCTGTCGAGACATCGTGGTAGATTTCATAGACGGGGGTGCCATGAGACTATCAATAGAGACGTGGGGGGACGTGGTTGTGCGAAGTACAATGACACATGGTTTTTACCCAGGTTCGGTACGGCGCAGTAATGCGACGTTCCTACTCCTTCAAACTCACTATTCAGGACTAAAGCCTGGAAATACATAGTACAATGTGAGGTTCTATCGGCTGCTCGTCAAGGATCAACCTCTCGGCGAGTTAGCCTTTAGCTTCTTGTCTATCTATCATATCTCCCGTCCGGCTTTATATAATAGCTGGATTAGGGCATACAGAATAGGAAACCTAGAAGACTACGGTAACTCTCTAACTTGGTAAGTAAGGAATCCGCCTTCTACTCCAAGCCAGATCACGTGGGCCGTGATCCGGGTTCTTCTAGAATCCGGCTTCTATGCATCAACATACTGGGCCGCCTAACGGACCATAGCCCATCACCATTTAGGCCGCCCTGGTAATCCGGCACTTTAGACTATCATCTGATATACCCCTAGTTGGTATATATCCGACAGTAGCCCCCAAGAAGGATTAAGACTCGCATTCGCCGTCTTTCGCCAAATGCATATTTTCCAGGAAATATCAGCCTACAGTCTTGATTCTTCTTTTTCACCTCAAAGGATGTTACAACGCAAAACTCGGAATCCAGAAAATCCGGGCTTTCTTCCATGAATCTTCACGGAGAAGGAACTTCCTACGTCAGCGCTTTAACCTTGCTGACGTAAGGGACGTTTGGGTTACAGGTGGGAAACCCAGAAACATATCTCTGACAGATTCTCGCGGGAAACGAGGCGATAGCAATAATCACCCGTCGTTTCATTTCCCGGAATTTCCGGCGAGCGACACGCGTTGATCATCCAACGGTCAAAAGAGCCGTTAGCACGCATCATGACAAGATTCCGGCTATAAATAGCCATCTTCGTCCTCCTCGTAAACCTTCCGCTCTCACTTCGAAACCGCCACTTCCAGCGCCCAAGTTTTTCGCAGAGCACTTCCCGAGCGCACGAAGCACCCAGGACCTCACCGGAGCGAGCAAGCGCCGCCACTCGATGGCATCTCCGTCATCTTCCCCGCCCGTACCGTTGCTAAGGACATAGACGAGATAATCGCGACGATGGACCCGCAGCTGGACTCGCCAGTGCAAGCCTCCGGCGACGAGCCGATGAAGGCCACCGGTGGCGTGGAGGGCGAGGAAATCCCTCTCGCCTCCGCGGATCTTGCGGGATCTTCCTCCGCGCCTCCCCCACCGTTCGCGCCCGAGACGGTGGAGGAGAAAATCGCGCTCGTCGGAGACGAGCTAGCGGCCGCGGAGGCCGCTGCGTCCGCCGCCGCCGGAGCCGAAGAAGAGGCGGAAACTGCCGGCAACTGGAGTGCCAGCAGTATTCCGCCATCCTTCCTTCCGACAATGGAGAAGGAGGGACTCGTACTGAAGGGAAAATGGCGGCTCCCGGAGGACGAGACCGAGCCCATGCCAAAAGACGGAGAACGCGTCCTCCTTACCTCTCATATGGCGAGAGGTATGGGTTTGCCGCCTTCCGCCTTTTTCTTAGAAGTTCTTCACCACTATGGTGTCCAGCCTCACAACCTTCCCCCAAATTCCATTCTTTATCTAGCCGGCTTCCAAGCCATTTTCAAAGGGTATTTAGGAATAGATCCAAGACTAGATTTTTGGCAATACTGCTTTGGAGTGAAGCGTAACCCCACAGAGGGCGTTCTTCCCATCCGCGGGACCATTTCTTTCACTCTTAGGAGATTTAGGGAAGATTGGTATCCCAAAATAAAAACGTCAGAATCCGTCAAATTTTGGACGGGAACTTTCTTTTATCATCTTGACGTCCCGTTTCCCGGGAAAGAGAACGGGATTCCACCTTTCGCCAACTCCGCCATTATCCCGCAAGAGAGTTGGGCAGTGGAGGCGGAGCAAACTTTGCCGGAGGATTTGATGAAGATAAAGCGGCGTATCGCCAAACTTACTTCTTATAAGCCTCCCTTAACCGGAACTGATACTATTCTGTGCTGGTTCGGCCGCCGTATTCAACCTCTCGCTTTCCGCTCCCTACTCCTTTGTGAATACGAAGGTCCAGAAGACGAAATGAGAGGGACGGACAAAGACTTCTCCAAAAGGGACTTCAAAAAACGAGTCAACCAATTGGTCGCTACTCGCGATCAATACATAGAAAGTTTTGAAATGTATCACGAGGAGAACCCGGTCCCTAAGGTATTTTTATTTTCCTTGATTTGGACTTCTCTCGGATTGCTTCTTTTTCCTGACTTAATCGAGTACTTTGCCTTCTCCATAGTTAGACGAACTTAAGGAAGATGATCTTGCATCCACACCGAACTTGACGAATTACATGCCAACTTTTATGGCGGTCGGAAACGCAAGAGGCAAGTGATCCTCGAGGAAGTAATAAATCTTGACGGAATCCCCATCGCCGCATCCGGGTTTTTTACTGGAACTTTATTACTTATCATTCCCTTCCGGTTCTTCGAGGTATTTACTTCTCGGATTTTTCCTTTTCAGCCTTGCTCCAGTTCCTTTGAAACCAAAGAAATTGAAGAAACATAAAGCTGCTACTAGCCAAGGAGAGCCGTTTTCTGCCGCAGCTTCTCCCGTTCCAACTACTCTTGGTAGGGGGAGAGAACCACGAACCCGGACATACAATTCCGGCAATCCAGCCAGTCTGTTGCATCTAACATGGATGCGAGGGAAAGGGCGGGACCAGAAATGGGTAGACATTCTCGAACTGGGGAGGATGAACCTATTCCCACTTTCGACATGAACGTCCAGGTAAAAGAAGAAACATTTGACAATCTCGGATATATTCGTCCGGAAGCTAAGAAGTTCTTCGCTCCTGCTCCTGTGATCCGTCCTTGGCCACAAGGCGGGCTAGTTGTCCGAAATAACTTCGTATTCTCACCTCGTCAGGTCATGCAAGACGTCCTGCATCATGTTGGAATTCTCTTTTCTGAATATTTAAGGGAATTCAACGAAAACTTGTCAGGTTTGCAGAAAATGAGCCAGGTAATATGTCTAGCCCCCAAGCTATAAGTCGAATGCATGCTATCAACTTAATGCTTCTTATCTTTATCATGCTTGTTTCTAACTTAAGCGTTCTGGTTCGTTTCCTTATTTCAGCAAACCGCTGAAACCATAAACATGGAAGTTTTCAACAAGCTAACTGTCAAGAATAAGGAGGTTAGAAGCCTTCTTTCTATTCTTGAAGTTAAAGAAATGGAGCTGGCATCATCTCAGCTGGCGCTGAAGGAAACAACATGTATACTTTTAGTTCTCTGTAGTTCCTTGTCCATAATTTTTGCTAAGTACTTTTCCGAGTTTTCTTATCTCAGATATTTTTCCTTGCTTTTCAGCTGCCTTGGCGAAAGCCAAGCAAATAGCTGAAGATGCCGGCAATGCCGAGAATCTCCGTCGGGAGAACTTGGACCTTCATAAGGAACTTATGAAGGCTAAAAAAGATCTGGATGCCAGCAATATGGCTCTTGGAATTGCTCAATCCAAGGCCTCCCAACAAGCGGACAAGGACAAGGCCACTATCCAAGATTTGGAGAACGCCTTGAACCTGCGCCTGGAGGAAGGCTTCGAGATGGACAATATTCTCGGTAAGTTATCTACTTTTACCGGATTTTCCATGTCTTAACTTTTTTCTCTGCTTTTCCGCTAATTCTTTGGTTATTTTGTCCTGAAAAAACAGGAGATGACCCAGATTTTACTCGGATTGAGAAAATCCGAGCCTTCGGGAAGGTGTTCACTGCGATCCGAGCTGCCGGCATGCAGCTAGTCAACAAGTACCTTCCCGCAAGAACTGGGGAGTTCTCGGAAGTTGAGAAACTTCCGGAAGCTATCCTGGAGGTGGCGGAGTCCAAGGAATCCACCTTGCGCTCCGCGGCACGGGCTGGTGCACGCATGGCCTTAGGCCTTATGCGTATGCATTATCCCAGTGCCAAATCTTGGCGCGTGGCGTCCGGTATCCCTGTGGATATACGGAGACCCAGCGGACCACCATCTTTGACGAGATCAAGGGTCACGCCACCAAGATCGCCTCCATGGTGAACATCTCCATCACCTATCCGGAAGAAGAAATTCCAGCAGCCCCCGAGGATGACAGCTGCGAGGAAGACTCGGATGCTTGAAGAATTCTCCTTATCCTGGATGGTGGAAATAGGAAATAGGAGCATTACTGCACTTTACAATGTAATTTATATTGTAATACTTCTATTCTTTTGTATAAACAAGTACTCTGCCCTTTGCAGTTAACATTTATGAAATCCTTTCCAAGTTTTCCGGGTTTTATATTCCTTTATCTTCCAAGTTCTCTGGTTTGTGTGCTTTAACTGTCCTTAGCGTTTGAAATAGCTCAGTAGTACTGTAATCTTCACGCCAAGTTACTGGGTATAACCAATCAGTTTAAACTTGGAAACATGGATCATACTAGAGGCATTTTTACTTACTAGCTCCAGTGACCCAGCACATAAACAATCAGATAATGCTTAGAGAAAAGTAAGGAATTTTTTGAATGAAACTCGGGCACGCAGGCACAATCCGAGTTTCCTTTAACCTTTAGTAGGCTGAAAATCATTTAGTTTTTAAACGCCGAGCACGCAGGCACAATTCGGGTTAACATTGAGTATTTTGTAAGATCATTGGGAAATAGATAAGACGGAATCATGCTTTGTACTATAATAAACTTGTAAAAACATGGATGTAAGAATTCCGACAACTTTATTTCATGATCTCAAAGATGTTTACATAGAAATTGAACTAAGTATAGAAGGGACGTAACTGCTGGATACTCCAGGGCCTCTTTGTCTCTCCTAGTTCATCATCTATCTTTCTCTTTCTTTTGCGATTCAGCTTGTCGGGATCATCTTCCGTATCGCGAATGTCTACAAGATAATATGATCCATTCTTCATGGCTTTACTGATGACAAATGGTCCTTCCCATACTGGGGCCAGTTTGTGCTTTCTTTGCTGCACAATTCTTAGCACTAGGTCACCTTCTTTAAAAGAACGATGCCTGATTTTCCGACTATGATAACGTCGTAAACCTTGCTGATAGATGGCGGATCTTTGAATCACAAGTTCTCGTTCTTCTTCTAAGAGATCGACGGCATCCTGTCGTGCATTTTCGGCATCTGATTCATCGAAATCCTGCACTCTTGGGCTGTCATGGAGCATGTCCGTTGGGAGAATTGCTTCCACACCATAAACTAGGAAAAACGGGGTTTGCCTAGTTGACCTATTTGGTGTTGTTCGGATACTCCAAAGCACGGAAGGTAACTCTTCTACCCATGATTCAGCTGCTCTATGAAGAGGAGATTCGAGTCTTGGGCGTATCCCTTGTAAGATTGAGCTATTCATTCTTTCAACCTGACCATTGGATTGCGGGTGTGCCACACATGCAAGATCTAGGCGAATTCCCATTTGTCGACAATATTTTGCCAACTCTCCAATAGAGAAATTTGTCCCGTTATCGGTTATTATGCTGTGTGGAACGCCGTATCTCATGACGATGTCAATGATGAAATTCCTGGCAGTCACACCGTCAAGCTTTTTGATGGGTTTGGCCTCCACCCACTTGGTGTATTTATCCACTGCAACGAGTAGATGCGTAAGTCCGCCTGTGGCAGTTTTGAATGGTCCCATCATATCTAGTCCCCAGACTGCAAACGGCGATGTAATGGGGATAGTTTTGAGTGCTTGGGCCGGCATATTTGTCTGCTTGGCGTAATATTGACACCCTGCACATGTGTTTACTATGTGCTCAGCGTCCGTCTTGGCTGTTAGCCAGAAAAACCCGGCGCGGAATGCTTTTTTGACTATGCTTTTTGATTGAGCATGATATCCGCAATCTCCGGCATGGATTTCTTGCAGAATTTCTCGTCCTTCCTCTGGTAAAATACATCGCAGAAAAATTCCGGTTGTGCTGCGTTTATACAGGCAATTATTAATTGCCGTGTACCCTTTGCATCGACGCTGAATTTGTCTTTGCAAGACTTCGTCTGCTCCATCCGGGTACTTCTGATCAACTAAGAAGTTTAAATATGGGATTGTCCAATCCGGGTTAACGAGCATGACTTCAGTTGACTCGGAAGCCAGAGGATAATCAACATCTCCACCTTTTATCGATGGTTCGTACAAATGTTGAACGAAAACCCCTGGTGGTAGGGTTTTGACCCTTTCTGACCCCATGCGGGCTAATGCATCCGCGTTCCAATTTTTCTCCCGTTTAACATGGAGTACTTTGAATCCAAAGAAACAGATGGCAAACTCGTCCACCGTTCTCCGATATTCGGCCATTATAGGGCTTTTGGCGTCCCAAGTTTGGTTGAGCTGGTTCTGTACCAAATCTGAGTCGCCATAGCATAGGATGCGTTTGACACATATTTCCTTTGCAATATGCAAGCCGTGTAGCAAAGCTTCATATTCTGCCACGTTATTACTGGCGTTGAAGTGTATTTGTAATACATACTCCATTGTATCTCCTTTAGGGGATTTTAGAACTACACCAGCTCCAGCGCCCTCCTTCATCTTGGATCCGTCAAAGTGCATGATCTAGTACTCGGACTCCGGCATTGGTGTTTTTTCCATTGCTTCCGTCTAGTCGGCGACAAAATCTTCCAGAACCTGGGATTTTATTGCCGTCCTAGGTTGGTACTTAATATCGAATGCTGCTAGCTCGATGCCCCATTTGGCTACTCGGCCAGTTGCCTCCGCATTGTTTATTATATCCCCTGGTGGTGATTTGCATACCACTGTTATGTAATGTCCTTGGAAGTAATGACGAAGTTTCTGAGATGCGAAAAATACGCCATATGCCAGTTTTTGATAGTGTGGATACCTTTGTTTGGACTCGGAGAAAAGTTCACTTATGTAATATACCGGATGCTGGTCTGGTATGCTTTGTTCGTCCTTCTTCCTTTCCACAACAATGACTGCACTAATAACCCGATTTGTAGCCGTGAGGTACAATAACATAGGTTCTTCGTCTTTTGGAGACTCCAAAATCGGAGCTTTCATCAAAGTTTCCTTCAACTGGGTTAGCGCTGCATCTGCTTCCGTCTGTCCACTCAAATTTGTCGGATTTCTTCAACAATTTGTATAATGGCAAGGCTTTGTCTCCCAGCCGGCTAATAAACCTGCTGACGGCTGCAGCGGAACCCGTCAATCTTTGTACATCTTTTACGCACGTAGGCTTAGATATGTTTAAGATTGCTTTGATCTTTTCCAGGTTTACTTCTATTCCTCTGTGAGAAACGATAAAACTCAGAAGTTTTCCTGAGGGAACCCCGAATACGCACTTTAATGGATTTAACTTCATTTTATAAGTGCGCAAATTTTCGAAGGTTTCTCGCAAATCTTCAAGGAGTGTTTCTTTTTCCTTGGTTACGACAGCAATGTCGTCCATGTAAACATGGACATTTTTGCCAATCTGAATATGCAAACACCGTTGCATGCAACGCTGGTAGGTTGCACCTGCGTTCTTCAGGCCAAATGGCATTGTTATGTAATAGTACGTCCCATAAGGGGTTATGAACGAGGTTTTGATTTGATCCTCCTTGTTCATGCGTATTTCATGATACCCGGAATACGCATCCAAAAAGCACAAAAGCTCAGAGCCTGCAGTGGCATCTATTATTTGATCGATTCGCGGTAACGCAAACCTATCTTTTGGACACAGTTTGTTCAGGCCGGTGTAATCTATACACATTCTAAGGGCAGTAGTATCTTTCTTCGGGACTAATACTGGGGTTTGCAGACCATTCAATATGTATAACTTCCCGGATAAAATCTGCTGCTAAAAGCCGGATAATCTCCTTGCCGATAGCCTTCCGTCTTCTTCCGTCAAATCGACAGAGACCTTGTTTGACGGGTTTCGATCCTGGAATCACCTTGAGTTGATGCTCAGCAAGTTCCCTGGGTACGACTGGCATGTCAGCTGGACACCAAGCGAAAATATCCCAGTTCTCACGGAGGAACTTGATGAGCTCGCCTTCCTATTTGTCGGTCATCCCAGTCCCCACTACGACAAATTTTGTCGGATCTTTGGGATCTAGGATTACCTGTCTTGTGTTCTCGGAAGCCTTGAAGCTATCTGCTGGCTTCCGGCTTTCTTTTCCTGCCGGCATCTCTGTCGGCGACACCTCTTTGGCCAGCTCCTTCAATTCTTCCTTTGCTATGACTTTCTCGGCGCAAAGGGCGTTTTCTTTTTCTAGCTCGTTTGCCAATTTGAAGTCTCCAGATATGGTGATTACTCCTTCTTTGGGTCCTAGCATCTTCAGCTTGTTATAGATATAACATGATCTTTCCATGAATTTGGCGAAAACTGGACGTCCGAGTATCGCGTGATACACGCTTTCGAACAGCACAACCTCGAAGGATACTTTTTCCTGCCGGAAGTGATCTTTGTCTCCAAAGGTTACATCTAGGAAAATTTCTCCTAGGGATAGTGCTTGTCTGCCAGGAACGATACCGTGAAAACGTATGTTGCTGTGGTTGAGCTGGGTCTCGGAATTTTTCAGATGCTTCAGTGTATCCAGGTACATTATGTTAATGCTGGATCCTCCATCCATCAACACTCTTTTTAGCCTAATGTTTTGAACAATAGGACTTACAATTAGAGCTTGTGTGCCGGGTTCAGGGATATTCCCGGGATGATCAGACTGATCCCAGGTAATTGGTGTGTTTGAGTACTTCAAGAATTTCGGGGTTGCAGGGACAACCGCGTTTATTTCTCGAAGTGTTCTCTTTGCCACCTTTGCTGAAGGAGTTGCCAGGAAAGTTAGGTTGCATTCTCCATAAACTCTCGGAAACTTAGGCTCGCCTTTTCGCTGTTGTTCCTGGATTTTTTCGTCAGTATCCGATTCACTGTCTTCTTTCTCAGCTTCTGGCTTTTGCTTGGAAAACTTCCTCTTGGAATTCTTCCCTTTGTTTCCGGATCCTGCACTGCTTTTCATATGCTTGTTCAAGCGGCATTGTGCGTTAGTATGTGTGGGCTTCCCAAATTGCGAGTGGTGGACACAGTTTTCTGACTTTATTTTCTCCCACTCTTCTTTGGTGTAGTTTATCGGCTCGGTACTGCGTCCTTTCCACCTATTGCCATTTTCCCTTCCAAAGGCTATGTTTACCTCTTTGGGTTTTTGTGCTGCATATGGAGTTCCTTTCTTCTCAGGGCGAGGGTTCTTTTTGGCCTGTATCAGTGTATCGATATTGCCTCCTCTTGCCCTGATGTCGTCCTCGGCTGCAGCATGTTCGTTGGCAGTTGTAAGCATAGATCCGAGATCTTTGTGTGCTTTTTGGAGCCAATCGTGAACGGTACAAGTCTGGGTTTTAGGCCATTGACGAAAGCATGCATTGCTTGAACGTCAGTTACTCCAGAGCAACTATTCTTCATTGCCGTCCATCTTGAGATGAAATCCACGTATGGTTCGCACTCAAATTGGGTGCAACGGTTTAGCTGGTTGATGCTATTCGGGCGTTTGTAGGTTCGCCGGAAATGCTGAGTAAATACTCGAGCCATATCATCCCAGCTGTCGACAGTTCTGGAGGGTAATCCATTGATCCAATCTCTGGCTCCATCCAGCAACATTAGGAGAAGAAACTTTACAGCTTCCAAGTCTGTCCCATTGTTGATTTGGACGGCTGTATGATAGTCTAAGAGCCAGGTATCCGGGTTTGTACTACCGGTATATTTTTGGTATGTTGGACCAACTTTGGCAAAGCCAGCATGTAGGGTTATCCTTCGGATCCTATCTGTGAAGCACTTAGGTCCAAAGTATAACTCGTCTCTTTCCGCTCTATCCATGTGTGCGGAGTACCTGCCGGCTGAATGGACAGAAGGGGATCTGCCCCTTTCTTTTCCATTGTGGGGCGAACGCGCTTTTCCGGGATTCTCTCTATTTCTTCTGAGATCTTGCCCCTTTGGATAAGGTGGAGTTCTACTCCTGTTTCTTTCCTTATTTCTGGGGGGGTGTCCGGGATCTCTCACGCCCGTGAGGTATATCCTGCCATCCAGCTTTTTCAGCTGGGTGTCTCGGAGGCGGCATTGCTTTTCCGTCATTCCGGAGTTTTTCTTCCCGATCGCGAGGATTAAGTCCGTCTTTCGGGAGATACAACCTAAAACGGATTCACAGATTCATCCACTACTACATAGATCAAAGAGGGCAGGCGATCCCACGGTGCATGTACCTTCTCGGGATAGAGGAGGCCGACGGCGAGTGACGGCAGGGAGGGCGCATGGAGAGCAACGGAGCGGGGCGGCGGTCGGGCGGGGTGGCGCAGGGGGCGGGGGCTCGGGGCAGGGCAACAGAGCGGGGCAGCGCAAGGGGCGGGGCGGCGGAGCGGAGCGGCGCATGGGGCGGGGTGGTTTTGATTGAGATATGAGAGAGACCCGCGGGGTCTGGTGCCCTAAATAAATAGATCGACACATACTGGCAGCGTGCAATGGTGAAAGCTCGCTGCTAGGGGACACGTGATCGGAAGTGTGTCCCCGCCGTGACACGCTTCTACTAGTGTCTGCCTTGCCCACAGGGCTTGGCGAACGATACTGGCAGCATGTCCCCAGGGTTATACACTTCAGATAGGTTTTTCTGAAAGCGCACGCAGATGACCGTGCGCTGCTACAAACTACCATAAGCGTACAACCAAACATGCTCTCTTCTATTAGGTTTGCCCCTATAAGTTGTTTCCTACTAGTGAACCCTGCTTCTATTGAGGTGCACCTCTTTAGTCAACTGTGTAGGTGAATCGTGTAGATCTTGTGATTTGCGTCATTTTGTGTGGATTTGGCTGTTCTGCATTCCTAAGCAATGACTTCAAGTGTCCTAGTGTGTTAGCTTAGGAAATTTTGGATGATTTGCTTTGCTATCTATTGAAGGTGCTTTGATCAGTAGCCATACTGAGTTCTAGTGCTAGTCCTTCTCTACTTCTGGGTTACTGTATCCATATGTACTGCTTCCTTGTGAACCTTTTGGCAATAAAATTCCCGCTCTCCTATGTCAGAGGCCTTGTGTAAAATTCTAGTGACTGTAGTAATTCTTCAATTAGGAGAAATGAATGATCAAACCCCGTGTTGAGTGTACACATGCATGTTTTTTCCTTATGAATGATTTCATGGGCTCCTATGGCCTTCTCTAAGATTAGCTTTGACAAAATCCTTTCCTGGTAGCTAACTAAGTGACCTAAATAATAAGAACATATACTATTGGCCCCTAATGGCTTGTGATAAATCCTTAGGCATGGCTGGATAGCATGGCCCCTAATTCTGATAGCATGGCTCCTAATTCTGATGCCAAGGACTGATGTCAAGCAATGATGACAGTTATCTGGCATATGCAATCTCTCCCCTTACTAGACTATCAGAATTCACCTACTGTATGCAGTGTAGCTTGGACTTCTGGATTCTGATAAATGGTCAACTTGTGGCTAGCCCGCTCCTCCTAGTTGCTTGACCTAGTTCTTAGTTCTATAATGAAACTTGCTTATGTGTGATGGTGTCCTGGTCGACTGATAGGCGCTATTTATAGGGTTTTACATTTATCTAGGCTATGAAACCTAGATAAATGCATGCTATGATAGTGGTGGTGTCATGTGGGTCCTTTGGAACCAATTTCAATCTTCACAGACGATTGCTTCCTTTGTTGTCGGCCTCCATGTGTATAGTGGATGCATATGTAGGTGCTATGCACATGGATATATAAATTTATGTTCGATTGTATGTTCTTGTACTGGAAGTGTGCTTCAATATATGCCCTATTGGCTTTGTTATCCATGTTGAAATGGTTGTTTTGATGGTTTTGGCCTTGATGGCCTTGTATTTGTATTTCTATATTTTCCTTAACTATTAATTTTTATGATGCCCCTAAGGATAGCTGGTTGGTATTATTTTCCCTTGTTGATCTTCCTCTCTTCCAGATTTATGTGTAGTGTTGTTACTAGACATTGGTACTCACACTTGCTAGTTCTTGATGTCTTGCTGCATCATTGGTACGGATACTTATTGGTTTCCATCTAGGCCATCCTTGTTCGGCCCTGATACATGTCTTATTAACCTCAATGTGTAGTGTAGCATATGTGGCACACTTCTGTTAATTATCTTGTTCTAATATTCTTGGCATGTTTCTGTAATTCCATATTTGCTGGACTTTGTTTGCTTCACTCACTAGTGCTAATTTTGATCACTATACTGTCATGGTGTCATCCAATTGGCTCTTATTTGTCTACTGTATATCTTCATGGGATCTTACTTATTTCTTTTTGGTTTCTGTCTTAGAACTTTGATCTCTCCATTTGATTCTCAGCCACAACTTGGTCAGTTTTATGTTGATCCAGTTTCTTAGCTATCCAACATCAAAATATCTCACCCTAAGCGTGATGAAAACATTCCAACCCCTAACCATATTTTTGTATTTTCGTGTGTGTACGCGTGAAGATCTTTCTTGACTTGAAGAATAGTAGATAGGTTTAGAGAGATTTAGCTAGGTTCCTATGCACAATTTCTTTCCAATTTTTGTAATCAGTATTGCAATGTAATACTCGTGTATAGAATCTTCAATGAAATAAAGTTTCAGTTTGATTTCCTCCCAAACTTGTCCTTGTGTATTTTAAGTTTTGTTTGAATTATTTAAATTTATGAAGAATAATTATATGACATTCAAATTCAAATTACAAATTTGAATTCAATATCAACTTATTACCCACTCAAGTGTAAGTTTAGAAAAGATAGGAAATAGAAGTGAACCTCTAAGATAAAAAATCAAATGTATCTTTGGGTTTAGAAAGAAAAATGAAATAAGAAAGCATGTCCCCTCTCGATCAAAATATGTGAGTAGTTTCCCACTCCTTCGATTGATCAATAAGTTAACTTCTTCGTCACACTTTGCACAAAATCGTGAAAGAAACCTCAAAATCCCAATTGCATGAATTTCAATGATGCAAAAACTCAAGACTACTCCCTCTCGACTATCTGAACTACGGGTTCTCCAAAAGTCTAATTCAACGTGTGAGTTTTATGGTAAAATCTTCTTTATCATAAGGAAAAGTATACAATATGGTTGAAGTTGTCACATTGTTAAAAATAGATGGCTCAAAGTGAAATGTAATCGATACTAAAAATAACACATGTAATTTTATTGTTTTCATCAAATAATTAACAATACTTGTAATTTATTTTGTCTTCCTGGCTTCTGCGGAAAGAGGGCAATGCCTATAATTTCTGTTCATAACTGGTACCGACAAATACAAATGCTTATCCAAAAAAATATGTTTATTCAAAAAGAAACAAATTTATTCAAATAATTAAGGAGGAGAGAATTGCCCGGTTAGTTAACGAAAACCGGGCTAAACAGATACAATGCAGGCTGAGCCGAAACACCCCGGCCAAGCCTAGCCACTATTCCGTCAAAAACTGACGGAGTCCCACCAGAGCCAAAGAGAAGCTAAATGGGAATGGGGGTGACAAAGAGGCTCTTAAGAGTCTTCTGGATATGCTGGCTGAACGTGAAGACATCCACCCCGTCACAGTAGAATAACGGCAAGCTAACGGTCAACTTTATAATCCGTTGTACCACAGGAAAAAATGCCCCATTCCCAAAGCGAGCTTGGTTCACAGTTCTCCATTCTCCTTCTATCAGTGACTCAATCCTGGTAATGGCAATCTCCTCTGAGACCCCATACTCACGGATCGATGTACCACTCCACAAAGCTTGTTGGCTCCGCCTTGCTTTTTCCACGCTGTGTATAATAAGTTATGTCCATGACAATATTAGATACAAATATCATGCATGTAGACATACTAAAGCAACATATTGAGTTAGGCTTATACATATGTAAAAGACACTAATAAACTATTTTTTGAAACATGTGCAAAATCTTTGAATAATCATTAAATACGATGGAAAGTACAAACACATGGCCAGCGGCCAAACTAAAGGACTTGACAACTTTATCAAGTTTAACTGGATTATTTTGCGACCCCCGACCACCTAAATATGAAAATTTGGCATCCTATAACTGTAGTATAATATATGTGGATTGAACAAGAAATTATTTTATATTAGTCTATCCTTAAAGTGTACTTAAGATGTATAAAGTACTATAAATAAACGAGGCCCTTACTTTGAGTGCGGTGATGTCATTCATGAAACGAGCAATCCTTGCGGATGCCATGACCACATCAGGGAAACTAGCTACCCAGTCAAGTGCTTCCTTGGGTATTCCATCGCCCATGCAAACAGCTATACACACACATACCGTTGGAAAACATATGGTCATGGCGGTCAAATTCACAAGATCTTCAAAGCATGGTATGTGATTCTGCTGTGACCATTCAACTTCTTGGAGGTAATAAAGGAACTGATTTTGGAACTGCACACAAGAAAAGTAGAAAATTAATAAGACAACCAATAATGTGGCAAAGTTAAATCTGTCTATACCTGTTTCTTGATGAATGCAATCTCGTAGTTGCCATTGATTGCCATTTCACTCTTGAACTCCTTAATAATCCTCAACAATTCAGCATAGAACTTCTTTAAGTACTCAGGTAGAAGAGAAATTGCGCTCTCATCCCATCTACATAAGTGTCAGATTATGTTTCATATGAACCCTTTGTCGATAAGTATAAATAATCTAAAGTACAGGTTTGTAAGATATGTAAGTTGCAACAAAGAACCTTAGGCATAATTACTCAATCATACAAAAAAATTATCTATATTCCAAATTATCGTAAAATAAATATTTTATTTGATCACTCCTTGCATAGCCCAAAGATTCTCCTATGTGATTAGTCCTTTTGTTGTAAAAAGCACCTATTATTTGATTTTGTTCCAAAACTATGTGCACCCTTATATATATTTAGCTTGTACTACCCATTTTCTTTTGAAGCGTCAACTCCGCATGCAGACTCTATTTTCTCCAGGTAATATACTTATTTATTAAAAAATTGCGGGGATTATTGTTTGTTGTCGATACTAGTTAAGACTTGATAAGATTCCATGAAACAAATTAAATTAATTAAACCCATGGTTACATGCTCCCACCAGATATATGAAAATAATTGTTTTTGTTTTCTGGAGTCTACATAGAATTTTGCTGCTAGTAAACAACCAACATAGGTAGTGGAAGATAGACCCAAAAGTACATACGTCCAAACTAATTAATATAACCTTTGTATGGCTTCGGTTAGCACACGACAATCCTCTATGGTGGCATGGCTATCAAATGTGTCATCCATGATAGTAAGCAGTATGTTTATCTTTGCACCGATGATCCGTGCAAGATCGAAGCCTTTCTCATAGAAGACTGCATGTGACCAAAGATAATTCTCCACCACACGATCACGAACATAGTTGAGCTCGATATATCCAGAGAGTTCATTCCACCACCTACGAATATATTAGATATTTAGGATGATACTCAACTTTACAGAGATTACTAGTATTTGATGAGATTATAGCCAGCCAAAATACATGTGATATTTTACTACTTAGAGAGTATAAAATAATGGCTTACTTGGTTATATCTTTAAGCTCCTTGAAGTGGAGATGTTGGAGAAGGTTAAAGTCTAGCTTTGCGAGCTCCAGTAGAACAGTGTTGTAATCTTTGTCGTGGTTGTACTCTGATATATAATGCACTGCTTCCATCCTCCCGTAGGTCCTTGGCAAAGGCAAACGAAGGGCACGTTTAACTTGCTCAGCCAAAGGGGACATGAGACTCCCCATCATTGATTCAAGATGATGTCTTGCAAAAGTGATGGCTTCATGAAGTGTTGGCTCACCATGGGTGAGAAGATGAGCTGCGTTGTACAAACTTAATAGTCCCCTTGGGTCATCCATTATATCCTTGCCAAAGCTCCCGTCTTCGTGTTTGAATTGGTTGAAAACATCTATAAGAAAAAGCATTGGTGAACCTTGAGATGAATGTATCCTAGACGGCTCCCGTTAGAGTTTTCTTAAACTGATGTATTATGTCCAGCTGAACAGGTGACTTAGAGGAACTAGACAAAAAAAAAGCAGTTTGAGGAGGCGGTTTTAGGCCTCGAGTGCCAATGGAAAGATACCTGAAGAAACCCAGTGTCCATGCTCCCTGAGCAGGCGAAACCAAATTGAAACCTCGTGGAGGCTGGAGCTGCTAAATTCTCTGTCCTTGATTTTGCTTAAGGCGGATTCGATATCTTCTTCAAAGTAATGATCTATTCCCAGATGTTGGACTGCATCCACTAAGAACATTCTCCCAACCGTCCCCTCGCAACTCTGAAATAACAGGTGAACTTCCTCCTTCAGTTGCTCGGCTCTTGCTGTCATCCAATCCCCTGACCTCTGGAAATGCGTGGATGAAACAAGTTGAATCAAACAATATATAACCAAAATGTACAGTTTACACGTAGTAGAAATTAACATGACATTCTTGTATTTTACTCTCCATTTCTCGTAACCAGTCTACAGGCTGATTGTACCAGAACCACTTTCAAATAAAGCCCCCAAATCCTACACAAAATAATACTGCTTTGCACTCGAAGGATATTTAGAAAAAAAAAAAAGAAAAAAAACATTATGTAAGAAACATGTGTTCATTATATATAATACCTGCAGTGGTTCTGGCTGACATCTAATGAAATAGTCACCCCATACTGAGGGCGCTGCCATGACTTGAGGAGAAGAGAGAGTGAGAGACCGAATGCTGATACAAAGGGTACGGGTTAGGATATATATACTACTATACCAGCTGAAACGTTGTCTTTGCCGTGTATAAAGAATACAGTGCACAATGCAAAAGCATCATTCCACGTCATCTTAGAGCAACTTTATTCGCGCCCCGCAAAGTTACATTGGGTGCCCCCATCGGTGGTTTATGTTCGGCACGGCCCAACTACTCGTTCGAGGCTATCAGGGCAGTCCCAACACACTGGGCACGCCTACGGCAGGCCAGCCCTGTCATCGAGAGAAATTCATGGCGGCATCAGTTTCCCAGGAAACGCAGCGAGCCGTCGCGTCGCCCGTGCTCCTCTCCCACGTGGTTATCTCTCCAGATTCACAGGCGGTGGCGTTAATGCGCTCCTACCTTTCGCACTGTTAAATGTCCGCCTCTCCCTAGTTTCTCCCGCCACGCCTCTTCCGCTCTCTCTCACATCGAGCGGCGAAACAATAGAAATGGCTAACAACACCCCCCCCCCCCCTAGGTCGGCCGGTCCCAGGGAGCCGTCACCACAGAAACTCGTTGTGCGGCGCGACACTTTTCTATATGCGGTCCCAGGGAGCACATTGCTTGTCACGACTCGCCACTACTCGCCCTGTTTCCCGTGCTAAACGTGCCGCCAGCCCCGACGAACCGCTGGGCTACAAGGACCGCTTCCCAGTCCACTTTGTCATGTTGGTCGTCATCGCGCTCGGCGCCTTCCTCGGTGTTCTACTCGTCCTAGAGCCAAGCACCTTCATTCTCGGCCGCGGAGCCCCTCACCCCATAGCTGTAGGTCAAGGACGATACATGCATTCCGCAGAGGAGTCGTGACATCTTCATATGCGACTGCATGCCGTCTCGTCCACGGGCTTCCCTCTGCCCGATGGAGAAGGAGGTGAAGCCTGAGCTGATGGATCTAGACGATGTGCTCCGGGCGCAAGAGGAGCTGCGGGAGGGGAGGTTGGCCCACCGGAGTTCTCGGGGTGCATCTGAGCCCTTGAAGCGTCGAATAACAAGGTGACCCCTCCCCCACATGTCGCTGGATGGCGCACTGGCATGGTCTAAATTACCATTACGAGGCTACCGGGCATCCCTTTCTTGACCATACCGGCCACGATGACGATGCAGAGGCCACCGGCTTAGGCCGCGATGATGACGACGGCGACAACGCAAGGCCGATCACCACCATGAATGACGCGGACCGGGAAGATTAGAACTCCTTGCGGTGGCGGTACAGTAGGTTTAGTTTCATCTAAATTCCCTTCAAGTTTGTAAAATTTCCTAAAATGGTTGAATGGTATTTGTTAAGTTTTGGGTTAAAATTTTGTTTCAAGAAAACCTATAGGGCCACGACATGGAAGAGGCACCCCCGATAGGTAGCAACAGGCTCCGGCACCTCCAATAATGCATTTTACTAAACCAACTCATCGGGTAAATTATATAGTAGCCTTGATTAAGAGGAAATCATGTTTTGATTGCGATTGTGGTTTTGATTGTGATTCGGAGATGATTTTGATTGCGATTTTGATTGTGAATGAGATGAATTATGGGTACACAGAAGAAGCTTATAATAAGTATTTTACTGAGTAAAACGATTGCAGGAAGAATCATAACTTCGGCTTGGGCCAATTTTTTTTGGATTGAATGCAGGAAAATAATATATGCTGGCAATGTAAACATGTGAACAAGAGGAATCATATCATATGACATATTTGATTGCATTTGAGATCAAATTTGCAATCTTGCCAGATCTATAATGACCGTTTCTGATTACAACTTCCTGCATGATTGCTTGAATGATGTAGTAGTCGGTATATACGACTCAGAGCGATCCATTCAAAATCTTCGTGCATGGTTGCTTAAATGTTCCCCGTGTTAAACGTGCCTCTAGCCCCGATGAACCGCTGGGCTCCAAAGACTACTTCCCGGTCCACTTTGTCATGCTGGTCGTCATCGCGCTTGACGCCTTCCTCGGTGTTCTCCTCCGCCTAGAGCCCAGCACCTTTGTCTCGACCTCGGCGCCCCGCACCCCATAGCTGTAGGTCAAGGACGATACGGGCATTCCATAGAGGAGCCGTGACATCTTCATATGCGACCGCATGCCGTCTCGTCCGCGGGCTTCCCTCTGCCCGATGGAGAAGGAGGTGAAGCCTGAGCTGATGGATCTAGACGATGTGCTCCGGGCGCAAGAGGAGCTGCGGGAGGGGAGGTTGGCCCAGCGGAGTTCTCGGGGTGCATCTGAGGCCTTGAAGCGTCGAATAACAAGGTGGCCCCTCCCCCACATGTTGCTGGATGGCGCACTGGCATGGTCTAAATTACCATTACCAGGCTACCGAGCATCCCTTTCTTGACCATACCGGCCACGATGATGATGCAGAGGCCACCGGTTTAGGCCGCGATGATGACGACGACGACAACGCAAGGCCGAGCACCACCATGAATGACGCGGACCGGGAAGATTAGAACTCCTTGCAGTGGCGGTACATTAGGTTTAGTTTCATCTAAATTCCCTTCAAGTTTGTAAAATTTCGTAAAAAGGTTGAATGGTATTTGTTAAGTTTTGGGTTAAAATTTTGTTTCAAGAAAACCTATAGGGTCACGACATGGAAGAGGAACCCCCGATAGGTAGCAACAGGCTCCGGCACATCCAATAATGCATTTTACTAAACCAACTCATCTGGTAAATTATATAGTAGCCTTGATTAAGAGGAAATCATGTTTTGATTGCGACTGTGATTGTGACTGTGATTCGGAGATGATTTTGATTGCGATTTTGATTGTGATATGAGATGCATTATGAGTACACAGAACAAACTTATAATAAGTATTTTATTGAGTAAAACGATTGCAGGAAGAATCATATCTTCGGCTTGGGCCAATTTTTTTGGATTGAATGCAGGAAGGCAATGTAAACATGTGAACAAGAGGAATCATATCATCTGACATATTTGATTGCATTTGAGATCAAATTTGCAATCTTGCCAGATCTATAATGACCGTTTCTGATTACAACTTCCTGTATGATTGCTTGAATGATGCAGTAGTCGGTATATACGACTCAGAGCGATCCATTCAAAATCTTCGTGCATGGTTGCTTAAATGTTCCCCGTGTTAAACGTGCCTCTAGCCCCGACGAACTGCTGGGAGCCAAAGACTACTTCCCGGTCCACTTTGTCATGCTGGTCGTCATCGCGCTCGACGCCTTCCTCGGTGTTCTCCTCCTCCTAGAGCCCAGCACCTTTGTCTCGGCCTCGGCGCCCCGCACCCCATAGCTGTAGGTCAAGGACGATACGGGAATTCCATAGAGGAGCCGTGACATCTTCATATGCGACCGCATGCCATCTCCTCCTCGGGCTTCCCTCTGCCCGATGGAGAAGGAGGTGAAGCCTGAGCAGATGGATCTGGACGATGTGCTTCGGGCGCAAGAGGAGCTGCACGAGGGGAGGTTGGCCCAGCGGAGTTCTCAGGGTGCATCCGAGCCCTTGAAGCGTCTACCACATGTCGCTGGATGGAGCGCTGACATGGTCTAAATTACCATTACGAGGCAAGCGGGCATCCCTTTCTTGACCATACCGGCCACGATGACGATGCAGGGGCCACCGGAGTTAGAGCGCGATGATTACCAACACGACAACACAAGGCCGAGCACCACCATCAATGACGCGGACCGGGAAGACTAGAACTCCTTGCAGTTAGTTTCATCTAAATTCCCTTCAAATTTGTAAAATTTTCTAAAAAGGTTAAATGGTATTTGTTAATTTTTGGGTTAAGATTTTGTTTCAAGAAACCCTATTGGGTCACTACATGGAAGAGGCGCCCCCGATAGGTGGCAACGGGCTCCGAAAGCTCCAATAATGCTTTTTATTAAACCAACTCATCAGGTAAATTATGTACTAGCCTTGATTAAGAGGAAATCATGTTTTGATTGCGATTCTGATTGTGACTGTGATTCGGAGATGATTTTGATTGCGATTTTGATTGTGATATGAGATGCATTATGAGTACACAGAACAAACTTATAATAAGTATTTTACTGAGTAAAACGATTGCAGGAAGAATCGTATCTTTGGCTTGGGCCAAAGTTTTTGGATTGAATGCATGAAAATAATATATGCTGGCAATGTAAACGTTTGAACACGAGGAATCATATCATCTGACATATTCGATTGCATTTGATATCAAATTTGCAATCTTGCCAGATCTATAATGACCGTTTCAGATTACAACTTCCTGCATGATTGCTTGAATGATGCAGTAGTCGGTATATACGACTCAGAGCGATCCATTCAAAATCTCCATGCATGGTTGCTTAAATGTTGCCCATGTTAAACGTGCCGCTAGCCCTAATGAACCGCTGGGCGCCAAAGTCTACTTCCCGGTCCACTTTTTCATGCTGGTCGTCATCGCGCTCGACGCCTTCCTCGATGTTCTCATCCCCCTAGAGCCCAGCACCTTTGTCTCGGCCTCGGCTCCCCTCACCCCATAGCTGTAGGTCAAGGACGATACGGGCATTCCACAGAGGAGCCGTGACATCTTCATACGCGACCGCATGCCATCTCCTCCTCGGGCTTCCCTCCGCCCCATGGAGAAGGAGGTGAAGCCTGAGCTGATGGATCTGGACGATGTGCTTCGAGCGCAAGAGGAGCTGCGCGAGGGGAGGTTGGCCCAGCGGAGTTCTCGGGGTGCATCCGAGCCCTTGAAGCGTCGAATAACGAGGTGACCCCTGCACCACATGTCGCTGGATGGAGCACTGACATGATCTAAATTACCATGACGAGGCTACCGGGCATCCCTTTCTTGACAATACCGGCCACGATGATGATGCAGGGGCCACCGGAGTTAGGGCGCGATGATGGCCAAGACGACAACACAAGGCCGAGCACCACCATGAATGACGCGGACCTGGAAGACTAGAACTCCATGCAGTGGCGGTAGATTAGGTTTAGTTTCATCTAAATTCCCTTCAAATTTATAAAAATTTCCTAAAAAGGTTAAATGGTATTTGTTAATTTTTGGGTTAAGATTTTGTTTCAAGAAAACCCATTGGGTCACGACATGGAAGTGGCGGCCCCGATAGGTGGCAACGGGCTCCGACAGCTCCAATAATGTTTTTTATTAAATCAGCTCATCGGCTAAATTATATACTAGCCTTGATTAAGAGGAAATCATGTTTTGATTGTAATTCTGATTGTGACCGTGATTCGGAGATGATTTTGATGGCGATCTTGATTGTGACATGAGATGCATTATGAGTACACAGAACAAACCTATAATAAGTATTTTACCGAGTAAAACGATTGCATGAAGAATCATATCTTCGGCTTGGGCCGAAGTTTTTGGATTGTATGCAGGAAAATAATATATGCTGGCAATGTAAACATGTGAACAAGAGGAATCATATCATGTGACATATCCGATTGCATTTGAGATCAAATTTGGAATCTTGGCAGATCAATAATGACCGTTTCCTATTACAACTTCCTGCATGATTGCTTGAATAATGCAGTATTCGGTATATACGACTCAGAGCCATCCATTCAAAATCTTCGTGCATGGTTGGTTAAATGTTGCGTACGTGCACAATTGACGAACAGAACCTATATGTATATATATTACCCGGGCGGGACGACACAGGATAAGAGAGCAATATTCCCGGCCGAACCACCACCATTGTCATCATCGTAGCATAGCATCATGAGCGTTGTAGTGACAAGGTCTAAGCCGGTTGTGGTGGTCGGCTCACCGGCACCGGCTCGTGGAGTAGCGGCAGCCGGCATCATGAATCTCTCCTCTTTTGACCGGAGTCTGGTTCCTATTCCGGTAACGCTGCTCCTCGTCTTTGATAAGCGGACGGTGGACCCGGTTGAAACCATCAGGACGGCGCTGTCAGAGGCACTGGTGCTCTACTACCCGATGGCCGGCCGCCTCGCAGCCGGCGACGACGGGGAGCTCCACATCGCGTGCACCGGCGAGGGCGTGTCGTTCGTGGGCGCCTCGGCTGACTCTGCCCTTGACCACGTCGAGATGTCGCCGCCGCTCATGAGGGACCTCGCCGCTTGCTACCCTAGCGACCTGTGCGGCCTCAGCGATGCCCTGCTGCTGATGCAGGTGACGGAGTTCACCTGCGGCGGGTTCATCGTCGGGGTGACATGGAACCATATCATCGCCGACGCCGCGGGAATGGCGCAGTTCCTGCAGGCCGTCGGCGAGCTCGCCCGTGGGATGCGTCCGCCGTCCGTCGTCCCGGTTCGGGTCGACGCGTCGCTCCCGTGCCTCCCGACGCCGACGTCCGGCGCGCTGAGGTCTCAGGTTGGCTTTGAGACGCAGGAGATGGCTCACCTCGACGTGACGGTCCCGTCAGGGCTCATCAGCCGCATCAGGGCCGAGTACGGCTCCGACGACTGCACGGTGTTCGAAGTCGTCGCCGCGGTGCTGTGGCGGTGCCGGACCCGCGCCGTCATGACGGACTCCAGCGCCGACCCGGATGAGGACCCCGCCGTGCTTGCCTTCGACTGCAACGTTCGCGGGCTTGTGGGCGCGAAGCACGGTTACTACGGCAACTGCGTCACCATGCAGCTCGTACAGTCCAAGATGGGTAGGGTGGCGAGCAGCGACATCAAGGGCTTGGTGAAGCTCATCCAGCTTTCCAAGGAGAAGATACCGGACCTGCTGAAAATCAGCGGCAGGGAACAGGACGCCGCTGGAGCGCCGCCGGCGGCCAGCAGCAGGTACAACACGCTGTCTGTGACGAGCTGGAGGAACCTTGGGTTGGACGGGGCGGACTATGGGTGTGGGACGCCGGCGCGGGTGGTGTGGTATGCGGAGAAGATCATGGCGTTGCCCTGCGTGGTGTGCCCGCCGTGCAAGGGCAAGGACGGCGTCAACGTTCTCTCCCTCTGCGTCAAGCCGGAGCACGCCCACGCCTTCCTGGGGGAGTTGGCCGACCTCACCATGTAACCTTCATCGGCAATCATCCGTGAACCAACAATGCTACACTTACGGGATATTTCTACGCACTAGCCTTACGCGCACGTCGTGGGATTCTGTGATTGGCAAACGAATGCAGTTGCTCCGGTATTTACTCACTCAATTGATTCACGAGCAAACACGTCAGTCCGTAGGCATCTTTTCGTAAGAATCATCCCGTAAGTGTAGCATTATTGATCCGTGAACACATGTTTAGGTCGCGCATTTCCATGTGTAAAACACGTCTTGTTTTTATTTCTTTTCTACGGTGACTCTGTGAGCATTTTTCCTTCCAAACAAGGTTGCACCGTACCTACCGTTTTATTGTACCCCCTCTGTACCGGAAAGTAAGACGTTAAAGATCTTCACGTACAAAATATCCTCATGTTTCCCGTAATGCCCTCGCACCGCTTCGTGCCGCTCACTGTCACCGACAGCCACTCGCTTCCATCGCCCTCTCCCTCTTGCCACACTCCCTCTCGCTCCCTGTCAACCTCTCCATGTCCCTCCCCGTCGGTGCCCTCTCACTCTCGCGGGGAAAATCCCCTCCTACGTGCTCAAGACCAGGCTCGCAGACTGCTGCGGGGCAGTCGGGATCCGCCGCGAGGCGCTACGCTCGATCACCGGGAGGGAGATCAACGGCCTCCCGCTTGAGCTTCGACTACAACTCCATCCTCCGACAGTGTTGCGAGATGCCCATCATCGTCGCCGGGCCCCTCGTCCTCGACGGCCGCCGCATCTACGTCCCCATGGTCACCACTGAGGGCCGCCTCATCGCTAGCACCAACCGTCAATGCAAGGCTATTGTTGAGTCCGGCGGCGCTTCCAGCGTCATCTACCGTGACGGGATGACTCGCGCCTGATTCCCCTCCGCCCTCCAAGCTGCCGAGCTTCAAGTGCTTCTTGGAGAACCCGGCCAACTTCGCTACCCTCTCCGTGGTCTTCAACAGGTAATACACCAAATTACGATTTAATGCCTCCATTGTCCGTCCCTTTCAACACTCCAATGCTACACGATAGTGCTTACTCCTTGTGTGTATGATTGTAAGCAGTCCATAGCCTCAGCGTGTACAACACCTTATGAATGCAAACTTGGAGTACTCTTGCGCACTTGTTTAAATATTTGTTCTCCTGTAAAAAAAAAAATTTGATAAAGAAAAATGACAATTAATATCTTGATAATATATCAAGTCCTAACTATTACTTCTCTAGGAATTTGAGAAGATTTCTTCAGATTGGTGGTGAGAACCTTTAATTAGATGTTCATAGTATTAGAGTTATGGTAGGTTTAGAGTCCTAGTAGGATTAGGTTTGGAGTCCTAGTAGGATTAGGTCTTGTATCTTGGTGGACACGTTCATCCACCTATATAATGAGAGACAGCCGTGTGGGCTAACCACGGCAAACAATTATCGTTAACTTGGTATCAGAGCCTCACCCCGATTCAGCCAGCTAGGGTTCTTCGAGGCGCTCGCACGATGACTTCCTCGTCTGCGCTCTCCCTTTTCGCCGGCGCAAGTACTTCCGCCGCCGGTGCCTCCACCCCGCTCCCAATCACCACCGCCCACACGTCCCTGCCGTCTTCCATGTCCAACACCATCACCGTCGTGCCAGATCGCACGAATTTTCTTCTTTGGAAGACCTAAGTTGTGCCGCACATTGCCGGCCAGGGACTCCACGGTTTCCTCGATGGAAGCTGCCCCGCTTCTCCCGCAACAATCACCACCGGGACAGGAGCCGATATCAAAACGGTGCAAAACCCCGACTTCGCCATGTGGTGGTACACCGACCAACGCGTCCTCAGTGTCCTCCTCGGATCCATGCATATCGACATCCTCGCGCAGATGGTTGGCCGCACCACTGCCGCCTCGGTTTGGGCCGCTCTCACCTCTATGTTCGCCGCCTCAAGCCGCGCGGGAGTCCGTCAGATCCGTCGTCAGCTTGGATCGCTGAAGAAAAACGACCTCTCTGTTGCGGACTACTACAACAAGATGAAGGGTCTTGTCGACCAGATGGCCATGGCCGGCTCCCCCATCTCCGATGATGAGCTCATGGACTACATCGTCGTTGGCCTAGGCTCCCAGTTTGAAGGAGTGCAGCAGGCCCTCACCATCCTCAACGCAGCGGCCACGTCGCTGTCCCTCTCCGACTTCTACGCGATACTTCTATCATGCCAGGCGATGAAGGAACAGAACGCACAATTGGGCGATTTCTCATCATCAGCCAACGCCGCTGCCCGCGCTGGCGGCGGCCGTCCTTTTGATGCCAATCCAGCCGGGCGCTTTGGAGGCCGTCCATCAGGCGCACCGCAAGGCGGTACTGGAGGTGGTGGTCGCAAAAATCGTCCACGCTGTCAGATCTGCAAGGACTGGGGTCACGAAGCTCTAGCGTGTCGCCAACGGTTCAATCAGACTTACCAGAACGAGGATCGTCGTTCTGGTAATGCTGCGGCTTCCTACCATGATGATCAGCAACAACAGCCATGGTTTTTCGACACGGGCGCCACGGATCATCTCACCAACGACATGTCTCGTCTCGGCGTTCAGGAGCGCTACCAAGGCAAGGATCAAGTCTAGGTTGCTAACGGTACAGGTTTGTCCATATCACATATTGGTCATTCTCGTATTACTGATTCTTTGAAATCTTTAGAATTGAAAAATATTCTTCATGTCCCTGGTTTGAGCAAAAATCTTCTTTCCGTTTATCGACTTGTTTGCGATAATAACGTCTTCCTTGAGTTTCACAAATATTCTTTCTATGTCAAGGACAAAGTCACGAGAAAAACTCTTCTTCAATGTAGAAGTCGTGGTGGTCTTTATCCCCTTACGTTTGGCCGTGCCGTGTCCTCTGCTCGGCACGCTTCATCCGGCATCAAACTTTCTTCGCATCAATGGCATCAGCGTCTTGGTCATCCTTCAAATAGTGTAGTTCGAAATATTGTTAGGAAAAATAATTTGTCGTGTTCCCCTAGTGTTGACTCTTCGGTCTGTGATGCATGTCAACGGGCTAAGAGTCACCAATTACCGTATTATTCTTCTACACGAGTGTCCACTTCTCCTTTAGAGCTTATTCACACAGATGTTTTGGGGACCGGCTTTGTCCTCCTCTGGAGGTTTCAAATACTATGTCAGCTTTATTGATGATTTCAGTCGGTATTGCTGGATTTACTTGCTTAAGAATAAGTCTGATGTTGAGAACATTTTCTACACTTTTCAGCACCATGTTGAGCTTCTTCTAAACACCAAGATTCGTGCCATCCAATCTGACTGGGGTGGTGAATATCATCTCCTACATGCCTATTTTCAGCGCACTGGCATCTCCCATCGTGTTTCATGCCCACACACGTCTCAACAAAACGGTATCGCTGAGCGCAAACATAGACATCTCGTAGAAACAGGCCTAGCTCTCCTTGCTCACTCCTCTCTACCTCTTCGGTGTTGGGACGAAGCTTTTCTTACTGCCTGTTACCTTATTAACCGGATGCCAACACCGGTTATTCAGAACAGCACGCCTCTATCTCGCCTTCTTAACGTGTCTCCTGATTATTCCTTCTTACGCACTTTTGGATGTGCGTGTTGGCCGAGTCTTCGTAAGTATAACTCACGTAAACTTGAGTTTAGATCTAAGATGTGTATTTTCCTAGGGTATAGTCCCATGCACAAAGGATATAAGTGTCTTGATCGCTCCACGGGGCGTATTTATATTTCTCGTGATGTCATCTTCGACGAGGGTGTATTTCCGTTTGCTCAACCAGGGGTCGTGGTCGATGTGTCTCAGTTGCATCCTGTTTCTTTTCTTGAGAATGAACCAGTTTTACAGAATACTAATATGCGTTATGACAGATCTTTGTTACCTATTTACCCTCCCGGTATTTGTTCTTCTGTTCCTATGCAGGAGAGTCAGCCGATTGACGTGCTGCCCGCCCCTGCGATCGACATGCATGGCATGTTGCATGCCTCGGGGATCGCGCCCGCCTATACGTTACCTCCGGCAGTGCCCAACGCGTCTCCTTCCGCTGGGCCGACAGAGACCACCTCGCCCGAGCCATCGTCTCGGCAAGGCCCGTCACCAGGCGCTAGGCCGTCGGCATCCTCCGATACTGGGCTGCTGCCGTCACCTGGTCAGCCCAGCCCACCTGCGTCCACTCTCCCAGACGTACCGGTCTCATCGTCGTCTTCAGCTCCTGACATGCCTCGGGGCGCTTTCACTCAGCGGCAAAATGATGTGCACCGTCCTAAGATTTGTACGGACGGTAATGTACGGTATGATCCGTATCGGCGTCGAGGGTTTCTTGCTGTTCCTTCCTCGCACCGCACCGCCCTTTCGGAGCCTGCTTGTTGTTCTGGGATGGAAGACGAGTTCGCTGCTCTCCAGCATAACAAAACGTGGACTCTGGGTTCTCGACCTCATGGCACAAACATAGTTGGCAGATAGTGGATTTTCAAGACCAAGTTTCGTCCTGATGGGTCTATTGATAAACACAAGGCACGTTTGGTCGCTCGCGGGTTTACTCAGCAGTACGGTATCGACTATCAGGACACGTTCAGCCCAGTTGTGAAGCCAGTTACTGTTAGACTTGTGCTTTCCCTTGCAGTATCTCGTGGGTGGTGCCTACGTCAAGTGGATGTCAGCAATGCGTTTCTCTATGGTTTTTTTGCTGAAGATGTTTACATGCAGCAGCCTCCTGGTTTCGAGGATCCTCAACATCCTCAGTATGTCTGCAAACTTCAGCGTGCCCTCTATGGTCTGAAACAGTCCCCTCGTGCTTGGTATGCCCGCCTGAGTGACAGGTTACATCAGCTAGGTTTCATTTCCAGCACCACAGACACTTCCTTGTTCATCTTTGATCATCAAGGTGTCACTGCTTACATGCTCCTTTATGTTGACGACATTGTTATTGCTGGATCCTCCTCATATGCTGTCGAGCGTCTGGTTGAGACATTGTCCAACACTTTTCCTATTAAGGATCTCGGCCGTCTTGAGTATTTTCTTGGGATAGAAGACTCTTATACAGCTGATGGCATGGTTCTTTCGCAGCATAAGTATGCACTCGACCTCTTGTATCAGGCTAACATGGAAAAATGTAGGGCGGTTACTACACCTTTGTCGGCCACAGAGAAGTTTGCTCGGGGTCTTGGTGATGTTCTAAATCCTGATGATGCTTTCAAATACAGGAGTTTGGTTGGAGGTTTGCAGTATTTGACACTCACACTACCAGACTTGTCTTATGCTCTAAATAAGGTCTGACAGTACCTTTCTCAGCCCACTACGGTTCATTATGAAGCGGTGAAGCGCATTCTTCGTTATGTTCATGGTACAGTGTCCACTGGTCTTCGTCTTCAGAGGTCTCCTTCTACCGTGATTAATGTCGCACCCGGACTTCTAGAGGATACTCACAGCCCGCTAAACAGTAGATGATTGGATTACGGGGCCTACCTGCACCCGCACCTCTTACGAGTAGGCCAACACATATAGTGTGACAACCAATCTCTACTATTCATCGTCTGCGCAAACCATCCCATAGAAATCCGAACACTTCCATTGACGTACTTCATAACATACACACATGGTACGTCAACGGCATTTGAACAAGTGATATCACAACGAATCTCTAAGACACAAATAAATAGAAATAAGTTGCAAATAGCTCTCACTAGAGCAGATATAGCAAATACAATCATCCAGAGGACACATGTCCCAACAAGTCATCATTACATCACAGCGGAAGCATCCAAAGTGTCTGAGTACAGACAAGATCCAAATAGGCCTAAGAGGCCGGAAACGGAAAGACGGAGCCCATCCACGATGTCTCGGATCCTGCCCGGGTCCGCTATCTACTCGTCAGCAGCCTCGTCATACTCCACGTAGTAGCCACCATGGGGATCCTCGAAAACGTAGTCTGCGGAAACCACAACCCCAAAGGGGTCAGTACAGACAAGTACTTGCAAGCAAGACGCACAAGATACCAAAGTGTACCCGGCAACACCAAGTACAGATGCTTTGGGTTCAACGGAAGATAGGGGATACAAACGTGCGGCAGCGGGCTGCCTAACCAACTACAGAGACACGCTACAACATCCGGCTAAAAGAAGGGGATAAGATAGCGTATCGGAACCAACTAACACTAACCTCAAACAAACCCATCCTAGATCTCGCCCCTTATCCAAAGAAGCAATCCGAGGATAACTCGCACATTTGGTTTAGTGATGGTTCAAGTTATTGTGTCAATAAGCCTATTACTAGTCAACATTAGTATTAAATTAGGTGTAAGTTGTCTAATCCTTGTTAGCCAGCCCTATCACCAAGTCATCCATTACCGCGGACAACACGGCTTCTCGAGAAGATTTAACCCTGCAGGGATGCACCAATTTGGCCGTACACGTAAGAATATCCCGCCAGACGGGGATCAAACCCACCAAGCGAGACACTCAACACAACCCAACTCTTCTTCGCATCAAGCCCAAAGAACCCCGTGCAGTTGAGCGCACGGCTAATCAAGCCCCACGAAGAAAAGGGGACCCTCATAGCACTCTAAGAACGTGTCTCCCTAAATGCCGACTACAAAAGTTACCACCCTGGCCTCGGGTTCGCACCTGCATATGCATGCGGCAAATGGAAAACCCGAACTAAATGAGGCGATTTGGACGAGATGCGAATCGAATCAAATTGAGGGGGGCGCCCATACACGCTTCCCACATGCGGTTAGCACGCTCATCATGGATCTAGAGGACAAGAACCTTTATTAAGGTCGACACTAGGAGGCCTCAAAACCATACCCGGCCTCCTGCCGGTGCCTTATCATCAAATTAGCATTACCTCAAACATTAACAGGTTGTTGTTTAACATCGAGCCCCAGAACATAATAACAATATGGTAACAGAAGTAACGGACAACAGACTCGAGCATAAACAACCCTAAGCATGCTAGTAAGACACAGGCAACAAGCAACAGGGTATAGGTGTGGAGGATAGGCTATATCAGGGTTACAGGATAACATGTGATAGGATCGGAACACAAGCAACGAATCTTAAGGCTAGCAGGATAGACAACGGAAAGTATCGATAACCAGTGTGGAAAGGACACAATGGTTCTTGTGAGTGAATACTTGCCTGCAAACTCAGTAGCCTGGTACTGGCTAACTCCTCAGAAGTAGTGTCGTAAACCTCGTCTGTCTCAACGTCGTCGTCTATTCGAGAAGAAGCAAACAAACAACGCAGAGAGACAAATAATCAATAACATGGCATAATGCACAATCATGGGATGATGCATGAGAATTTAATTGATGCACCAAAGATAAGCTAGTTGACATGGTAACATAATTAAATGGGCCCATATGCAATTTGGATTGCATATGGAAAAGCCCATGAATTAGGATTGAATTAAATGATCTACAAATAACCATCATGTGAAAGTTGATTAGAATGATGCATGGATGAAGAAAACAATGAGAAAACAACAATAGCTCCAATTTGATATGTTGTTTACCAAGTTTGGAAGTTTGTTAATTAAGTTATGAAATTTGGCTTCTTAAATGAGTTACACAAGCATTTGTTGTTTTCACCAATTTTAGTTGTTCAAAATAGATAACAAAATTCATATTTGGAAAGAACACAAAATTTTAGGTGGAATACATGTTTCATTTGTTGACAAAGGATTTAAAATGAATTAATTATGAATTAAACAAGTTTGAACAAGATTTAAATGAATTTAATTCAAGTATGAAATTATTTGAATTTTTTTATTTGTTCAAAACATTAAATAAAATTCATATTTGAAAATATTATACTTTTCTGGTTTGAAAACATATTTTATATGTTCAAAAAGAATTTAATTTGACCAAGTTATGAATTTAGCAATTTTAAATGACTTAAACAAGATTTAAATTATTTAACCAATTTTTAATTATTCAAAACAGGGAACAAAGTTTATATTTGGAAAGGTGGTTCAATTTTGCATGGAAAACATATTTTATATGTGCCATTTGAATTAAATTTGAATTAGTTATGAATTTGACCAAATTTGTAATGAGTTGTTTGAATTTGAATTTTGAAAACATTTGAAATGTTCAAAACAGTAAAAAAATGATTTAAACATGTAGATAATTAAATTTGGTTTGGAAAACATATTTTATTTATTATATTTGGATTTGAAATACAAAAGTTATTTGAATTTGAAATTTCAGGGGCTATTTTGTGAATTAAACAGTTACAGAAATGTTCCAGGGGCTTAGGTGCGAAAAAGGAATTACAGAAGGGCCCCTGGGAACCTTTTCCACGCAGCAGATCAACCCCTGGGTCACTGGCCTGTGGGCCAGCGCCCAGCTGGCGCTGCGTGGCGCGCGTGTGTGTGCCTCCGTGGCAACCACGGCCACTGGCAGGTGGGGCCTGCGCGCCTGCGTGGCAAAGGAGCAAAAATTGGGGATTTAATCCGCGCTGCGGGGATCGAACCCGCGACGCTGCGCTGCGCGCCGTGCGATCTAACCACTACGGTGTGGATTCGTTTGGTGACAGAGAGGAGGTGCGCGTGGTTTTGAGGTTCCGTTGCGCTTATCTGACGAAACTGAACAAAGGTTCAGTCTTGAACCTGATAGAGGTGGACGGACGCCGGCGGCGAGCTGCACTGCGGTGGCTGCTGCTCATGTGCGTTGTGCTGCGAGGGATGCGTGCTGGTGTGCCACGGATGCAGAGGGAAAAAAACGAGGGGGACGTGCTCACCGGGGGGGTAGAAGGAGGTGGCCGTGCTCGGTGGAGAAGACGGTGACGACGGCGACAGACAGGTGGACGACGGCGACGATCCAGGGCCTCCCAGGCCCTGGCGATGAAGCGAGGAGGGAGAGGGAGTAGCGGGGAACTCGTTCCCGTGCCTATCCTGCGCGGAGGAGGTCCATGGCGACGGCGATCGCCGGCCGCTGTCGCTCTGCGGTGCGGTGGTGGAGGAACAGAGAACCAGCGAGAGGGAGAGAGAAGAAAGGAGGAGGAGAAAAAGATGGCGGCGGCGGCAGAGCGATGGAGGAGGGAGAGAGGAAGCCCTAGGGCACGGCCTAGGGGCTAGATAGAGGGAGGAGGGGGAGCAGGTGAGCTCCTACTCGGTGGGGAGCCCCCCTCCTCTCTGTGTCTCCGTACAGAGGTAAGGGAAGGGGTACGCAGGCCGTGGGCTGGTGGGCTGGGCTGGCCTGCCCCCTTCTCTCTCTGTTTTTTTTTTGTTTTCTGTTTTCTGATTCTGTTTTTTTTGCAGGAAAGAAAAAGGAAAGAAAGAAGAGAAAATGAAGGGTTTTTGTGATTGAAAAATTTGAGGATAATTTTTTATGAGTTATTTATCACAAAAGCACAAGTGTGCAACTTTCTGTTTTTCAAAAATTCAAAGTTGATTGCTGTTTCAACTTCAAATGGATTTGATTGAATTTTGGTATTAATTGAATACTTGTAAGAAGCAAGTTAATAGTTTTTAATTTCAAGTTTATTAGGAACAAATGATTGGTTTGATTTGTAATTTTCATTTGAATAATTGTAACAGAACAAGTATGAAACAAGAATTTGAAATTTGTTTGAAATTCAAATGGAAAAACAAAGGAAAACAAATGCAATGCTTATGATGACATGATGCAAAACATAAATTAACAAAAAGCAAACATTGTAAGGCTGTTTTTCATACTTGGGATGTTACACTTAATATTTTCACGGATGCTGATTGGGCTGGATGTTCTGATGATCGTTGCTCCACTGGTGGATTTGTTGTGTACCTTGGGCCTAATCTTGTCTCTTGGAGCTCACGTAAGCAACCCACTGTCTCTCGTTCTAGTACTAAGGCAGAATACAAGGCATTGGCAAATGGGACAGCTGAGGCAGTTTGGATTCAGTCTGTTCTTCGAGAGCTTGGTGTGCATCAGTCTCGGCCTCCTGTTCTTTGGTGCGACAATCTTGGTGCCACGTACTTATCTACCAATCTGATGTTTCATGCGAGAACGAAGCACATTGAAGTTGATTTTCATTTTGTGCGGGAGAAGGTTGCTCTCGGTGCTCTCGATGTTCGCTTTATCTCATCTGGTGATCATCTTGCTGATATATTCACTAAACCATGTACCCACCTAATGCTCCGGCGTTTTCGTTCCAATCTCAACCTTGTTCACAACGGTTCAGATTGAGGGGAGTATTAGAGTTATGGTAGGTTTAGATTCCTAGTAGGATTAGGTTTAGAGTCCTAGTAGGATTAGGTCTTGTATCTTTGTGGACACGTTCATCCACCTATATAATGAGAGCCAACCGTGTGGGCTAACCACGGCAAACAATTATCGTTAACTCAGAGAGTTGTTTTCTCTTGCTCTTCAGGAATTAGTAGGATAAATCAACTGCATTGCATGAATGTGCACCGGATTTTCTTTTCATATTTCTAGTTGATTAGTTTTCAAGAGAACTGTATCCAAGCTAGGACAATCCCTCCTCACCAGCTCCATACTAAAAATCCAGACTAGTTATTCAGTTGTTTTAGCTTCTGAAAACGATAGTGCCATATGCACAACATTTCCTCTGATTTGTTTTTCCTGATATATGTATCTGTGCTGGTCAATTCCTTTTTCTGCATAGTTCCAACCTGACGATGAGTACACTCTTGCCTCTTCGGCTTGTGTTGTGTCAGATAGTACTAACTTGGAATGCAAATCTGAATTTTCAGGAAGTAGCTGAAGAGTAATTTTCAGGAGTAACTGGTTCTACATCTAGCTTCATGATGTAGTCCCTTTGACAGCAACAAGATACTCCATCGGTGCCTTGGGTCTTCCAACTACTGTTAGTTGGTACCCTTGGTATGACGTCCAAGAGGTCAGCGTCATTCCACTCAACTTGCCTACTTGTTACTCTATGATGTGTTGGCAAGTGACGTCGTTACTGCACGCACAAGTGATTACTGCTGCAAGCTACTGCTTTCAATTACTGCTGCACGCACAAGTCATACAGAGAACCACATTGTACTCCTAGAAAAGAATCACAAAGTTTCAGATTTGAATGTTCTACGGGCAAGTTTACTTAAGAAAGCTACTCCACCTTAGCAAGCAAGTTTTTAAGCAAACCTGAACTTTTTCAAGTAGCTCTTTTGCCCAGGTTTAGTGGGGGGCTTACGCACCGGTTGCCCAACCGGGTTTCGCAAATCTGGGCTAAAGGCCCCCCTAATGATCCGGTGGTTGATACCAACCGGGGTAAAAGGGGTGCCAACGTGTGCTCTGCGCAACGTGCAGGAAGGCACCCTTTTACCCCGGTTGGTAACACGAACCGGGGCAAAAGGAACAAGATGGTCATCGGTCTGTGTGCCTCATATTTAGGAAGATGGTTTGTCTGCTCCCTCCGGGTACTTCTGATCAACTAAGAAGTTTAAATATGGAATTGTCCATTCTGGGTTAACGAGCATGATTTCAATTGACTCGGAAACCAGAGGATAGTCGACATCTCCACCTTTTATCGATGGTTCATACAAATGTTGGACAAACACACCTGGTGGTAGAATTTTCACCCTTTCTGATCCCATGCGGGCTAATGCGTCCGCGTTCCAGTTTTCCTCCCTTTTGACGTTGAGTACTTCAAATCCCAAGAAGTAGATTGCAAACTCGTCCACCGTTCTCCGATATTCGGCCATGATGGGACTTTTTGCTTCCCACGTTTGGTTGAGCTGGTGCTATACCAAATCTGAGTCTCCATAGCATAAGATGCGCTTAACACCTATTTCCTTTGCAATATGCAAGCCATGAAGCAGAGCCTCGTATTCTGCCACGTTATTACTGGCATTGAAGTGTATTTGTAATACATACTCCATTGTGTCTCCTTTAGGGGATTTTAGGACTACACCAGCTCCAGCGCCCTCCTTCATCTTGGATCCGTCAAAGTGCATGATCCAGTACTCGGACTCCGGCATTGGTGTTTTTCCATTGCTTCTGTCCAGTCGGCGACAAAATCTGCCAGAACCTAGGATTTTATTGCCGTCCTGGGTTGGTACTTAATGTGGAATGCTGCTAGCTCGATGCCCCATTTGGCTACTCGGCTAGTTTCCTCCGCATTGTTTATTATATCCCCTAGCGGTGCTTTACATACCACTGTTATGGAATGTCCTTGGAAGTAATGACGAAGTTTCCGAGATGCGAAAAATACACCATATGCCAGTTTTTGATAGTGTGGGTACCTTTGTTTGGACTCGGAGAAAACATCGCTTACATAGTATACTGGACGCTGATCTGGTATGCTTTGTTCGTCTTTCTTCCTTTCCACAACTATCACCGCACTAATAACCCGGTTTGTAGCCGTAAGATACAGTAACATAGGTTCTTCGTCTTTTGGGGATGCCAAAATCGGAGCTTTCATTAAAGTTTCTTTCAACTGGGTTAATGCTGCATCTGCTTCTTTTGTCCACTCGAATTTGTCGGATTTCTTCAACAACTTGTATAGTGGCAGAGCTTTGTCCCCTGGTCGGCTAATAAACATGCTAACAGCTGCTGCAGAACCCGTCAATCTTTGTACATCTTTTACGCACGTAGGCTTGGAGATGTTTAAGATTGCTTTGATCTTTTTTGGGTTTACTTCTATTCCTCTATGAGAAACGATGAAACCCAGAAGTTTTCCTGAGGGGACCCCGAATACGCACTTTAATGGATTTAGCTTCATCTTATAAGTGCGCAAATTTTCGAAGGTTTCTCGCAAATCTTCAAGGAGTGTATCTTTTTTCTTGGACACGACAGCAATGTCATCCAGGTAAACATGGACGTTTTTGCCAATCTGACTATGCAAACATCGTTGCATGCAACGCTGGTAAGTTGCCCCGGCGTTCTTCAGGCCGAACGGCATGGTTATGTAATAGTACGTCCCATACGGGGTTATGAAGGAGGTTTTGATTTGATCTTCTTCCTTCATGCGTATTTGATGATACCCGGAATATGCATCCAAAAAACATAAAACCTCAGAGCCAGCAGTGGCATCTATTATTTGATCGATTCGCGGTAACGCAAATCTATCTTTTGGACACAACTTGTTCAAACCGGTATAATCTATACACATCCTAAGGGCAGTACTGTCTTTTTTTGGGACTAATACTGGGTTTGCTGACCATTCAGTATGTATAACTTCCCGGATAAAATCTGCTGCCAAAAGCCGGATAATCTCCTTGCCGATGGCCTTCCGTCTTCTTCCGTCAAATCGACGGAGACCTTGTTTGACGGGTTTGGATCCTGGAATCACCTTAAGTTGATGCTCAGCAAGTTCCCTGGGTACGCGTGGCATGTCCGCAGGACACCATGCGAAAATGTCCCAGTTCTCACGGAGGAACTTGATGAGCTCGCTTTCCTATTTGTCGGTCATTCCAGTTCCTACTACGACAAACGTTGTCGGATCTTTAGGATCTAGGATTACCTGTCTTGTGTTCTCGGAAGCTTTGAAGCTATCTGCTGGCATCCGACTTTCTTTTCCTGCCGGCATTTCTGTCGGCGATACTTCTTTTGCCAGCTCTTTCAATTCTTCCTTTGCTATCACTTTTTCTGCGCAAAGGGCGTTTTCTTTTTCCAGCTCGTTTGCCAATTTGAAGTCTCCCGTTATGGTGATTACTCCTACTTTTGGTCCTGGCATCTTCAGCTTGTTATAAATATAACATGATCTTGCCATAAATTTGGCAAAAGCTGGGCGTCCGAGTATTGCGTGATACACGCTTTCGAACGGCACAACCTCGAAGGATACTTTTTCCTGACGGAAGTGATCTTTGTCTCCGAAGGTTACATCTAGGGAAATTTCTCCTAGGGATCGTGCTTGTCTGCCAGGGACGATACCGTGAAAACGTATGTTGCTGTGATTGAGTTGGGTCTCCGAGATTCGCAGATGCTTCAGTGTATCCAGGTACATTATGTTAATGCTGGATCCTCCATTCATCATCACTCTTTTTAGCCTAGTGTTTTGAACAATAGGACTTACAATCAGAGCTTGCGTGCCGGGTTCAGGGATATTTCCGGGATGATCAGACTGATCCCAGGTAATTGGTGTATTTGAGTACTTCAAGAATTTCGGGGTTGCAGGGACAACCGCGTTTATTTCTCAAAGCGTTCTCTTTGCCACCTTAGCTGCGGGAGTTGCTAGGAAAGTTAGGTTGCATTCTCCATCAACTCTCGGAAACTTAGGCTCGCATTTTCGCTGTTGTTCCTGGATTTTTTCGTCAGTGTCTGTTTCACTGTCTTCTTTTTCAGCTTCTGACTTTTGCTTGGAGAATTCCCTCTTGGAGTTCTTCCCTTTGTTTTCGGGTCCTGCACTGCCTTTCATATGCTTGTTCAAGCGGCATTGTGCGTTAGTATGGGTGGGTTTCCCAAATTGCGAGTGGTGGACACAGTTTTCCGACTTTATTTTTTCCCACTCTACTTTGGTGTAATTTATCGGCTCTGTGCTTCGTCCTTTCCACTTGTTCCCATTTTCTCTTTCAAAGGCTATGTTAACTTCTTTGGGCTTCTGCGTTGCTTCGGGAGTTGCTTTTTTCTCAGTGCGAGGGGTCTTTTTGGCTTGGATCAAAGTGTCGATATTGCCGCCTCTCGCTCTGATGTCGTCTTCGGCCGCTGCGTGCTCATTGGCGGTTGTAAGCATAGATCCGAGATCTTTGTGCTTTTTGGAACTGATCATGAACGGTACGAGGCCGTGTTTTAAGCTATTGACAAAAGCATGCATTGCTTGAACGTTAGTTACTCCAGAGCAACTAATCTTCATTGCCGTCCATCTTGAGATGAAATCCACGTACGGTTCGTCCTCAAACTGGGTGCAGCGGTTTAGCTGGTTGATGCTGTTTGGGCGCTTGTAAGTTCCCCGGAAATGCTGAGTAAATACTCTAGCCATATCATCCCAGCTATCCACAGTCTGTGATGGTAATCCATTGATCCAATCTCTCGCTCCATCCAGTAACATTAGGGGGAGGAATTTTACTGCCTCCAAATCTGTTCCATTGTTGATCTGAACGGCTGTATAGTAGTCTGAGAGCCAGGTATCCGGGTTTGTGCTGCCGGTGTATTTTTGGTATGTTGGACCAACTTTGGCAAAGCCAGAATGCAGAGTTATTCTTCGGATCCTGTCAGTGAAACACTTGGGTCCAAAGTATAAATCGTCTCTTTCCGCTCTGTCCATGTGTGCGGAGTATCTGCCGGCTGAATGGACAGAAGAGGATCTACTCCTTTCTTTTCCATTGTGGTGCGGGCGCGCTTTTCCGGGATTATCTCTATTTACTCCGTGACCTTGCCCTTTGGAATAAGGTGGAGTTCTACTCCTGTATCTTTCCTTATTCCTAGGGGCCTCGGGGATCTCTCACGCCTGTGAGGCATATCCTGTCTTCCCGCATTTTCTGCAGGGCGTCTCGGAGGCGGCATTAATTTTCCGTCCTTCCGGTTTTTCTCTTCCCGATCGCGAGGATTAATTCCATCTTTCGGGAGATGGGATCCGGTTCTGGACGCTTCATCCCTATTGTCGGGTTTTTTCTTGTCCTTTCTCGGATCTGATTTCTTCTCTTTTGAATTGTTTGAATCTCCAGGTTCTTCCGGTCCAGGTGCTCCAGCGGCGCATGTAGCTGTCTTGCATAGGGCGGAGTCGTCATGCAACTTCCCTGATCGCTCTTGCCCCCGATGTTGTTGTTGAAATGCTTTTCCTAAGAAAGCATACACCCCTTGAAGTTTTTCACCATTGGAGTACATATCGTTGTTGAGGATGGCGAATGCCGCTTCCGCGTTTTCTGCAGCGGTTTTATATATTGGATCGCCTCTGGCATCTTTGTCGTTTACCTGCTTTTGCCAATATGGGTTGTGGAACCTTTCTTTTGGCGGCAGTACTTCCGGTTTTGCGATTCCGGGTAACCGCGTAGGTTTAATGCCAGATCTATTCTTTCTCTCGTATTCCTCGATTTCTTCCCGCATGAGCTTGATGTCAGCCTGGGTTTTTTGGAGGTGTTCTCGAGTTCGAAATAGATGTTGTTGTTGCCTTTGGAGAGCTTGTCTCCGGGATTCCAGCACTTCATGGGGCTCATGTGGTCCCACTGGTGTTTGGAGTAATTCCTGCCCGTCCTGTTCTGTTATTGGCGGAACAAGGATTTCCTTTGTTTTTTTCTCCGCAGGTTTTACTCCGCTTGCGTCTCCTACTTCCGGGCTTTCATTGGCTGGATCGGCCAACTTCTTCTTCCGGAGCTTATACTGGAGCTTTTTACTAGCTTTTTATTTCTTCTTGGAAGAGGGAGGTTTCCTACAGGGTTCTTCCTCTGTCAATTCTTTGACGTCGGGGAATTTTGGAGAAGTTTCTCCTTCTTCTCTCTCTTCCTCTGGCGGAGGCGTTCTAGGGCTTTCCTGACTGTCGGCATCCGTGTTTTCAGCCGTTTTTGCGATCAGCACTTCGTGGAATCCCTCTTGGAAGGATTTGACCTTTCTTTCGAAAGCGTCTTCGTCTTCGTCTTCGGTATCGAAGTGATCCGATCCGGGTTCCGACTCTAATCTCGCCTCGATGGCGGCCAATACAGAGTCAGCTTCTGAGTGTGTCGTGATGTCGACGGATGTCGGATCTTCCACCTCTGTTGTGGGAGTGTTGTTTTCTGCTTCTTGCACGGGATTGCTTTCATCCGTGTTTTTGGCGATCTCGGACTGCACCATGCCGATAAAGTGCGATTTAGCAGTATATCGACGATCTGAGCAAAATCCGGCATCATAGTCGTCTTCGACTGGGTATAGGGCGGGTGGGATAAATTTGCTCCCACCACAGAATCCCATTGCTTCTGCAGTTAATCCGATAAAGATGTTTGCATATCCAATCGGTAAAACGCAGGCACTTACCTGTTGATCCCGCGCCGGCATGTACGATCCATTGTCGAGGAAGCGCCCGATGTCGTTCTCGAATTCCAGGCTTCCGACAGTTATTGTACTGCCGATTCCGCCGAGTATCGCCGATCGAAACATAACGCCTGACGTTGCTGGCCCCACGGTGGGCGCCAACTGTCGAGACATCGTGGTAGATTTCATAGACGGGGGTGCCATGAGACTACCGATAGAGACGTGGGGGGACGTGATTGTACGATGATCAAGGACACAGGGTTTTACCCAGGTTCAGTACGACACAGTAATGCGGCATTCCTACTCCTGCAATCTCACTATCCATGACTAAAGCGTGGGAATACAGAGTACAATGTGAGGTTCTATTAGCTGCTCGTCAAGGATCAACCTCTCCGCGAGTTAGCCTTTAGCTTCTTGTCTATCTATCTTATCTCCCGTCCGGCTTTATATAATAGCCGGGTTAGGGCATACAGAGAAGGAAACCTAGAAGACTACGGTATGTGTTAACTTGGAAAGTAAGGAATCCGCCTTCTGCTCCAAGCCGTATCACGTGGGCCGTGATCCGGGTTCTTCTAGAATCCGGCTTCCGTGCGTCAGCTTACTGGGCCGCCCAATGGACCATAGCCCACTACCATTTAGGCCACCCTGGTAATCCGGCACTTTAGACTACCATCTGATATACCCCTAGTTGGGGTATATCCGACAAGCTGTCTCTCGGCACCCTGCCGGAGAGGAGATCATCACCGGAGGCCTCTTCATCACCATGCCTGCCTCCGGAGTGATGCGTGAGTACTTCATCCTTGGACTACGGGTCCATAGCAGTAGCTAGATGGTTGTATTCTCCTCCTATGCCTCCATGTTGAGATCTCGTGAGCTGCCTAACATGATCGAGATTGTTCTTATGTAATTCTATGTGCTGTGTTTGCTGGGATCCAATGAATATTGAACTTATGCCAAGTTGATTATAGTCTTTTATTGCATATGTTATTTGTGATCTTGCATGCTTTCCGTTGCTAGTGGTTCTTTGGCCAAGTAGTTGCTAGTGACTACAAGAGGGAGTATTTATGCTTGATAGTGGGTTCATGCCTCCTTTTTGCCTGTGCTCGAGTGACAGAAATGTGACGGGGGAGGATGTGTTGTTGCCACTAGAGAGAAAACAGCGTTGTGAGTGCCCGCGTGTACAATCATTGCTTACATTACACACATTACTTAATGCGATTATCTGGTGCTTGCAACTTAATACCTACGGGGGTTTGGATGATAACCTAAGGGTGGATTATTAGTCATAGATGCAGTTGGATTACGGTTTATGTATATTGTTGTAATGCCCACACTAAATATCGTAGTAGTTATCATGTCATGGATGTGCACTACGGTGCAACCTTTATTTGTCAATTTCCTAGCTGTAAGTTGTTCACCCAGCATGCTATCTTGTATGGAGAGACACCACTAGTGAACCTATGAACCCCGGTCCATTTTCTTATACTGTTAAACAAACCACTACAATTTCCTGCTTTCTTTACTTACTGCAAGCATACATTATTTTCCACACTATACATCTAATCTTTGTTTCCAGCAAGACCGGTGAGATTGACAACCTCACTGTACCGTTGGGACAAAGTATTTTGGTTGTATTGTGTGTAGGTTCCACGTTGTTGCTGACACCGGTGAGCCATCACCACTGTCAGTGGCATCAACCTTCCGAAGATCATCCTTCTCCTACTGGATTGATAACCTTGGTTCTTAACCGAGGGAAATTCTTACTGCTGCACTCATCATACCCTCCTCTTGGGGTTCCCAACACGCTATCAAGGTATCATTGAGGCGTAGCATCAAGGAAATTTATGGCGCCGTTGCCGGGGAGAAAGAAGACTTCTGGCAAGGGGAGTCTCTCACTCTCAACATCTTTATTTTGTTTATTGTCTTGTTTTTATTTTTTTCTTGTTTTGCTTCTTTATATCAAAAACACACAAAAATTAGTTTACTTCATAGCTGTTATTTATTTGCTTGCTTTTATTCTGCTAAAATGAGCTCCTCCTAGAATACTAAGTTGTGTGACTTCACTAGCACAAACAACAATGATTTTATTTGCACACTTATTGCTCCACCTGCCCCTGCTGCTGTTTTCTATGAAATTAAACCTGCTTTATGAAATCTTGTTATGAAAGAGAAATTTTCTGGTGTTAGTACTGATGATGCTGCTGCTCACCTTAATAATTTTGTTGAACTATGTGAGATGCAAAAATATAAAGATGTGGATGGAGATATTATTAAACTGAAATTATTTCCTTTCTCTTTGATAGGAAGAGCTAAAGAATGGTTGCTATCTTTGCCTAGAAATAGTATTGATTCATGGACTAAGTGTAAAGATGCTTTCATTGGAAAATATTATCCTCCAGCTAAGATTATATCCCTGAGAAGTGACATAATGAATTTTAAACAATTTGATAATGAACATGTTGCTAAAGCTTGGGAAAGAATGAAAACTATGGTGAAGAATTGTCCCACTCATGGACTGACTACTTGGATGATTACACAAACCTTTTATGCAGGACTGAATTTCTCCTCAAGGAACCTATTGGATTCAGCTTCTGGAGGTACCTTTATGTCCATCACTTTGGACAATGCAACAAAGCTTCTTGATGATATGATGATAAATTATTCAGAGTGGCACATTGAGAGAGCTCCACAAGGTAAGAAGGTAAATTCTGTTTAGGAAACCTCCTCTTTGAGTGAAAGGTTTGATGCTATTATGTCTATGCTTGTTAATGGTAAAGCTCAAGTTGATCCAAATAATGTTCCTTTAGCCTCTTTGGTTGCTCAAGAAGAGCATGTTGATGTGAACTTTATTAGAAATAATAATTTTAACAACAATGCTTATAGAAATAATTTTGGTGGAAACAATTATTAGCCTTATCCTCCTAATAATAGTTATGGTAATTCTTATGGAAATTCCTACAAAAATAATAAAATCTCTACCTCTGATCTTGAAAACATGCTTAGAGAATTTATTAGCACACAAACTGCTTTTAATAAATCTGTTGAGGAAAAGCTTGGAAAAATAGATGTTCTTGCCTCTAAAGTAGATAGCCTAGGTATTGCTGTTGATTTTCTAAAACCGAAGGTTTTGCCACATTATTTTAAAGAAAGTAAAACTTTGAATGCCATCCAAGTTCGAATTGATAATAATGTTAGGTTGATGGCTGAATTACGTGCTAGGTGGGAAAGAGAAGATGAATTGGCTAAAAAGAATAATATTGCTAGAGTTTGCACTATCACCACAACTAGTAAAACTGAAGCTCCAAGTGCTAGTAAACCTCCTGCTATCAATGGTAAAGTAGTTGGTGTTAACAAAGTCTCCACCCCTTTGGTGAAACGTGCTAAATTGCCTCAAATTGTTGAAATTGCTTCTAATAAAAGTGCTTAATTTTTAGAGATGTGGGAGATAATGGTCCCATTACTTTTGATGATAATAATATTGATTTTGATGATTGCAATATCTCTGAAGTTATTATGTTCCTACAAAAGCTTGCTAGAAGTCCCAATGCTAGTGCCATGAATATGGCCTTTACTAAACATATTACCAATGCTCTCATGAAAGTTAAGGAAGAAAAGCTGAAACTTGGAACTTCTATCCCTAGGAAATTATATGATGGTTGGGAACCCATTATTAAGATAAAGGTAAATGATTTTGATTGCAATGCTTTTTGTGATCTTGGTGCTAGTTTCTCTGTTATGCCTAAAAAGCTTTATGATATTCTTGATCTGCCATCGTTGGAACACTTTTATTTGGATGTTCATCTTGCTGATAATGCTAAGAAGAAACCTTTAGGTAGAATTGATGATGTTCTTATTATGGTTAACAATAACCTTGTCCCTGTTGATTTTGTTGTTATGAACATTGAATGCAACGCTTCTTGTCCTATTATTTTGGGAAGACCTTTTCTTAGAACACTTGGTGCTGTTATTGATATGAAAGAGGGGAGTATTAAATATCAATTCCCACTCAAGAAAGGTATGGAACACTTTCCTAGAAAGAGAATGAAGCTACCTTTTGACTCTATTATTAGAGCAAGTTATGATGTTGATGCTTCTTCACTTGGAAATACTTGAGTTGCTTTCTATGCCTAGCTGAAAGGCGTTAAAGAAAAGCGCTACCGGGAGACAACCCGTTTTATTTCTCTGTTTTCAACCCGTTTTTCTTCGTTTTCTTTTTTTTTCGTTGGGAAACCCCAGGAGGAAGGTATGATGATCACATCATCAGTTTTCCCTCAGAAAGAAACCAAGGTTTAATCGACCAGTAGGAGGAAGGAGTAACTTCAGAAGGTTGAAGCAGCTGAGATGGCAGGGCACACTACTAACTTGATGGTGCAGATCTTGCACTCGTTGGGAATCCCCAAGAGGAAGGTATGATGAGCACAACAACAGTTTTTCCTCAGAAAGAAACCAAGGTTTAATCGAGCAGTAGGAGGAAGGAGTAACTTCACAAGGTTGAAGAAGTTGAGATGGAAGGGCGCACTACCTGTTCAGAAGAACCTTGGAACCTACACAGCACAATCAAATCACTTTGCCCCAACGAAGCAGCGAGGTTGTCAATCTCACGATTTTGCTGAACACAAAGAGGTTAAACATATGGTGTGGAAAACAGTATGAAAACAGTATGAAAGCATTAGCAACAGTATGAAAGTAGTAGATGTTTATCAGTATGAGGAAAATGGACCGGGGTCCACAGTTCACTAGTGGTGTCTCTCCGTGAAAGATAAATAACATGTGTGGTGAAGCAATTACATATGGGCAATTGACAGAAATGAAGTCTGCATCGTAGTGCATATGCAAGACATAAAGATTACTACGTGATTCATGCGGGCATTACAACAAGATACATAGACCATCATCCAACTGCATCTATGACTAATAATCCACCCTCCGAATATCATCCGAACAAATGTTGGGTATTAATTTGCAAGCAACAGATAATTGCAGTAAGCACAGTGTGTAATGTAAACAATAACATCATCCTTAGACAAAGCATTGTTGTTTTCTCCCTAATGGAAACAACACATTCTCCATCCGTCACGTTTCTGTCACTCGAGCACAAATGCAAAGGAGGTATGAACCCACTATCGAGCATAAATACTCCCTCTTGGAGTTACTAGCATCTACTTGGCCAGAGCATCTACTAACAACGGAGAGCATGCAACATCATAAATAACGTATGCATGAGGATAACTTGATAGATTGATAATCAGAAGACATAGCATTCAACATTCATCAGATCCCAGCAAACACAACATGTAGCATTACATAAAGAGATTGATCATGTTAGGCAGCTCACAAGATCTAAACATGAGGCACAAAATGGAGATAACAGCCATCTAGCTACTGCTATGGACCCGTAGTCCAAGGATGAACTACTCATGCATCACCTTGGAGGAGGGCATGGTGGTGTAGACCCCTCCGGTGATGAATTCCCCTCCCGGCAGGGTGTCGGGGAGAGCTCCAGAACCCTCTCGATCTCGGGATGACGATGACGGCGGCCTCGGGTGTTTCTCGGGAAAAGCAGGATATCTCTAGGGTTTACGCCACGGGGGGATTAAATAGGCAAAGGCGGTGGAGGCCTAGGCCCCACACTACCCCATGGCGCGGCCAGGGGGCGCCGCCCTATGGTATGGGCCCCCTCAGGCCCCCCTAGGGGTTTCTTTGGGACTCCATGGAACCTTCGGGAATTCTAAGACTTCCGGGCTTCGAATTTTCCAATTATGAGAATATTTCTAGAACAACTTTTCTGAAACTAAAAACAACAGAAAACAGGGAACTGGCTCTATGACATCTTGTCATTAGGTTAGTCCGGGAAATCGATAAAAATGACATAAAGTGTATAGCAAACCTGTGGGAAACAATAAGAAAACAACATGAACCATCAGAAATTAAGGATACGTTTATGACGTATAACCCCCCGATACGTCCATTTTACATCACTATTATATATCTTAATTTTCTGTTATTCATCGATATAATTCATGTTATGATGCATTACACCATTCTTCGTCCTTTTTATCATCATTCACCTCTTCTTTTTCATCCAATGAGCTTCCAGTTTCAGCAATTTCTTCTTCCATAGGCTCCTGTAAAAGGTGAGTGTCCTCTTGTGAGGAAAGGAGCCTCTCTTTATAATAAATGATATACTCATTATTGCCAAAAATTTCTAAACAAATAATTAATATGAAAGAGATTGTTAATTTAAGTCCTTTTGAAGCAATGCAAGTTTCATAATTCTCAACCATGAAGGAATCTACCTCAGAACCTGCCTAAATGTAATAAATTGTTCTACTTGTTCGGATCCAAGATGAAGATAATTAACCCCATGATAGGTTGCAATTAAAGGTCCTTTACTACAGCGACACTGGAATTCAATTTTTTATCATGTTGCTCGGAGCAACAATTTATATCATGAAGATCAAGCAAATTTGAGGAATCTTATTCAACTTTTATAACATACCTCTAAAGATTTTACCCTCTTTTGATTATGTATACTTTATATATAATTCTCTAGCGTCTATTAACATAGAGGTTCTAGTAGGTTCATCCATAGCAAAAGCATCAAAACAAGTGATGACCCACAAGTATAGCGGGTGTATCATAGTACTTCCGATAAATAAGAGTGTCGATCCCAACGAGGAGCAGAAGCTGTTGGCAAGCAGTTTGGATAAAGGATTCACTGTAAATACTAGCATATAGGTTTTGAGGGTTTTTTGATATAACAGATAAGTAAAATACAAGTAAATAAAAGACATTAATCATAATTTTAGCAAGTGGCCCAATCCTTTCTAGAGCAAAAGACAAGCCGGTTTGTTTACTTATGATGACCAAACGTTCTTCAGGACACATGGGAATTTCGTCAAGTGCTTTCGCTTCATACAACTGATTAATCTTTTTTATATAGGTGTTGTGTGGGTGAACCTATGCTAATGTACTGCCCTAACTTGGAATACATACTTTTGATTGTACCCCTTGCAAGCATCCGCAACTACAAGAAAGTAATTAAGATAAATCTAACCATAGCCTTAAACTTTGGGATCCTACACTCCCTCATGCATCGGTTTCCTAACGGGAGATTAGGTTTCTGTCACTCCGGCAACCTCACAATTAGTAGCCGAATACACAATGCATTCTCCGAGGACCATAAAGGTGAAGTATCATGTAGTCGATGTTCACATGACACCACTAGAATAATAGCACCACAAGTTAAATATCAAACCATTAAATATTACTCAACATAATTCCACTACTAACATCTTCACTTCTCCCATGTCCTAAAGAACTAAGCGAACTACTCACAAGACATCATATGGATCATGATCAAAGGTGATATAATTATGAATAACAATCTGGACATAAACCTTAATTCAACAGTTTCACTCAATAGCATCAACCACAAGGAGTAATTAACACCGAGAAAGTTTCCCCTATGAAATAGACAAGATTCAACCCTAGATGTTACAGCGGAACGAAGTGGAGCGGTGGAGACGATGGTGATGGCGGTGGAGATGATGATGATGATCCCAATGAAGTCCATCTCGATGACGGTGACGATGGCGATGATTTCCCCCTCCAGGAAGGAATTTCCCCTGCAGATTTCTCCCTGCCGGGGAGATTTTCTCTCTCTGTTGTTTTCCGCCTCGTGGAGGCAGCGGAATATTTTCTCGATGACTCCCCGAGTCTTAGGGTTTTGCGGGATGAAATACGCGAACGGGCACCGGAGTGGTGGGCCAGGGCCAACACACCACATGGCGGCACGACCAAGGGGTAGCCCGTGCCATGGCATGGTGTGGGCCCCTGGTGGCCCACCTATGCCTCCCCTTTTGGCTGCCTCCGACATGTGGCAAAATAGGAACTTCACGATGTTTTCCATGAATCGACGATCTTCAGAAATATGGTATCTTGACGGTCCATTTTCTAGCAGAATTCTCGTTCCGACAGTTAATTCTCCAATAATCATCAAACATGGAAAATAGATGAAATAACACAAGTATCATCTCTAAATATGAAATATATCAATTAATAGCAGTAAATTATGATATAAATAGTGATGCAAAATGGACGTATCAGCAAGTAAAAGACTAGAAACTAGAGAACTAATTATTTTGGGGTTTTGATAAAGAGAAAACAAGACTAAACAAAAGTAAATTAAACGAGAAGAAAACAAAAGAAAGAGAGTGGAAGTGTGAGACTCCCCTTGCAACGAGCTAGAAGTCCCTAGCAACGGCGCCATAAAAAGTACTTGATGCTGACGTGATCACACGCTCGTTGGGAGACCCCAAGCGGAAGGTATGATGTAGTCTAGTGTAAAATTTCCCCCAGTATGGAACCAGAGCTTATCGAACCAGTAAGACTTCGTAGTATTGAAGAAGGTTACTTTATCAACGACGCCAGAAAATACTGGTGTGTAGATGACGAAGCGTGGAACCTGCACACAAGCACAAACTCTCTCTTGCCCCAACTTTCCAGAAGGTTGTCAATCTTCTGGTCTTGCTGAAAACAGGAGAATTCAACGTATAGAGTCTTCGAAAACAATAAAAGTAAAAATGGAACAACGAGGAAAAAATTGATTAAAAGTGCTTAAAAGAAGGTTTGCAATATGAGGAAAATAGTACCGGGGGCCATAGGTTTACTGGTGGTGTCTCTCCAAAGAAAACAAACATGCAGGGTGAACAAATTATAGCTGGGCAATTGACAAATCAGAAACGTATAACAATACTATTATGAAGAGATAAATTTCACGGGATCTAACATTGTAGGCGTTACGTCAAGGCATATGGACCGCTACCTAGCATGCATCCATATCTAAAATTCCACCTCAAGAAAGCTATCTAGCAAATCCCTTGGTATTAAGTTGCAGCAACAAAATGATTGCTATGTGTGCAACAGACAAATACATTAAGAGCAATACGTAATATAAGCAGTGGTTCTCATCCGTAGACAAGAGCACCGCTATTTTGTTTCTAGTGGCAACACCACATCCCCCCCCCAGCACGTTTCTGTCACTCGAGAAGAGGCAACAAGGAGGCATGAACCCACTGTCTAGCATATAAACCCTCTCTTAGAGGTGGAAACAACTACGTGACCAAGGTAATCGTAAACACCGGAGAGCATTGCAAGACAAGATTAAAACTCTCCAGAAATATATGTGAAGCATCTCAGATTGACATGAACAAAATAATCATAATCTCATGGTTCATCGGATCGAAACAAACAAAACATGCACAATTATATTACGATGGTCTCGATCACGTGAGGCAGCTCACAAGACTTTAAACATGGAGGCATAGCAGAGAGAACAACCATGTAGCTATTGCTATGGACCCGTAGTCCCGAGATGAACTACTCACGCATCTGTCCGGAGGCAATCATGGCGATGTAGAGGCCCCTGGTGACGATCCCCCTCTCTGGCAGGGTGCCGGAGCAGGATTCCAGAAGCCCTAGATTGGACTTTCGAGGTGATGGCGCCTCTCTGTATGTTTCGTGGAAAATATCTCTATCCGCATGATTTTTAGGGTTGAAGGCAATTTATGGGCGAAGAGGGAACATGAGACGGTGGCCAGGCCCCCAAGGGGCCCACCAGGAGCGGCCAAGGGGGACGCCTGGTGGCCCCTGGCTGCCCTCCTTCCCTTCTTTGGACTTCGTCTCCATTTCGGGTAAAAAATGATCACCGTGGATTTCCATTCCTTTCCGAGAATATTTCCTTAAGAAATTTTCTGAAATAGAAAAACAACAGAAAACAACAATTAGCCTGGGGCATCTTATCAATAGGTTAGTCTGTGAAAACATCCGGAAAACGAAAGAAAACATGTGGAAAACAAAAGGTATTGGTAGAAAACAAGCATGGACCATAAAAAATTATACATACGTTTGCAACGCATCACTCCTCAAGACTAACCGTTCTCCCATTGATTTCTTTTGAAATATACTGTTTCTCCACAAACACACCACCTTTGGCAACAAATACCTTGCCATCAGTTTTGTTATAAAACGTATACCCAACAGTATTTTGGGCATACCCTATGAAGGTGCATTTGTCCGACCTTGGTTCAAATCTGCTTACTTGCAAGCGCTTGACATAAGCCTCACAAACCCAAACCTTGAGATGTTTTAATCTAGACTTCTTCCCCATCCATATCTCATATGGAATAGATTTAACGAACTTTGACGATGATCTGTTTAAATTGTAAGTTGCAGTTTCTAGTTCAAATCCCCAAAATGATAGTGATAGATCAGATCATGCCAGCATTGACCTAACTGAATCCATTAAGATTGGTACTGAACCGTGAAAGCTGTCCCAATTGTAGTTTACTCGCTACCTATGGTACATCATGTAGAACCACCGTTTAAAAAATCGGCCGATATGCCGATTATTCTTCTGATTGGTCGTTAATCGTGGGGTGACCAATAAGATTACAACATATTGGCATAATTTATCACAAATCCATTTTTTAGCCCGACGAACCCATTTTCGTACGATTTAACTAGAATTTTGCCACTTATTGGGTCTGAGAGCCGATTTATCATTTGATAGTCTTATAGAACCGAAAGTTGCCACTTATGGTTATTCAAACGCAAGGAATCAACATAACACCATTGTCGAGTACTCTATTTTTTTTGCATAGCGTGTTTTAGAATTTATGGCACTGTTCCAATATCTTCCGATAATTCGGTCGGTTTATCTCTTATCGGTGTCTGGCCGATAAGATAAATTGGATGATATGCCGATAAACCGGCTGATTTACACTTATGTTGGGTCGACCGATAAGTCCCCGATAAACGATATTCCAACATAGATTAATAGTGCCGAAACTTGAGATTTTTTAAAAAAACTAGCCGATAAATAAATGACGGATAAAATTGATTAATCGGTTGGTATCGGCTGACCGAGCCGTAAACCATAAAGCATTGGCTTTTTTTTTTTTGGGTGATAAAGCATTGGCTAGAACACCCAGCACACAGTCGCACCAACACTTACAAGGCCGGAGGCCCACGGGATGAAGCCAGCTCCTGACACTTAGGGCATGTACAATCGTTGATAAGGCTGTCTTATCTTAACTCCGCCATGTTATATAGATATGACAAAAAAACATGTTGTACAATGGGCTATTTTTTTAGTCCTATCGCTAACAACCAGATATCCTAAATAAGTGGTGAGACAATTATGCTAAGAGGTGATCTCTTAGCTAAGAGAAGGCAAACGTTTTTTTTCAGTTTCTCTCTCCGCCAACTAAGCAATTATCCTATGTGGCATCGCTAAGGGCATCCGCAATAGGTTGAATGATACACCGTATGATAGAGTAGCCAACTCATCAACCAACAATGTATCATACAACTATTACAATGGTTTGTTGGAAAATTTGTTGGTAAAGTAGTACATTCTATCCAATCATATAGTCATTTTAGTGGGACCAAAGGAGAAAAGTAGCTTGGCATGCGTGCTAGCTTGTTGGTTGCATATCATACAACTCATATTCTCTCACCTCATTATTACTTGCCATGTAGACATTTTTTTGAGTTGGCATTGCTATCTTACGATGACATGTACACTATTGGAGATGCCCTAAGAGAGAACATGTACATGCCCTTAGCCCACTAGAAGATGTGAGCCCACCGCATCCGGTTGGTCAGCGACAGCGAGATGCCTTCCCTTTCCGCTGCTCACCCACACATTCCATCGCGGCGGCGCTCTGCGACGAGCGACCATGCTAGCCCACACATCCATCACGGCGGCGCTCTGCTACATCCCGTGCAGGTGGCGGCACCGTCGGCTGACCGATTGCCTGAGTGGGAGATGGAGGCAGGTGGCGGCACCGTCGGCTCCCGTGCTCAGATCGGGTTTGCCGGATTCTTTTTCCGGATGATGGCTTCCTTCCCCGACAGCTTCGTCTCCCTCAAGCGCCATCCGTCCTTGCTGACTATAAGCTCTAACCATAAGCTGATGGTACATCTTCTTTCCTGCAGGTTGGAGGCGTGACCTGTGTTGTTGCACTTAGTTCAGTTTGGGTAATGATAATTACGACGAGTCGGCACTTTACTTCTCAACTAACTAATACATGGTTCTTATGTTCATTCAATGAAAGCTTATTTTTGCAGTTTGTCACTTTTTTCTCGGGCGATAAATTAAATGCTATTGCGTGGGTGTTCATTCAATGAAAGCTTACTTTTGCAGTTTGTGGGACTGCGGCAACTTCTCGGTTCTGGAGCTAGGAATTATCTTGTATGAACATCACAATTGCCCAGCTTTGTTCAGAATCACTGGTATCTGGCTTTTCATAAACTGTTGTGTGTAATGTGATATTTATTTTTATCATGTAAGTAGTAGTATCAATTTTGTTAGTCTGGTCATTAAGACATCTCCTCGATCAAACATACGGTTAGCTTACTGTTTCTCTGAAATCGTTCCAATCTATAATGCACCGGTCGTGTAGAACTTGAATGTGTTAACCTTACAAATAATATCATGCATTCACATTAGAAATCACAGGTTAGACTTGTACGCGGCAGAGAGACTATTTGTCCGCTTCATTTGGCTTGTTGTCTAATCTTGGCTTGTTGTCTAATCTGGAACTGAATAGGAATCATGGCCTTCAGCTCATCCACATTCAGACTTCTTGCTTGGTTTAGTGGGGGACAATGTCATTTCATACGTGACTGAACTTAGACACCCAATGTTGCTTCCCTTATTTTTTACAATCCAATAGCTTGAGTTTGTGTCGATTATTTGGTTCTTCTCTTCAGGAGTTAATTTATGATTGAGCTGCTTGTAAGAGAATGCAAAGTATCATAGTAGGAGGCTCCATGTTAATTGGTATGTTTATCTCTCATTTTTAGTTTCCCTCTTAGATGACAGTTACAATGTCACTTGATTATTTGGTATGCTACTAATATGTTGGGCTGGTTAAGTTGACTTAGTTATGGCATTCAGTTGTTTGTTTGTACATACAATTGCGGTATAGCAGAAGACTAAAAGAACAATAATGCTAGACTAACAGAACTTTTTTTATACTGGATGATGTGGAAGTAGTTGTTTGGTGCAGATCTTTTTACCTCCTGTAATTTCACGACCTACATATCCTCAACCAATCTAACTTTCAGAAGGCTATGATTTTTTGTGCAGTGCAAGTTTTCCATTTCATCTTGTAGGCACGACCAAGCTCCGGCACTAACTTTGTACTGACCGGTGTCTTACTCTCACTCATGATGAGTTGTAATCAAGCATGTGCACATGCACGTTATGTATAGTCGTATGTTGTTTATAAACGTAATTACAAACTGAAGGAATTTATTTCAGCTTAAACTAAACTGGTAAATAATTATCAAATTGTTGTCATAAAAAATGATATCTTACAAATCGAATAACTCCAAAACTCAATTATACAGAGTACATCTGTTATGGCTACTAGGGTTTGAGCGAGAGAGAGTGAGTTGCGAGGACGTGAGAGATCCGGCCGTGGGCTCCTTGCCCACGGCCGGGCAAGAGGGGAAGGGTTTTCCTTCTTAATTCTTGCTTGATTAGATTGATACATCTCCTCTCCATATATAGAGAGGTCTACTTGACTCCCAAGCAAGGCTTACTTGACCCCTAAGCAAACCCTAAGACTAATGGGCCCAGGCCCATCAGGTACTCTAACACTACACCCCACCTGGACATGTAGCTCGTCCTCGAGCTGCAACCTGACGACGATTCGACCCCACACAAACCTAACGCCTAAAAAAAAACAAGCCTTTTACATCTCGGCCTATTTTATTGACCTGAAATAAGCTAGCCCGAATGAGACTCCGACTCTTTATTTTTGACTCCGAACGATAAGAGAATCCTCCGCGCGCTGAACTTGTGCGTTTGCAGCCCCCTGGATCCCAAAGACGCCATCGGGACCAAGGGAGCCCTCGCGGCGGCCGGCGGCGGACTGCAGTGCGCTCCTGTCGGGGACACCATGTCTTCTCCCCGCCGGCTGAAGGTCGCCGCCCGTGGGAAAAACAGCATGCCCTCCGCACCGCATGCCCAATATTCCCCACGCAGCGGACGAGATCGAGGTCCGTTGCACCGCGAAGCGCAACTTGGAGGAGCTGCAGCTGCAAATCACGCATCTCCCGCACATGCCGACGCGCTAGGAGGCCGCGCGCAGCAGCCTGCAGCCTCACCGCCGCTGACACGTCGTCTATAGCGATCCAAGCCGGACGCGGTGAGGCGACGGCTGGAACTTGATCGGTTGGATGGGATTGTCATGGGACGGTGGTGGCGCTGCTGGGAACAAGGTCGTCGCAGTCCCGTCGTAGGGCATCCCATGCTGGAATGTGATGACTGGCGCCGTGGTCGCGGCCGAGGGCGGCGGCGGCGGCCCTGCGGGGGTCGGCGCCGGTGTTGCGACCATGGAAGACCCCCCGTGGAATGGCGCACCGTCGGGAGCGGCGTAAGTACCGGCGAAGCGGGAGGGCCCTCCGTACTGTTGGGGTGGCGCCGGTGGTGACTGGATGTGCGGCGGCGCCCAAGCTGCCGTATAGATCGGCCCGGAGACGGACAGCGGCCGCGGGGGCTGCAGCAGCTTGGCGTTGAGTGGCGGCGACGACAGCAGCCTGGCGTCGAGTGGCTCCGTCCGCTGGAGGAGCACGGCGATGACGTGCTTGATGTCGGAGACCGACTCGGTCAGGTCGCGGAGGCGCGTGGAGAGCTCCTGGATCGAGAGGATGGGGGCGGGCTCCCGAGCCGGCGCGGCCGGGGCCGCAGACGCCGGCGGGGGCGCCATGGTGGTGGACGCGCCCGACGAGGCGATCGCGGCGGAGGCGGTGGACAAGCCCGAAGACATCGCAACCGAGGAATCTGATACCAAATGTTATGGCTACTAGGGTTTGAGCGAGAGAGAGTGAGTTGCGAGGACGTGAGAGATCCGGCCGTGGGCTCCTTTCCCACGGCCGGGCAAGAGGGGAAGGGTTTTCCTTCTTAATTCTTGCTTGATTAGATTGATACATCTCCTCTCCATATATAGAGAGGTCTACTTGACTCCCAAGCAAGGCTTACTTGACCCCTAAGCAAACCCTAAGACTAATGGGCCCAGGCCCATCACGTACTCTAACAACATCACATTAGGATTCTATTCCTGCATCAAATGATAGCATTTTGGTGAAGCTTATCTGCACCAGATTGTCACACTTAGTACCACACTGGTTGCCGTAATTCACGGCCTATGAAATTTTTTATGGAGAAGTTATTTTTTACTTCGTTGTCAAAATTTCGCTGGGACAAAGAAACTTCATTGATTATTTCATATTTTTAGACATGCGAGTTAAGTGAATGTCTTACTAAAAAATGAAAGGCTTACTCATCACCGTGTGCTTTGTGTTAACATGAATTTTCCTGTTGTTACCTATACATTCAACGCAATAATTATCAAATCACGTTCGAGTAAAGGTGCTTTTATTATTTGTTCTTTACCTGGTTCTTGCACAAAATATGTACCTTTTTTGTTTGCCAAATACTCTCTTTAAATGCAACACATCCAGTATAATGTTACATAATGATGATTTAACTACCTCTCTATGGCCATTTGTCTCTAGCCTTTGATTTTTAGTTCGACAAGCTTAGATTTGCACAATTATTATAGACGATAGAAAAGCCAGCGTAGCGTTGGTTGGAATTTGTGTGGATAATATAGTTGGAATTTCAATCTGATGATCATGGTAATTTTAAGTCATCTTTTTTCATAAATATCGTGTGGTTTCGAAATTTCTTTTGCTCAAAAGTGCATAATTGACTTTAATTTCCTAGGGGATGCAACGTATGATATGAAGCAAAAACTGAATGCTAGTGACGACAGTCGGCTTTCAGAGTGGAACAAAATCAAGTTAGTCCTTGCACATGGAATTTCGTGATTATTTAAGTGTAAGTTGGAGCGCCAGCACCTTGTCGTGTTTTTTTCATGTTGATGTTGTGCAAGAGCTGATATTCCCATCCTCTTTCTTGCCCTGATTGTCTCATCATTTCTGATTATTTCCTACAGAACACTGCATGAGGATTCCCTAAAATTTTGTCGCCAACAATAAAAGAACTCCATTATTTGACTTCTTGTAAGATCATTTTCTTTCTCTGTGGATTGATAGCGTGATGGAATCAAATAAGATAAATGAATTTGTGAAACCTTGACTTTACTGTAACTTCAGTATCTGACTAGAGCAGTACATATCAGCAATTACTTAACTAGAGGCATACACTACGGGAATCAGGCGCTACGCCGACGGCCGGCGGCCCTCGGGGTAGGCTCAATCCCCCTCGGCGTAGGGGTACGCCGACGGCCCCCCTCGGCGTAGCCCCGTCGGCGTACACGTCCGTCGGCGTACGTGTCTTGCCCGTCGGCGTAGAGGATCCCGTCGGCGTATACGTGTCGTGGGACCCACCAGCTGTCAGAACGGAGTCCGTTCAACGGAGTACATACGCCGACGGCCAAACTAGACCCCCCTCGGCGTATTGGAGGCCACGTGGATGTCCCTGCGGGCCTGGCCCAAGGGAGACGCCGACGGCATCCCCTCGGCGTAGGGGTGGATACGCCGACGGCCCCCCCTCGGCGTAGGGGTACAATATTTCAAATTTTTTTGATTTTTTTTTTGAATTTTTTTTTTGAATTTTTTTTTTTGGATTTTTTCTGAGTTTTTTTTATTTCACTTATTTAACCACTTAATCACACTATAGTCACATTTATATTTATCTTTAACTATTTTTATTTTTAATCTAAATTACTCGTTTCTACTAACACTTCCCGATCGGTCACCCATCCTGAGATTGCTCCAGCCCCAGCACGCTTAACTTCGTAGTTCCTTCCTTGTGAGATACCTAGAAACAACGGATGTGTTGTTGTCAATATTATCCAATCTATCCTGTTAACCTTAACACTTGGACCATCAATGTCACACTATTTTATTTTATGAATTCAAACAATTATTTAAGTAAAAAATAATAACTAATAATAAATTTGAATTCAAATAATCTTTAATTTAAATAATAATTAACATTTTTGTCTTTTCTATTTAATATTGAAAAATTCATATCTATAAATCCGTAAATCGAAATTTGACAAATAATATGTCTATATCGATTAGAAAAATGAGAGAAATTCAAATATGACGTCCATATAATATTTTCCATCATATATAATATTTTTTTTCCTTTTCATTGAAGAAAAAAACCATTTTCCATGTCCGGAGTGTAAAAAATAGGTTTTTTTGTGAAGGACCTACCACAAATATGTTGCAAAACTTGAGAGCTATAAATTTTGAAAATACTAGACCATTTTATATGCATAAATAACCAATTTGTTTCATATGAAAAGGTTTCCATCCACCTCTTTTGAAGAATAGAAGTTTCTGCCGATTCCGCTGGAAACTGGTCAAATTTGAACTATAGGTACCTCATCGTTTGCTCATGATTTTTGGCAAAAATCATTTTTAGGTACACAAGTACCTATTTCAACATAGATACAACAAGAGTTTCTCAATATTCAACCCCTAGCTACGAACGGTCATGCCCGCCGCCTTGACTTTTTCCTCAAACGGGGTTAGAAAATTCCAAAAAATTCAAAAAAAATCAAAATGATGCGAGACCTTCGCGTGGTGTCATTATATAGGTACTAGTATACACCAAAAATAATAAACTTGGAATACGACAGTTGTGTTGAAAATGTGTTCACAAAAATTAGCTATCTCCTACGAACATTCCTGGGTTTCGGGCCAAATGACGAGTGTTATGGTCATATCCATGGCATAGTTTTTTCAAATGTTCCCATATTAGACACAAACATGCATCTTGGAAGCACGAACAATGTTGACGGAGGAAGTTTTCCTTTTCATTGAAGAAAAAAACCATTTTCCATGTCCGGAGTGTAAAAAATGGGTTTTTTTGTGAAGGACCTACCGCAAATATGTTGCAAAACTTCAGAGCTATAATTTTTGAAAATTCTAGACCATGTTATATGCACAAATAACCAATTTGTTTCATATGAAAAGGTTTCCATCCACCTCTTTTGAAGAACAGAAGTTTCTGCCGATTCCGCTGGAAACTGGTCAAATTTGCACTATAGGTACCTCATCGTTTGCTCATGATTTTTGGCAAAAATCATTTTTAGGTACACAAGTACCTATTTCAACATAGATATACCAAGAGTTTCTCAATATTCAACCCCTAGCTACGAACGGTCATGCCCGCCGCCTTGACTTTTTCCTCAAACGGGGTTAGAAAATTCCAAAAAATTCAAAAAAAAATCAAAATGATGCGAGACCTTCGCGTGGTGTCATTATATAGGTACTAGTATACACCAAAAATAATAAACTTGGAATACGACAGTTGTGTTGAAAATGTGTTCACAAAAATTAGCTATCTCCTACGAACATTCCTGGGTTTCGGGCCAAATGACGAGTGTTATGGTCATATCCATGGCATAGTTTTTTCAAATGTTCCCATATTAGACACAAACATGCATCTTGGAAGCACGAACAATGTTGACGGAGGAAGTTTTCCTTTTCATTGAAGAAAAAAACCATTTTCCATGTCCGGAGTGTAAAAAATGGGTTTTTTTGTGAAGGACCTACCGCAAATATGTTGCAAAACTTCAGAGCTATAATTTTTGAAAATTCTAGACCATGTTATATGCACAAATAACCAATTTGTTTCATATGAAAAGGTTTCCATCCACCTCTTTTGAAGAACAGAAGTTTCTGCCGATTCCGCTGGAAACTGGTCAAATTTGCACTATAGGTACCTCATCGTTTGCTCATGATTTTTGGCAAAAATCATTTTTAGGTACACAAGTACCTATTTCAACATAGATATACCAAGAGTTTCTCAATATTCAACCCCTAGCTACGAACGGTCATGCCCGCCGCCTTGACTTTTTCCTCAAACGGGGTTAGAAAATTCCAAAAAATTCAAAAAAAAATCAAAATGATGCGAGACCTTCGCGTGGTGTCATTATATAGGTACTAGTATACACCAAAAATAATAAACTTGGAATACGACAGTTGTGTTGAAAATGTGTTCACAAAAATTAGCTATCTCCTACGAACATTCCTGGATTTCGGGCCAAATGACGAGTGTTATGGTCATATCCATGGCATAGTTTTTTCAAATGTTCCCATATTACACACAAACATGCATCTTGGAAGCACGAACAATGTTGACGGAGGAAGTTTTCCTTTTCATCGAAGAAAAAAACCATTTTCCATGTCCGGAGTGTAAAAAATGGGTTTTTTTGTGAAGGACCTACCGCAAATATGTTGCAAAACTTCAGAGCTATAATTTTTGAAAATTCTAGACCATGTTATATGCACAAATAACCAATTTGTTTCATATGAAAAGGTTTCCATCCACCTCTTTTGAAGAACAGAAGTTTCTGCCGATTCCGCTGGAAACTGGTCAAATTTGCACTATAGGTACCTCATAGTTTGCTCATGATTTTTGGCAAAAATCATTTTTAGGTACACAAGTAACTATTTCAACATAGATATACCAAGAGTTTCTCAATATTCAACCCCTAGCTACGAACGGTCATGCCCGCCGCCTTGACTTTTTCCTCAAACGGGGTTAGAAAATTCCAAAAAATTCAAAAAAAATCAAAATGATGCGAGACCTTCGCGTGGTGTCATTATATAGGTACTAGTATACACCAAAAATAATAAACTTGGAATACGACAGTTGTGTTGAAAATGTGTTCACAAAAATCAGCTATCTCCTACGAACATTCCTGGGTTTCGGGCCAAATGACGAGTGTTATGGTCATATCCATGGCATAGTTTTTTCAAATGTTCCCATATTACACACAAACATGCATCTTGGAAGCACGAACAATGTTGACGGAGGAAGTTTTCCTTTTCATCGAAGAAAAAAACCATTTTCCATGTCCGGAGTGTAAAAAATGGGTTTTTTTGTGAAGGACCTACCGCAAATATGTTGCAAAACTTGAGAGCTATAATTTTTGAAAATTCTAGACCATGTTATATGCACAAATAACCAATTTGTTTCATATGAAAAGGTTTCCATCCACCTCTTTTGAAGAACAGAAGTTTCTGCCGATTCCGCTGGAAACTGGTCAAATTTGAACTATAGGTACCTCATAGTTTGCTCATGATTTTTGGCAAAAATCATTTTTAGGTACACAAGTAACTATTTCAACATAGATATACCAAGAGTTTCTCAATATTCAACCCCTAGCTACGAACGGTCATGCCCGCCGCCTTGACTTTTTCCTCAAACGGGGTTAGAAAATTCCAAAAAATTCAAAAAAAATCAAAATGATGCGAGACCTTCGCGTGGTGTCATTATATAGGTACTAGTATACACCAAAAATAATAAACTTGGAATACGACAGTTGTGTTGAAAATGTGTTCACAAAAATCAGCTATCTCCTACGAACATTCCTGGGTTTCGGGCCAAATGACGAGTGTTATGGTCATATCCATGGCATAGTTTTTTCAAATGTTCCCATATTACACACAAACATGCATCTTGGAAGCACGAACAGTGTTGACGGAGGAAGTTTTCCTTTTCATCGAAGAAAAAAACCATTTTCCATGTCCGGAGTGTAAAAAATGGGTTTTTTTGTGAAGGACCTACCGCAAATATGTTGCAAAACTTGAGAGCTATAATTTTTGAAAATTCTAGACCATGTTATATGCACAAATAACCAATTTGTTTCATATGAAAAGGTTTCCATCCACCTCTTTTGAAGAACAGAAGTTTCTGCCGATTCCGCTGGAAACTGGTCAAATTTGAACTATAGGTACCTCATAGTTTGCTCATGATTTTTGGCAAAAATCATTTTTAGGTACACAAGTAACTATTTCAACATAGATATACCAAGAGTTTGGCAAAATAAAGATCTTTTTTTAAACACACACGCAAACGGCCTGCGCATCGCGATCGAGCAAAGAAAAAAAAAACAATACCTACGCCGACGGCACCCCCTCGGCGTAGGGTTAGTTACGATCGAACGGGAAGAAAAAAAATTTCCTCCACCTACGCCGACGGCACCCCCTCGGCGTAGGGTTAGTTTTTTTTTTTTTAAAACCTCACACGCGCTCACACGGTACGGTCTAACGCGGGAAAAAAAAAATCATTTACCTACGCCGAGGGGGTGCCGTCGGCGTAGCCTATCACGTAACGGCGCGTTCAAAGGGCGTAACGGGGCATCCCTACGCCGAGGGGGATAGATACGCCGACGGTGCCCCCTCGGGGTAGCCTCCAGACGCCGAGGGGGAGGAGACGCCGACGGGCAGGCGGAGGGCCGATCCTACCGGCCACCCTACGCCGAGGGGGCCGATAGTTGGCCGTCGGCGTATTGGACGGCCGTCGGCGTCTATTGGCTCTCCCGTAGTGATACTTTAAGGACTGCATGTTTTGAACTCTTGTGAAGATCACATTGACAATTATTTTGTGGCTTATCATTATAATTATACATCTGATGGTTAGTTTGTTTGCAAAGCTGCATGAGTACTGGTGTGATAAAGCTAGACGAGACATTCCCAGCATTTGTATTAGATTAGAGTAATGTGTTGCTAGATATTGGAGAGTGGCTTGCAGCCAGGCTGGATGCACTACAATACCAAATCATGGATATACTTGCATACACAATCAATACATTCAGACTGCTAAACAATATAGATATGATTGAATCGGATGAGCCATATCCATAAGTTTTTCTTTCCTGTTCTCTTAGTGCGTGGACCGAGGCTTAGCCCGGTGGTTGAGACGTGGTGATACGTCCTAGCCCGCCCGAGTTCGAGCTTCCGTGCTCGCACTCGACGTGTACGCATCCATCTCTTAATTAAAAGACCAAGGGCATCTTCCCCTTCGGCGTCATGTTCTCTTGGTGCAAGTTTTTTCTATGTGTTGTAGTAAAAGTATCTCCTCCCTCCTTTGATGGCCAAGTTGTTTAATCAACTTGAAGATAAATACGTTATGGCACTTGCTAGAACCTTTCAGGTTGATGTGATACGGATCAACGTGATCCGATAGGGGTTTTGGCCCAATCTTTCACGGCGAACCAAGAACAATCACAGATAACTTCGGTCGGTGAGCAAATTTGATCTACTCCACGACACGCGCAACAGATCCGTACGAATCAGCAAGCAAAACGAACAATATGGGTGTCCCCCGACATGGGACCTTTTCTGTATTCTCAATCTCAAATCAATTCAACTCCCCTATTACATGGCCGCACCTGGCTTTATATATTAGCCAACTCAACTTGACTCACAAGCAAACCAACTAGAAAAATAAAATAACTTTATACGGACCCGCTTTGCCTAAACGGAAAATAAAACGACACACTAAAATTAAAATGACTCTTTTGTCGGTGCGCCATATTGTCAGGCCTATAGGTGGACCCCAGCCGGACTCCTTCAAACATAGCACGCTCCACCAAACTATTTCACATATAGTCACGCCTCCTTTGATCTTCTCTTTGCGCGGTAAGAAAAGGAACAATAATCGTCGCTTAATAGCATCAATAGTAGGGAAAAGAATATACGTATCACACATAGGAGGTGCCGTATCATCCTCCCCTCCTTTAGGAGAAACCGTCCTCGGTTTCAAGTCATCTTCTGCAGCAACATCGTCATGAACATGCTGAACGTCGACCACAGGGACGTCAACAAGATGATGTGCAGAAACAACAACAACTGCAGCAGTATCGTCCACAACTATAGGCTGAATAGGCTCCAAAACAGGTGCAGCAATGTCGGCCACAATAGGGATTGCAGCAGCTTTGTCTTCCCTTTTCTTTGCCTCTTCGAGCTTCCTAATGAGCTCATCAGCTTCCTTCTTCTCCTGCAATTTTTCATCTCTCCAAAGTGTGTATGTATGGGTATCCATGGTTTTCAGATGACACATTTTTTTACCAAAAGGAACGGTATACTGCGGTGGAATACATTGATACAACATTGCGCCGTGCTCATCGGTCCATGGTTTTCCCAACAGCAAATGACATGAAACCAACTGAAGTGGAATCACGTCGCAACACACCGCATAAGACAATGGACCCAGCTGAAAGTGTATCAATGATTGGTGTGTGACAGCGAGCTGATGGTTACCGAAATATAGAAAATATGGTCGCGGATGTGGCATCCTCGGCAACTCCAACTTCTCGACCATCTCGAGGCTTACAACGTTGATGAAACTTCGATGATCAATCGTTAATGCACATGCCCTGTCCTGAACTTTCACACGAGAGTGAAACAAATTTGCAGCTAATCCCTCTTCCTCTCGCTGAAACACATATGATAGCAAGTTCTTACTCTCCATAGCGCACGCAGCAGCTCAACCAATCCGAGAGACAAAATTTTCAGCAGAGACGGCAACTGGACGGCAGGCAAAGTCTTCGGCACAGACGCTGGCCAAAAGGCTAGCGACAATAGGTGGAGGTCTTGCACGTACAATACGGGCCAAGGTAATTACGTAAAGCAAACCAGGTCCTCACGTAATCCAATCTCCAATATAATTAAGCACCCTCAAGCTCACGTAAAGTGCTCCAATCTGGTCACCTATTCTTTTCTCTTGCCTGCTCTTTTTCTTTCTTCACGTATATGCACTAGGAAAATAACGACCCAATCTCCAACGTGAGAATTGATACGTACCAAACTTGAAGATCGCTCCAGCCCCGTAACAGGAAAAAGAATCCTTTGATCAATCGGATCGCGAGCAACTGGAAAAGACAACGGCGGCAGAACCGATCCAATCCAAACGTAACACAATAGGACCAATCTTTTCCAATCGATACTTTCCTTTTTTTTTTACTGCGTGCTTTCCTTTCTTTCCTAGAGTACACGTACAGAATACACAACTAAGAATCGATCTGTAACCTCTTACGCGCAGGGATCAGCAGTCTAACTAGCAGCAAACAACCTCAGATGAACACCGGTGTATTGGTGAAGTAGCCTCCGACAGCAATGTCTCCAAAGCTGGTGTGGTGGCTTGATCCCTCCGGCAGCAACTTGCGAATAAACACGAACTCCTCCTGATGCTCCCCCGTTGCCAAACGCAACAGATCTTCAACCCAATGGACAAATCGTAGCTCTCCAGTAGATAGACAATCTCAGCAAAACAAAATCGCCGTGAGAAACCCGGCGCTCTGATACCAAGATGATACGGATCAACGTGATCCGATAGGGGTTTTGGCCCAATCTTTCACGGCGAACCAAGAACAATCACAGATAACTTCGGTCGGTGAGCAAATTTGATCTACTCCACGACACGCGCAACAGATCCGTACGAATCAGCAAGCAAAACGAACAATATGGGTGTCCCCCGACATGGGACCTTTTCTGTATTCTCAATCTCAAATCAATTCAACTCCCCTATTACATGGCCGCACCTGGCTTTATATATTAGCCAACTCAACTTGACTCACAAGCAAACCAACTAGAAAAATAAAATAACTTTATACGGACCCGCTTTGCCTAAACGGAAAATAAAACGACACACTAAAATTAAAATGACTCTTTTGTCGGTGCGCCATATTGTCAGGCCTATAGGTGGACCCCAGCCGGACTCCTTCAAACATAGCACGCTCCACCAAACTATTTCACATATAGTCACGCCTCCTTTGATCTTCTCTTTGCGCGGTAAGAAAAGGAACAATAATCGTCGCTTAATAGCATCAATAGTAGGGAAAAGAATATACGTATCACACATAGGAGGTGCCGTATCATGATGCTTGATTGATTTTGCACTTTCAAGCTTTCTCTGTTTTATCCTTTTGCGGCTGATCTCATTGTGATTTATTTTGAACAAAGAATGTACAAAGGTGATTGCATTGCCTTAAAAAGTTTGTTAGTACGGGAACTTTAGGTGTCCCAATCATTTCTATCGAGCAAGCGAATAATTAAAGAAAATGAAACCACCTTGAAGATTCTTTGCAGTTGGAGTAGCTGACATTATTTGATTGCAAGTGGAGTGACAATTTTTAGCGGCAGCACTGCCTATATCTATGATATATCGCACAAAATATGTCTTCTAAACTTGTATTCACCCATGTCCTGTAGCAGTATCTAACAAATGGTAATCTGAATAGGTGAGACTATGCAATAACATCCTCATAGTGCTAGTAGCAAGTACAGAGAAAACAAAGGACTGAACTTATTTACTGAGATGTTATCTAGCACTATATCTATGAACATAAGACACTCAACAACATAATACACTGAACTTATTCAGATATGGTAATCTGAAGGGCCCGAGGTCGTCTACGAGGCCCAGGTCAAAGGTCTCTGTTGAGGTCAACTAGGTACATAATGTTCCTATATATAATTCTTTGTTGGGCACCTCTAATGCCAGGATCCTTGAGCAGTACCGTGCCTCGAGGGACGGACGTATAAGAAAAAATGGAATCACTATGAATTTAGTAATTACAACATAAGACACTCAACACTCTGGCTATTTTTTTTAATAATAACAGTAGCTCTGCATCTTTTAGATTTTTTGTCTTTGGTGTTGTTTTTTTGGTGAGAACAATCCAATCATTGATTGAACAGTGATTTGATCGAAGTTTTTAACCCTTTTCCCCTATATTTTGGTGCAGGCTGCTGGTGGCCGTGGCAGCGGTCCTCCCATTGGTGGCTGAGGACAAAGCGGTGCTCCGCCCGTGAGGAGGCAGATTTTGACTGCGGCGTATTGTTATAGACTCGCTGCTGTCTTTGCTACCTGAAGCTGACACGGCCATGATTATTGTTGTGGGCTGATGTACCTCCAGTTAAGTCTGTCTGTCCGTTGGATTGATATTATCCTGTGGTGTATTTTAATTAACGTGATGCTGTATTTCTGTAAGAACAAGACTTGGTAGTAATTGATGGGAAGGATGGTCTCTTGGTGCTCCATCTTTTAGATTTTAAGTCTTTGGTGCTCTTTTTTTTTGGTGAGAACAATCCAATCATTGATTGAACAGTGATTTTTTGGTGAGAACAATCCAATCATTGATTGAACAGTGATTTGATCGAAGTTTTTAACCCTTCCCCCCTATCTTTTGGTGCAGTCTGCTGGTAGCCGTGGCAGCGGTCCTCCCATTGGTGGCTCCGCCCGCCCGTGAGGAGCTAGATTTGACTGTGGCGTATTGTTATAAACTCGCTGCTGTCTTTGCTACCTGAAGCCGATGCGGCCATGATTATTGTTGTGGGCTGATGCACCTCCAGTTTAGTCTGTCTGTCCTTGGGATCGATATAATCAGGATCATCTCTTGGTGCTCCATGTTTATTGCCGATGGTTCAAATGATCATCTTAACCATTTATTGCTGATGAGTGTATTATAAGCTCCCGTATTCTGTGACCATATTTATTTACCGTTTGCAGTCTAGCATTAGATTTTACCATTGATCTGGACATAGTACATTGCAAGCGTTGGTAGACATGAAAGATCCGATCGACCGTTTACTTTATACGCCTTATATTTAGGGTCATGTGCGGCTGGTATCAATTTGATTTGGAATTTAAAGCGTTGGTTGACTTGAAAGATTACAATTTGATTTGGAATCCGATCAGCTGTTTACGTTATACGATATATATTTGGGGTCATCTGCAGCTGATCACTGTATCGTGCGGTGCCAGCTAGTTTGCATTAAATCTCGGGCCAATAGCTCCTGTGCGACGGGTTTCAGTTGAATTGGAAGGAATGCGACGTTTTTCGAGGAAATAGCCTACGTGCGACGGATTGGAGGGAGAAAATAGCTCACGGGCGAACTGGCATTAAAACCTTAGTCAATTAGTTCCATTTGCGTTAAGACATGTCATAACTAATTTGCCCCCAAATTAATTAGCACCGCATCCCCTCAAACTGCCGAAACTGCCCGCGCTCGAACTGAACTGTCCTGCCCGCGCTCTTTTCTACAGCTCTGGCGGCGGCGGCGGCGGCGGCGGCGGCGGAGCCCCCTTCTCGGCGGCAGCTGATCTGCTCCCCTTTCGGCGGCGGCGGCCATGGTGGTGAGTGAATAGTATAGGCAAGCATCTAGTCCCAATTTCCTGTGCCTGTATGTAGATCTGAGCTCTGTTTTGCTTGTTCAAACCGATAGAAGGTGAGAGGTGGCGGCGCGGTGAGAGGAGCCCGTGGTCAGGTCGAGAAGGAGCTGCCAGATTCAGCTTCGAACAGGTAATGCGGCCCCTCCCGCCCTTTTGTTCATGCGATCCTTGCTCTGTCTGACACTGCCGCATATAATAGAGGGGATGCTGCTGAAACCTTCGAATTTGTAATCAATTTCTTTCCATCGACGGCAAAATTAGTTGATGGTAGCATTCAGAGTATCCAGAGAGACACAACTGTGAAATGGGAGGTTGATTGTGCAGAGATTGATCCCAATGAGCTACGTGAGATGGAAGAGAATGCAGTTAGGAAATTAGTGGAAAAAATTGGGGAAACAGTGATTTGGGGTCCAGATCAAGAGGTTTCAGTATTGCGGTACGATGATTTCAAAGAATTGTATGTCAGAATTGAAGATGGTGAAGATATTGTTGATGAAATCGATAGGCAAGAGGGCTGGGCAAACCTCAGGGCTGAATTTTTTGCTGAGCTCGTTGATCTGAATGTTGACTCGAAGGTGGGTTATGTGCCGTCACAGTTGGCTATGCAGGATGCAGATGCTGATTGGGCTTCACAGAGGCATATCGTTCCCATTTTTACTGATCTAACAGTAATAAACGATGGGGCTAATGTAGATGCAGAAGAGGGAAATGTTGCTGTTGTTGATTGGAATGCAGTTGAGTTGGAGGAGCCTACTGATTTGGTCATTGCACCAATTGCTGACACTGAGATGGCCAAACTATTTGGCATTCCAGTCGATGACAGAGATGAGGAGGAGAGGGATGAAGCTAATACAAGTGATAACGATGACAGAGAGTTGAGTGATGTAGATGAACAGTTGATGGAAGATGCTGCAGATGATGTAGATGATGCAAATGATGAAGAGCTGGTGCATGTGTATGACAAGGAGAACCCTGTCATTCAAGTGGGAAAGTTGTGGCCAAACATGGAAGAGTTCAGGTTGTCTTTCAAGACTTATGCAGTCAGACATCAGTTTGATGCCAAGACAGTTTGGACTGATCGAAAGAAGTTTTATGCTAAGTGCAGAGGTTTTGATGGTAGTGGTAAGAAGGCTTGCAAGTGGTACATATCTGCTAGACTGCAGCCTGATGGAAGTACTGTTAGAGTTAACCAAATCCCTTATAAGCATACTTGTCTGACAAGTTCACAGAAAAAATCAAGCATGACATCACAGATTTGGGTTGCAGAAAAGATAACTCCAATTTTGGCCAGAACACCCAACACTACTGCCAAAAGACTCCAAGTAGACTTGGAAAAGTTATACCCCATTAAACTGGCTTATACCACAGTGTGGAAGGCTAAACAAAGAGCAATGAAGCATTTGTATGGTGATTGGGCAAACACATTTAGGCTGCTTTACAATTTCAAAGCAGAGGTGGAGAAAAGGTCACCTGGCAGTGTTGTCGAGATAGATACCGAGGTATCAGAGGATGGCAAGGTTTATTTCTCCAAATTCTTTATGGCTTTAAAGCCTTGTATCGATGGCTTCAAAGCAGGATGTCGTCCATATTTGAGCATAGACTCATCATTTTTGACAGGCAAGTGGAATGGTCAGTTAGCAGCATGTAATGCTCTAGATGGACATAACTGGATGTTTCCAGTTGCTGTTGGCTTGTTTCAGTCAGAGACAGAAGCTTCATGGACATGGTTCATGATGCAGTTGAAAAGATGCTTAGGGCCAGTGTCACCTTTGGCAGTACACACAGATGCATGCAAAGGTTTGGAAAATGCAGTTAAAAATGTGTTCCCACATGCTGAGCAAAGGGAGTGCTTCGGCCATTTGTGGATGAATTTGATTAAAAAATTTAGAGGAGATGAATTTGGGAGGATGTGGCCAGCAGCAAGATCTTACACTAAACAGACACATTCATATCATCTTAATAAGGTTATGGCAACATGTGAGGAGTTTGGTACATGGTTGAACACCTACCATTCTTTATTATGGTACAGGTCTGGATTCAACACTGCCATCAAGTGTGATCATATCAACAACAATTTGGCAGAAAGTTTCAACAACAAGGTGAAGCAACTAAAAGATTTGCCTGTGCATGACATGGTTGATCAAATCAGGATCATGCTCATGCGGCTGTGGGAATTGAGAAAAAAGATTGGTGATTGTTTGCAAGGTGATAAACTTCCAGCAGTGGTGCAACAGGTGGTCAACAGAAGCAGAGGTCTTACACATTTGTCTGTTGAAAAATCATCGCTGTGGGGTGCTGAAGTTAGAGATAACAAGACTGGAAGAAGGCATGTTGTTAACACAGAATTGCATGATTGCAGTTGCCTAGAGTGGCAGGCCACTGGTAAACCATGTGATCATGCAATTCTTTTCTTATCTGGCCAGCCGAAGATAAATATGCATCCATATCTGCATGACTATTATTCAGTAGCAAAATTCAAAGCTGCATATGCAACTCCAATTCCACCTCTTACAGATCAGCAGCAGTGGCCAGAAGTGCCTCTTGAATTTTCCATGTGTCCTCCTCTAGTAAAAAGAAAGGCAGGCAGACCTAAACAGAGTAGATTCAAAGCATGGTTCGAAAAAGGTGGGAGTAGTAAGAAGGGCAAAAAGGACAAGAAAGATGAAAAGCCAAAAAGGGCTCAAAAGGGTAACAAAAACAGATGCAAGAGGTGCCAAACACTGGGGCACAGAGAGGGATCTAGGCTATGCATTTTCTCTCCTCCTAAACCCAGAAAGTATGTGCTTGTTTATTTGTGTTTGTTCATATTTTAGTTTTTTTTTCAATTATAAAAATGTGGCATTCTTTGTTTTCAGGAGGAAGTTTCCAAGTCAGCCTATTGTTGTTGAACAGTGTTGGCCAACAAAAAGAGCAAGAGTCAGTGGCAGCAGAAGGAAATCAAGTCAGTGGCTAAAACAGTTTGGTGCTCAAACTGAATTTGAAGCTGCTGTGGTCACTGTCGAAACTGAACCACAAACTGAAGCTGAAGCTGCTGTTGTCACTGTCGAAACTGAAGCTGAAGCTGCTGTTGTCACTGTCGAAACTGAAGCTGAAGCTGCTGTTGTCACTGAATCTGCTATCCCCGAGTTTCATGAGGTGGTATCATCGTGGTCCCCGAGTCCAGTGAAAAGAACCAAGATGATGAGTGAACTTGTGGGGCCGTGCGTAGTAGAACCAAAAAATCGAAATGGTAAGGCGAAGAAGGGTACACGTCGTGGTCGGAAGAGATAGAACTGTTGATCATTTGAAGAACCAAAAAAACATTTGTTGGGCACCGGGAACTTATTTGGCATGTAATAATATTTGATGACAAATTCAAATTTAGGTTCAAATTCAAATTTAGGTTCAAATTCAAATTTCGACTCAATTTGAACTTATTTGGCATGTAATAATATTTTGATGTTTCAATGCTCCCTCAACTCAAATGTGATTTGTATCTGATCATTCTGAGCTCTTTTGTTAAGTTAGACTCGTAGTCATGAAAAATGTGTTTCAAACGGCCTCATAAGGTAGGGTAAACGCCCCCTTTCTAAGAGGGTTGTTTTTTGCATCTTCTCTAAATCATCCAAATAAAATTCACACACCTCTCTCGTACCTATATAGTGTAAATATGAAGTCTCATTATTTTTTGAATTAATTTTTTATTTTATTCTTTTATTTTTTCCGAAATCATTATTTAATTAAAAAACACATATTTTGAATCTTATTTATATTTATTTTTGGTTCCTACACGACATAATAATACTATGTGCTCAATTTCCCTTGAAATCCATAATAAAACATATACATATTTACTTATGATCTAAAACACACAACATTTGCTCTTTGAAATCCATAGTACATGTACAAGAATCTCATATTCTCAAAGGCATTTTCATGTAATTGTACATAAACCATGTTTATAATTTTTTTTGGTTTCTATACAACATCATACGACTATGGGCGAAAGCATTTCTTTTTTTGATTTTTTTTGAATTAGTTATGATCTAGAACACACCAACTTCGATCTTCGAATTCCATACTACTCTGTACAAGTTTCCCATATTCTTGAAGACATTTTCATGCAATTCTATATGAACCATGGTTATATTTTTTTTTGGTTTGTATGCAACATAATGAGACTATGGGCCAAAAGCATTTCTTTTTTTGATTTTTTTTAAATTATTTGTGCTCATTTTAAAAAAAGTCAACGTTTTCACAAAAACGTTGACCGACTCAAAATCAAAGTTTCTAAATTTTTTTGATTTGTATGCAACATAATAAGACTAAGGGCCAAAAGCATTTCTTGTTTTGAATTTTTTTGAATTACTTATGTTCAACCCTAGCTCATTTTGTCAATATCGTCAACGTGTGATTTTTGGTTTTAACATTTGGATGTAACAATTTCGCCATTTTTTATAGCAACCTAGTTGCATAAGTAGACCATGTGCGCTGGCTGTACATAGTTTTGATTTTTTTTGAATTAGTTATGCTCAACCCTAGCTCATTCCATCAATAGCATGAATTGTATGAATATTTTTCATTGCATCGTGGATCTAACAAGAATACAATTTTTTATAGCAACATAGTTACATAAATAGACAGTGAGCGAAAGCCGTTTATTTTTTTGATTTTTTTTAAATTAGTTATGTCAAACCCTAGCTGACTGAAACCCTAAACCCCGGAAACCCCATAACCCCGGAAACCCCAAAACCCCGGAAACCCCAGCTAAACCCTAGCTCACTGACGCCACCGTGTGCACGTGACGCACGCCCCCGATCCGCGTGTGCGCTTGTTCTAGATGCTGATTGGCTCGTTGTGCATGGATGGATTCGTGCGCGCTGAGTGGCTGGGGAGCTGGGGTTCGTCTATTCGATCTAGACCGTTCAAAAATATCCGGCGCCTGACGTTGGTTCGGTGCATGGAACTGGCGTACGAACGTCTGCCCTAGTGTGTTTCTACGTTGCGTGTGTGATCGGGGCCGAGCCCAGCACCCGCCCGCCCGTTGCATGCATGCATGCACGCGTCGTATCTAAGCCATTAACAGACTGAACGCGGTGATCCACGCAGTCTGACTAGCGTGCTCCAGTGATCGACGAGACGCCATTAACAGACTGAACGCGGTGATCCACGCAGTCTGACTAGCGTGCTCCAGTGATCGACGAGACGCACCTCTTGACCCAGTAGGGAAACGCGGGCACGCGAACGAAGGGACGCAGCCATTAATGTCTTACCTTCTATGCCCCTATTTAATCCCTCCTCTAACCTTCATCTTCCTCACGCCATTCTCCACTCGCATCACATCCAAGCAAGCCACAGAGCAAAGCAAAAGCAAGCATGCAGTTCACCGGCCAGACCTTTGTCGCGCCAAGGACCGTGCCGGAGAGGCGGTACCCCGTAGGGGTCGTCATAGAGGACCAGCTCCGCGTCTGGGCCATGTCTCGCTGGCGCGGTGCAAAGGAGCTGGTGGAGGTCTTCCTTGGCGCCCTCTATCGCCACATGCCTCCGGGCACTCCGCCCATGTTCACCATCGACGAAGCCCGCCCGGGAGGAACGGGCATTCTTGTCCGCTTCCGCAACCCCTACGATGCGTACCACCTCCTTGGTCGTGTCTGGTACGGGGGGTGCGAGTTCATCTGCTTCACGGGGTACAACTTCTTCACCGACCTCGACAGCCTCTGGCCCAGCCGCACCGCGATGCACACCCTCCCCTACAGGGTGCCGGCCGCCGACGACGAGGAGTGAAGACGGTGCTCTCCCCTCCATCTCGATGGTGCTCTCATGGCGGTGATCTAGGCTTCGTGTCGTTCGAGTTTCTACCGTTTTTTTTTTCTTTTTCTTTTTCTTTTTATCTATGTTTAGTTGGGCCCGTGCCCGTGTCGTTCACTACTATATGTAACCGTGCTACTACTAATATATGTCGTTTACTAGTATATGTCGTTTGCTACCAATTGTCTCCCTCATTTTACTTATGATCAGAGTGTGTTACTTCGAGCGTCCGTTAATTCATAAAACGAATGCATGCAACTAGTAACAAATATATTCGGTGAACAATGCATGCAACTCTTAACAAATATTTATGAAGTAAATAATACAAAAATGAAAACGAATCCAATTATTTGGGCCTACAAAAATGTAAACGAACCCAAGACATGCAAAACAAGTAAAACAATTGTTTTTACAAAATATTTCGGTGAACAATGCATGCAACTCGTAACAAAATATTTATGAAGTAAATACTACAAGAATGAAAACGAATCCAATTATTTGGGCCTACAAAAATGAAAACGAACCCAAGACATGCAAAACAAGTAAAACAATTGTTTGTACAAAATACTACCTCCGTTCCAAAATGTAAGCCTTTTTAGAAAGCTAAACTAGTTTGCTAAAAAGGCTTACATTTTGGAACGGAGGGAGTATTTCGGTGAACAATGCATGCAACTTTTAACAAAATATTTATGAAGTACATAATACAAAAATGAAAACGAATCCAATTATTTGGGCCTACAAAAATGAAAACGAACCCAAGACATGCAAAACAATTGTTTTTACAAATTAAAATAAGTCAAATCTAGGCAGGTGGGTTTGTTTTCTCTTTGGGCCTAATTGTTGGCCCAACTACACTCTTTCGGCCTTTCTTCAACTACTCTTACGGCATGAGAACGAATAAGTTTTTTTCTACTGAAACTGAACTTTGGTGACTGCACTGAAACTGAACTTCAACTGAAAATCGAAGGGCATATTCAAATTTAACATCAGACACTTCACTGAAACTAGCACGGCGCACAGATTGCTACCTCTGCATAGCTAACTCAAGTAAAATCTAGATTAATCTAGTCCATTCTAACGACGGATGAACAAGAGGTAAACAAAAAACAGAGCAATGATACAAGAATAGAATGCTCCTGACATGAGATTCGCTTGCTTCTGCAAATCCACCATTTGCTTTAAAAACTTCTTGATCTTCTTCAATTCCTCGTTTACTTCGGCCTCCACGGGCAGTCCAGCAATAGGGCGCGTGATCCTCGCCGCCGGCCCTCCTCTGCCCGAGCTGACATCGGGAGCAAATCCACCTAGATTTGGATCTTCAATGTGGCCCTCAAATTCAAGCCTAGCAACGTACTGATCGATCCACTCAAAGTGCGAACATTTCTTCAGCATCTGTAACAGTAGACATGAATCTAGATCCCAAAACCGAGGAGAAAAAAACGCGAATTGGAATGCCAAATACTCCTATCATCTCTCTCCTCCTCATCTCAGTTTTAAGATCTTACCTTGCCATCCCGTCCCATCATGGGAATGCTCAAACAGGACACAAAATGGCGCCCCAGATTCCCATTCTCGTCAGTTTTACTGACCCTCCGCTTCAGAGCCTCTGGCCGTGGGCATTCCGGGCACCTTGTCATCGGAACTGCACCGTACTCTGGCCATCTTGACTGCGTGGCGGAGGAGCTGGACATCCCGTGCGCCGTCGCCGGAGACGAGGAAGAATGGGGAAAGGGGAAGAAATGGCACAGACACCAGCTCGGGCACGGGCGCATCCCTGTTTTAGATTCACTGTGGTGGGTCCCGCGCTGCTGAGGTGGATAAGTTGTGGGGCACAGGCGCATCCCTGTTTTAGAATCCGCGAGGTGGGTCCCACGCTGCTGAGGTGGATAAGTTGTGGGTCCAAGCGTCGCATAACCCTAACAGCTAACCGATCAGCTCCGCTTAAGAACCATGTTGGCCGTGAGCTATTTTCTTCCTCCAATCCGTCGCACGTAGGCTATTTCCTCGAAAAACGTCGCATTCCTTCCAATTCAACTGAAACCCGTCGCACAGGAGCTATTGGCCCATTAAATCTCAGCGTGATGAACGTGGAGTAACAAGGCATCTAGTTGGTGGCAGGTTACATTGCAAGCGTTATAAGTACTACAATCACACATGGTGGACTTGAAAAGATATCAATTTGATCCCGAATCGACACAACCATTTACTTCACGGCATATTATATTTAGGATAGGATCTGGCGACATACAGCCAAGCACCATGCTAGTACTATTTGTTATTAAGAAACAATAACACCAGCTCTCCAACCACCATGGATGCAATGGACGGACCATCTCGGACCAGTTTATGTAGTTGGCAGCTAGCTCCTGGTTCTTCAGTAATCCACAGCTGACTGAATCAAGTCAAAATTGGTACTACCAGACAGAACTTTCTGTCCATAACAAGAAAGAAAAGCAAACAGAAACACTCCCTTGTTCGACCAGTTTAGTTCACAGCTGGTCGTAATGGGCAGCGTGGAAGAAGCAGTGCCATTGCTGAAGTCGGTGGAGGAGTCATGCCACCACGAGGGGTGCCCCGGTTGCATGATGGACCGGAGGAAGGCAGGCCTCCGCGGGAGGATCCCCGCCAAGGAGCTTTTCTTTGTCGGTGCCACCACTCTCGCAGCATGTAAGTCTCTATTATGGGCAGAGATGCATAAGATTCGTCTAAGACCGTCAACAACAGCTTTGCCATGCATGGCCATGTTTTTTCATCTAGCTTACCCATAATCCAGAGTACCGAAAAACTCGATTGCCAGTTTTTACTCCTAGTTTTAATTGTGGCTTTATCCCATCTCATAGGTAGTATCCCGTGGTGTACTTGTACCCATTTGCCTCAAACTCCACCTCTTCTCCTTCTCCATCGGCTAAGTTTGCAAACAGTGTTGATCGACTGAGTAGATTGATGTCATTGCATGATCCAGATATTATAGAACTGGCATACCAAACCATCTATCATGGTCTGTCACGGAATAAAAGGATGATGGATGGATCTTTGGCAGAGTCCATGCCATGCCGAAAGGCAGTTCTTCGACCTCCAGTCTTGCAATCAACCGAGCAGAGCATCTCAGGAAACCTCGCATGCGGTGTTCATCGCCAAAATCCTCGTGTCTTGAGCATTGGGTGCTCTCAAGTATTGTACCCTAAATCACTTAATTAATAATTTCCCTTGCAAAGCATCTCAATAAGTAAATAGTCCTACTCTCAGCCATTCTAAGATTACCATGAACCAAATTGGCAGAGATGCCATAAGCCATAATGTGCAACGCCATGGTTAGCTACTTAGCTTATCCAATTTTTTATGACCGACGGGGCCCATGCAATTCTTCTTCTACAGGAAGAAGTTGTTATACTCTTTATTAACCAAGAAAATGTGCCGGAACAAATCTGTATCCCTCCATAACCGCCTGCAGAAGTATAGATCTGGACAACACCAGTGGTGAAACTGGCACTGTAAAAATAAAACAACATATTTCTATGGTGGCTTTCTTGCCTTCTCCTAAGAATATCCTCTCGGGAAACACGTGAAAATCCATGTTCTGTCCGGTTGTTTTGCTCCATATCCCTCATCATAAGAATAGCCGTATCCTCTTCATCCCATTCATCCTCATCTTCGGACGATGAACCATAATTCAATTTTTTTTGTCAAACCAACTAATCTACATAAAGATTTGATAATCAACTGAAATATGCGTATTACCAATTGGAATAATTTTTTTTGGTACCTATCCAAAACTTTGGTGTTGACGCAAAAATGGGCATGCTGATGGAGCAATGCTCCCTCTCGATACCTAAAAAGGTATTTTTGTATATTGGATCAAATATGGGTAAGGTGTTGGAGTTGCTCTAAAACCGACTTGCAAATGGTGTTGATGGTGGAGCCAAATGGGTTCCACAAGTTGTGATGCAAATTTGTCCGATTTGAGAGTTATTGACGAAACTTCTATCTTACTCGTTGAATTTATGTACAAATCATTTCTCAAATTTTTGCTCTTTCATCCAAGAAATCAAAATTATAAATATGTGCAGTACAATAATATAGTTTTCCTTAAAAAACATCTATTCTACCAATAACATCATCACTTGAAGACAATTATTCCCTTTGAAATAAAGATATATTTTGTTTCTTGAGCCAAATTGGTCAGGAGGATGATTTATGGATATGGTTACTGGGTGAAATACCGCGGTTATCGGCCGGTTATTATAATTAAGATGCCTCCCTAAAAAAATATTGTATTGAATAATAAATACTAGACCGTTTGAATTTGGATTAGTTGGTTAGTTTAACCAAAGCCTACACGTTTGTCTTTGATGTAACTTCATGCACCAACTCATTTGCCTCAAACTTTTTATGCATCCTCGTCCAAAAATTACATTATGGATGTTAGAAATTATCAAGTTTGTAGTTTTTTTTTGATAATCTAATCTAGTATCCAGCCTGTACTTTTGGATAACCACGATTACCGACAATCCGCCGATAGGCTTGCCGGTATCCAAATCTTCAGGCTGATGACGAGATCCAGCGTCGTGCATGCATTGAAAACAAAAATCAATCAATGACAACATCCCGATCGTTGGTTGCAATCATCCTTATACATTTTATTTGTATCTACATGTCACCTTATTTAATCATCGCAAACCAAATTTTTATACTTCCATTATCTTTGAACATATAAATTTTGACAAAATTTTCTCTTGCTTTGACCTTTTCAGCTCTACCAATTACATGCCTCTTCCCCTTTATGTATTTCATGGTATGTATCTCACTGAAAAATATACTTGATTATTATAGAAAATCTTATGAATGTCAAAATAATAAAGTAAAATATTAGGCTAGGGTAAAGAATAAGGAGACAGGATATTATATGTGGATATGTTATAATAATTTCTCGTAAACTTTCCACTTATTAAAATTTCCCCAACTAAATATAAAATGCTCTACTTTTTAATACATAATAAATCCAAAAATTACTAGTTATTTTCGAACTAGTACATGAGAAATTTCTATGAGATAATTAAGAGATAAAGGCCATAACTGTGACTTTATGGTTTATAAGATGTCAATTGCTTAGGGTAACCCTTTCTACAGGTTAGAGACTTCAACATTGCCAAAACAGAGGAAGATATTGGATCCTATGCTGGGTTTCTTGGTATTGTTTCTTCCTCTGCTAAAAATTAGTTCATCACAGTTGTGCCTTAAATTTCACCGATTGTACTTGAGATATCACACATACTTTGACTCATTTACTGGTCTTTTCAAATGTAGCTGCTTCATACATGATTGGTAGAGGCATTACTTCAGTTTTTTGGGGCATAGCCTCAGATCGTCTCGGACGAAAGCCTATAATTGTCTTTGCAATGTTGTCTGTGTAAGTATGATATGCAGTCTAAGTTCATTCTACATCATTTATTGTGTGCAAGTATGTAGTCACTTAGTCTTACATCATTTATTATGTGAAAGTATATATTCATTTCTTGTATATTGCAGGGTCATACTTCAGACTCTTTTCGGGTTAAGTACAAAGTATTGGATGGCCATTGTGGCAAGACTACTTCTAGGTTCTCTAAATGGACTACTTGGACCAATTAAGGTAGTTAATATGTAGCAGTTTTCTTCGGCATGTAGATGTAGGCATCTCTCTTATGATCTCTATGTATCCTATGTTTGTGATAACATAATATTTCCTGACCTTTTCAGGCGTATGCCATTGAAGTGTGTCAAAACGAACACCAAGCTCTTGGGATCTCAATTGTAATCTCTTGAGAAACTCTATGAACTTTCTAGACAATTAATAATATTAATATGTTTTTGTACCACAATACTTTTAATATATTATCGAGAACAATATAATTTTTAGAAGAAGAAAAATAATCTTTGAATTGTTATTCTGGAAAAAAAATTTATTATAGGTGAGCACCATGTGGGGTTTTGGTCTTGTTATTGGTCCAGGTCTTGGAGGATACCTTGCCCAGGTAAAATTCTATACTACCTATAATAGTGACTTGTGAAATTTCATGGACAACATCTTTAAATGTTTATAAACTTTATTCTTATACATTGTAAATCAACCGCAATTAATAAAAAAATGCACATTTATTTTGTGTTTTGAACACGTAAAAGTGATAATATTGACTATATTAAAAGTATGTAATGCCATTTTAGTAATTGTAAGGTACAAAAGTGATATCCCTTAAATGGGAAGCATTACAATGAAAAAATCATAGAAAATTATTTATATGTTTTTGTTCATGTGCAATTATAGGTCGATGTTTGCTTGCTATGGAGCCATCCAATCTTTTTCTCCAGACACCGAATTCATTTTTGAAAATCTCCTTAGTACAATTTTGTTGACTTGCCGGCCTTCGATCATTGAAAATTACTTTATGGATTGGTCTATAGAACATACATTATCTTACCCCTTCTGAGTTGCGCATGGACACTCATAAGTGATGAGGATTTAATCATACTAGATTTTTCAGCTCCTTCATTGGCCATCTAAATAAATTTCTTCCGTAGCATTGCAAATGTGTTTTGTGATTAATATGAAATTCTATTGTGTCTACACCAAAGTACACCACTAGTTACACCCAACATAGATAAACTATAATTATTGCTTGTAATCATGCTCTTTCATTTATCCCCCAGACCTATTGTCGGTTGGGTCTTGTGATTTGATATAGTTTACATCAACACCAGTCGAGTTCACATACATTATGTTTTGCACTGACATTCTATCCTTACAACACAATTGATCTTCTTAAGTTTTCTCGACATCACATGAGTTTTACATTTCAAATAACCTTTACATGTTAAATAGATATTTGAACAATGCAAAAACAAATCCTTTAGATTAATTTTACATTTTACATGATGGTTCTTAGTTTCTATACATCAATCCACATAAAGTAAACCTAATATTTAGATTTTTAGTTACTTCTTAAACTGTAAACCAATAATCAAGTTCTTTGATGGTGTTTTGTGCTAGATCATTGGGTTTATTAAGTGTGGGGTGTCATAATATGAAGATGTTGGTTGTTCCTATATTTGTAAGGGGAGATGAAATTATAAATAAAAATTATATCAAATGATATCCATCTTAATGTTGTTCTCCAATTAATATTTGCCGCATGTTAATTTCTCTAATAGTATGTAAAGGATGAAAAACATGCCGCTCATGTTTAGGTATTACATAATCACACAATGATCCAATATTAGCTACTTCATGTTACCGAAATCACTCGGGTTGCACTAAGGAACATATAATTAATGTAAGTATGATAGAATATAGTTGTTACTGGGATTATAAGGTGCATTGATATAATCTACTAATTTTTTTACCAATAAGTGTAGACAAAATATTGTTTGTACTATAAAAAATACTAAGAAGACATAAAACATAATTTAAGTCACACATATGAATTATAAGCAATTACGACTTATAAGCACAAGGATGGAATTTATGGAAGTTCTAAAACTTTAGGTGCCTCTAAAACTTCATGATTGATAGATGTAGACACTTGCACGTATCGAATTAAAGACCAGTGCTATAATAAGAAAACATGATGAAGTACCAAAACCATGGGTGAACTTAAACTTATTGTCTAAATAATTTATTAAGTTAATTAATTAAAACTTTTCATTATATATAGTTCACCTTTATATACTACATAAATATAAAATCTTTGACACAAATGAATAACAAATTAAATACGTGAAGTGGACATATTATTCATACATGCTCTTAATTGATCCTCTTCTTATTGAATATGTTTCTTCTTGGCATTGTCGAGGATACATGATAAGGTTGATTGAGAACAATGTGTCATAGAATCCTAGTCCAACGACATATAACAACTTGCACCGATAAAAATATCAGCATGTGCAGCCTATAGAATAAATCCATCATCAAGGGTAATGAGGAGGTTGATAGCTAGGAGACCGGTCCATACCAATCTCAAACTAACTAATGCGTACGATATGAGCTAAATGTCACGGACAAACGGTCATACACTAGGGACATTAACAACCCTATATTTGGTTCGGTAGAAGGGTACGCCGCAAGCTCTGCGCCCTGGACGGAGAAACGGGGCGAGCTCTAGGTAGACTAAAAAGAAAGATGATGTTGTGCTGAAAGTACATGAACAAACGGGAAATATTACCCAGGTTCATACCGCCGTGAGGCCTAACACCCTACATCATGCATGTCTAATCATTCCTTTCATACAAATGGTTGCCATCACGATGGTTTTTTTGTGAGGAGTGAGGCTGGACTTGGTACTAGTCTTCTTCTTCCTCCCCCCTCCCACATTTGTCCGACGCACCCAAGGACCACCTTTTATATGACCAAGGGGTTTCCACACTGGCCGCCTCAGTGTGTCCCCTTGACTGAGCCCATCCCGGCTTCTCGAAAGAGGGTTGAAAAATCCCATCATCCTTGCTCTCCTCTAGTAATTATGCCCTTTCTTGACATGAAGAGTAAGAGGTGTTATGTCCCGATGTGGGTCGTAGAAGGGCTGTCGGCCCTATGGCCGCGCAATCCTCTATGGCTTGGTATTGCCTTGTCTGAGGCGCCCATTGCCGAGGAGGGGCGGTGTCGTGTTAGGACATGCTATAGCCATGGTATGACCCAACCGAGAAGTGAGGGTTCCTCCTAGAGACCGTGCTTGCATGCATCTTGGGATGATGCATTGGTTCCAGGTCTGGTCCCACGAGCTAAGGGAGAGTAATGGCAGGCCATCGCCGTGTGAGGTATTTGAGGGACACGTTGAGCCCCTCCCCTGGGGAAACCCCTGAGCGAGGCTAAGTTGGCCTCAGCCCCGTGGAGCAGTCCCCATTTAGGCGCTCCCGCGGGACCCTGGGTTCCATGGGTGCAACATTAAATATAGAGGAGATCCGCACATTCTTCTTATAAGGGAGGTCAATGAATTAAACACTATTCTAAGTAGTTCCTTATAGTATCTTACGGTACCTTTTGTGTGTTGTGGAGGTGAGTGACACGAATACAGAACATGTGGAATTACTTTATGCTTATGCTAGTGAGAGAAAAATAAATGTAGGGAATAGGTGCGTAATTTCTTTCAACTTAATTAATAGGATGTTTAGATATCTATTGGTTGAAATTTACTGGAATATTAAATTAATGGCCATTTTTTAATTTAGATGTAATTTAGAGATTATTACTTTGTATCCTTCTTTTAGTATATAAAATAGATAATCACAATGGTCCAAGTGAGTGATTAATCAATATCATATTTATATTTTAAGGTCCCCAAGATTAAATTGCACTTCCACTCTTTATGCCCTTCATCTCTCATGGCGCCACAAGAGCCTCTCTAGTCTCTTCGGCACTTTCGTTAGGCATGCCGCTTCGGCCATCATCATCATCTTTACTCTTTATCTGTGCATCCTATTACATCCTAACTCTAGTTATACATACAGATGCTGAATCTAAATTTAAAGCTTGATACAATATATAATTTGTCAAATTTAGTTGGATTTTATAATCAATAATGTTTTTCAAGTTTGATGCAATCTTTTGATACATATTCAAAAAAAATGGTGAGCTTGCTTCAACTGTTTGATTTCTGTTTCACCATTAAGTAAGAGATGAACTACTTTCAGTTCTTTAATAATTGCATTCTTTTAATGGCAGCCTGCAGAAAAATATCCACAAATATTCTCCAAAGAGTCAATTTTTGGAAGGCAAGCACAAGATAAATTTAGTTACCAAATAGCTTGCAACTACAAGAGTACTCATATATTATGAACTTGATTTTGCAGATTCCCATATCTCTTACCTTGTGTAGTTGTGTCATTCTTTGCTGCTATTGTTTTGATAAGTTGTATGTGGCTTCCGGTATGTATAGTTCTACACTATATAATCCCTCTACTTGTGATATTTTTTAGCTAATGCTAACGGCCATTAAATATACTTGCTGCCAAATTTATACTCCCATTGCATAAAATAAATATAATATGATATGTAAGTTGTAAATATAGATAAACTATGATTGGCAAGGTTCCATCAAATTACACCTTTATCAAATAATTTTACTAAATAATTGTTCTCATGTTCCAATGTGTCAAACAACCACAATTTTTGAGATTAAAGAAATAGGTGTCACCCACTTACTAGCCACAATATCATGACTGTATTGACTCGAATTCACACCAAACATTTCATTGTTTGGTCAATTGGCCTAGAACTATATATTAATTTTGTTGAATCCTATAAGGTGGAATCTTTTAAAATCCTGATGTAAATGAAATTGGGTTTCCTAAAAGTGAAGGTGTATCGTATTTTAAGAAAAATGTGGCTCATAAATAATGTTATCCGATATTTAAAATCTAGGTAGATGTGTTTTTGAACTACGTGTAATTTGTTTCACATTAATTCACAAATAGTACTGAAAGTACCATGCATAGGGCTTTAGTAACTTCGTCTTAGGCTATTTTTCATGTGTCTATACGTTATCAAAATGAATATCCCATAGTGTTAGTATTAATATTTTTTATATTTCAAATGGAACTAACAGGAAACTATCCACAAACATAGAATGATCGAAAAAGATATCAGAATAGTCAAAGACTTGCCATCGCAGAATTCCTATTGGGATCCTCCAAGTAAGATGAGTTTGCTCCACAATTGGCCATGGATTTCAACGATGGCATCATATTGCGTGTTTGGTCTTCATGAAACGGCATACAGTGAGGTAATTATCATGCTTTTTTAGAATTCTTTGCCTATATTTTTCGCATATCATGTTAAATTTTTTCAATCCTAATCAATCAAATTTATCCTAAGAAGCAAATATTGTGATAATGTTTAATACTTCAACCTTGCTAAATATTACAAGTTAAAATTATTTTGCAACACCAGATAATTTCTATATGGGCGGTGAGTGACAGAAAGTATGGTGGTCTTAGCTTCTCATCTCGAGATATTGGTCAGGTTCTTTCCGTGGCAGGTATATTGCATCCCTCTTCCTTGGTATTTTCTTCTTAAATTTTTGATTTCTTAGAGAATCTTTCTACACAATATTTTAGTACATATATAGAGAAAACATAGTTTTTCCCTTTCTACAGGTGTCAGTCTTCTTGTATATCAGATTTTCGTATATAATTGGGTTAACAAAATTCTCGGGCCACTCATTTCCACACGTATTGCTTCAGTGAGTTGTCTCTTATTGTGTATAGCTTCCAAAGGCGATTTCATCATGATCACTCATATGTTGTGAATGAACATGTAGGCTTTATCCATTCTTGTCCTCGCTTCATTCCCCTTTATGACATACCTATCTGGAGCAAAACTTTTGCTCATTCTTTACTCTGCAACTATGATGAAGAGTGTTCTTGGAGTAAGCATTCATGTTCCTTCCCTTTTTTTCCAGAATACAACTCCGTTATTGGAAAACTTTAAATAAGAAGTACATACTCTACAGTGTTGGATACTCCCATCTTAATTACAACAAAGATGACTTTTATTATTACGATATTGAATTCAAGTCCATCTAATTTTTTCTCTTCCAAAACTCATGTAGATTACTATTATCACCGGAACGTGCCTTCTTCAGAACAATGCTGTGGTACACATAGAAGTCAACTTTATAGACTTGTTTTCATACTATATTCACATAAATTAAAGTTTCATGTAATGTTACATAACAGCGTCAAGACCAAAGAGGCACTGCCAATGGTATATCGACAAGCGCCTTGTCCTTTTTCAAGGCGGTTGCTCCTATAGGGGCAGGTTATCTGTGAGTATACTCCATTTTAATTAAATAGTCATCATCAAGTGAAACATTACGCTCCAAAATCTTATAAGATCCACAATTATCTATTTTCCAACAATTGTTTTTTAGATAGCCGGAAATTTCTATTCATATTTTGGTAATGTTACTGAATATATACTGATTAATGCAGATTCTCGTGGGCACAAAAACGTCATGATGCCTCTTTCTTCCCAGGTGATTGATGAATTAATTCACTGAACAATAAACTATATCATGTCTAACTATTAAACCTAGAATATTCCTTGTACATATCAGATTGATTAGAGAATGTCATGGATAGAAAATTTAGGGAACAAATTGCAGGTTAGCTGGTTGATATAATCGGCTTCTATTCAAAATTTGCAGGTGACCAAGTGGTATTCTTGATGCTCATTTTGGTGCAGCTCTCTGGACTCGTATCAACCTTCGAGCCTTTTTTGGTCTTGCCTCGAGTTGAGGAATGTAGCTAGCTAGGACGGATGATAAAATACTATTTACCACGTATCAAGTTCATACACATGTGAGGAGGACTACTTAGATTGTTCATTCAACTATTACTTCTTTATCAAATAATATCAACACTCCATAGTAAATTCAATGGCGAGGCCTAGTTAGATGGATGTAGAGGACACATGAAGATATGATCCTTGATTAGGCCCACCTTTTCATGGGATACTACCAGAGACAACACGGTTGCGTATGTGGAAAATGCTACTAGATTATGAAAAAACAATCATGTGCAACGTTTTAGCCATGTATGTATGTATGTATGTATGTATGTATGTATGTATGTATGTATGTATGTATGTATGTATGTATGTATGTATGTATGTATGTATGTATGTATGTATACTTTCTTGTGGTCGGCATTGACGTATGCCACCCCCGCCGCTAGCACTCGGTTTCCTCATCTTGACCAAGCCCTGGCAAGGATCGAACTTGGTTTTCCACACTTGTAAGCAAGGCGAAACAAATGACAAAACTGAAATATAAACTACCATACTCTCCTTCTCCATCTCAGCTGCAAAAATTATTTTCACCTCGTAGATCCCCAAAATACTCCATGATTCCACCCCGACCACTCCCATGATTGGTTAATCGGATCTCGAGCATCCCCTCTCCTCATGGTGAGTACTAGTGCAGGATCTTTTATCTCTTTTCCAAATTCAAATAGTAGAAGATTAGTTCATGCATGGAGACTTGTCGAGGTGGTAGCAGGTCATCTATTTCTAACTTAACGCGTGGGAACTTGTTGGAATATGCGTAGGAATTTTCTACTACAGTAATAGAAAATTGCACCTTGCAGATGACATAGTATATAATGCATGTTGATCGAACAACTCAACTTGTTCCTAAACCAATCAGCTTGGTTAGTTCAAGCGTTTATCCCAATTGTATCGTGATATGTGTTGTAACTATTAGGTGCCAGCTGTATTCTACCAGTTGGATAGTATGGTGGATGTATGTCCAAAAGACAATAGTATTTATACATTTGTTTCATAATTATGACATATTATTATGATATAACTGATGTGGTTCCCGAATATGAGATTCAGAGGAAAACTCAGGCTCACATGTATTAACATTGGATGTTTGATGAGTATGTTTTCCTAGTCTTGCCTTTTACGACTAATTCATTGGATGCTTGATGACTATGTTTTCTTGGTCATGGACATTGTTTATTTCACCATCAATGAATAGCATGTTGTTGGAAGGAAACAATATGGCTGGGTATTCCCTAAGTAGATTGATATGGTAAGAGTTTATGCTAAGAAATCTGTATCCTTAGAATCATATCACAACACAGTTATATTACAATGTAATCAGGTTAATATATTATGGAGATTTTACATTCGTATTATCAAGATTCACATAGTAAACTGGGTGCACATAAAGGTAATTCTAAAGGAGTATATTTTCTCGATGTTCTGAGATGGGAATTACTCCTCCGTAAAAAGAGAGATACATGCTTGGGCCCACTCGGTATTCTTGATATCCATAAGGTCTGAAGACAATGCATGATGATGATACATAATGTGGGATATCATAATACACTAATGAGTAAAAGGAAACTTACCGGTTAGCGAAACAAGACAAAGGTATAAGTGAACAAGAGATTGTTTCATGGAAATGCCAGAATCCATAGTCACAGGTAAGTTCGGTATCGTGAGTAATGGGAGAATTATATAATAACCAACAGATTAAATAATTTATTTGGATAGTATGTGGGTGTCAATGTGGGCGACCATGGCCCTGCTATTGATTATTGAAAAGGAAACAGTCTCCAGTTTCATGTCCACACACTATCGAACCTGTAGGGGGAAACACACTTAAATTAGGGCTGATTTTCGTGTATATCAGTAGGTCCAGATCAACCAGGAGTATCATTGGAACGGTGTTTTTGCATGATAGATATATTTCTATATCGGAGAGAATTTATATTGAGGGAATTGGATGTCCCAGAGTAATAGAAACTACCGGAATTTTATCCAGAGTTGTTCGGAGAGAGAAATTAAAGCTGCAGACTTCACGTAGCAAATGCAGGGGGCATGAGATTTTCCAGGGTGTTAGAAATATATTTCTGACATCATTAGATAATATTTATGATTTATCTAAAGGGGTCATATGGTTCCGGAAGAATTTTCGGGGACTTTCCATAAAGGGGGGGTGGGGAGTACCGGAGGGGGAAAAATTTCCCCCTCATGTCCGCACTCTATTTTAGGGGGCTGCTAGGTGGCCCCCAGTGGCATCACATACTGGTACTAGTCATCCCGGTATTTTCCCTTAATTTATTGGAGAGAAAAAGGAGAATAGAAAAATAGAGAAAGGGGAAAAGGAGAGAGAGGTGGGATTGGGATCCACCTTGCACAATCTGAGTTGGGCTAGGAGGCTTGGTGCGGCCACCACATGATGGTGCGGCCATGCTCTCCTAGCTCAACTAGGACTCCTCTCCCCTTTGGCAATTCTCTCCTCCCTCCCACTATACCTCCCTTCCACTATATAAAGGACCCTAAGGCTCAAAGCAAAGCACATAATTGGCTCTCAGGCCTCTCTCTCTCTCTCTCACTCTCTCTAGTAGAATTAGAGGGTCTATTTTGATCCCCTCTAATTGAATTAGAGCTTCTTATAATTAAGTTTTTGAGGTGTCCTCTCCCAATTAGATCTAGCTTCTACTACTTTCTCTCTCTCGTATGTTGATAACTCCATCTTCATATACACCCGCGACGTATAGGCCTGGACGGAGAAGCGCTGCAGAATTGGTCCGAACATATGTGTGCATACTCTCAGAGGGGTAACACGTGAGAACATCACTCTGCTGGATCAATATGCTTGATAGGAAGAGTAGGCAACATCCTCACCCACAAGATTGTGTGTGAGGATCTTCTACAGGCTTCATCGACATCATCGCAGACATCTATTCCGCTACTACGGTGTCTGGTACACGATCTCAGAAACTAGATCTTGGAAAATTATTCACTTGTATCTGCATAGCTAGATCTTGGTTGTTGTGTAGCATGCATGGAAAAATATTTTAATTACCGTTGCGTCCAAAAGTGGTAATAGAGTGGTCTATGCTTAGGTACAAGATTTGATGATCTAGAGCATCGGTGAGTGTGGGTATTTCATAAGTTTGTGCAAGTATGTTGGAAAGTTCTCCAATGTTCAGATACTTATGATTGCTTCCCAACAAGCTTTGTTTTTTTGTTTCCGAAGGCATATCGAGATTTTACAAACTTATGGCAATCCTAGAACATTCGAGTTTCCCCTAGCATATCTCGTCTTGTCTAAAGAAGTGCTTCAGTAGTTTTGTGTCTCTTTATAGTTGGTATCGTAAAGAACATTATGGCACTACTAGAGATTTGCTTATAGCAGTATATCCTACCACAGGCGAACAAGAAAACCTGTGCGCCTGGGTTAATTAGCGCAGGCGAAGCGCCAGCAAGTGCGCCTGGGGTAGGCCTGTTACCCCAGGCGAACAGAAACCGGAAGCGCCTGGGGTAAAGTGTGGCAGGGCCAACCACGGCCGACCCTGGCACGCTTCCTTTACCGCAGGCGAATAGATTCCCTGTTCGCCTGCGGTATAACAGATACCACAGGCGAGTAAGTAACGAAGCGTCTGGGGTAAAAAGTGGACTGGGGTAGCTCCATTTAGCGCATGCGCACAGGTTCGTTGTTCGCCTGGGACAAAGAATAGCCTGGGGTAGCACCACTTAGCGCAGGCGCTTCCCATAGCATATTCGCCTGGGGTAATATTTGTCCCCAATATAAGTGCGGCCAGCCACCCACCACCACCCCTATCCACCCCACTCACTCACTCACTAGTCCAAACTCGAGCCATTAGTGCTCCTAGCTCAATCCCCCATACCCCTCCACCATTTTTAGCTAATTTAACCAATCATGTTTGTTATATTTTAGCTAGTATGCTACCCCACTTTCCCTCTTCCAAATCTCTCCACTAGATATACTAACCGGACACTAGATCTCACCACAAATGCACCACTAGCTACTTCTAGATCTATCAATCTCTTATCGGTTGTCTCTTCGGTGATCTTCGACGTCGTCATCGCGTCTATATATTTTGCATTGTGTGTCATCTTAATAGGTGCGTGGGATTGGTCGGTGGATGAGAATTCGTTCTCTTTTTCATTTTATTGTGTTGCCATGAGGATGAGTTGCCAATGTTTTGCCGAAATGTTGATTCATTTCCTTTTCGGCAAATTTCTGGCGCTCCGCGTTACACCTTTTGTAGGAAGGTCATGCCGAATTTTTCCGTGAAAACCGGATCTAGTTAATGAAACCTCTCTCTCTTGCATTTTGTAGCAATGGTCATTGCGATGAGGACAAGCGTGGTGCATAGGTACGTGCGACGCGCGACGGCCGAGATGCATCGAAACAACCGCACCGAGATAGAGTGTCCGTGTCGGAAATGCAAGCTGGGGTCTTTGTTCAAACCAGATTCTGGTAATGTGGAGAAGCACCTGCTCAGGTATAGTTTCATGGAGGGCCACACTAAGTGGATGGATGACGATGAAGACGATGATAACATCGAGACCAATTGGGCGGCGACATGTGAAGATGATCAGGAGGAGTCTGAACATGGCAATGGAGAGGACGAAGAGGCGGCTGTCCACGGAGACGACTATAATGAAGAAGAAGGGAGTCATGGTGATCAGCAACATGCAGACGAGGACATGAACACTCCACTAACTTCAGTCGTGCGGGACCCTCATGTTCAAGATCTTCTTCTCAAGAACACGTCGACCGACGCCAGACATAAATCTAACATCACGCAACTAGAGATAGACTCTGCAACTCCGTTGTATGACGCAAGTCGCGGGGCGGAGGAGTCACGCTTGAGAGTAGCTCTGGATCTTCTTGAGATGAAGGCAAAACACGGATGGACCGACACAAGCATGGACGATCTTCTGCGATACCTGAAGACGCACTTACCTGAAGGGAACACATGTGCTAGTAGTCTACAGGAGGCCAAGAAAATCGTGTGCCCCCTCGATTTACCGCACACAAAATACCACGCTTGCGTCCGTGACTGCATAATTTACCGTAACGAGCACGCGGACCAGATCAAATGTCCGGTGTGCGGTGTTGATCGTTACAAGAGGGGGACGAAGAAAGCTCCTAGGAAAGTTGTGTGGTACTTTCCACTCATTCCCCATCTGCAGCGGTACTTCGTGGACCCCAAGGAAGCAAAGCTCATGCGCTGGCACGAGGACAGAAAGAAGGCGGTGCTGAGCGATCCAGAACGTGTTGAAAAACCAGTGCTAACACACCCTTTGGATGCACGTCAGTGGAAAGCATTAGACGCATTCAATGAGGAATTCGGGAACGACCCAAGGAACATCAGGCTTGGTGCGAGCACCGACGGTCTCAATCCGTTTGGCAATCAGAGCAGCAAACATAGCACCTGGCCCGTGTTTGTATGGATGTACAACCTCCCCCCGTGGTTGTGTCTGGAGAGGAAGTACATACACATGAGTATGCTGATTCAAGGGCCGACCCAGCCAGGGAGCGATATCAACCTGTATCTCGAGTTATTGAAGGAGGAGCTAGACACGTTGTGGGAGGAAGGGGTGGAAACATGGGACGCCTTCAAAGAAGAAACTTTTCGTATGAGAGCCGCACTGATCACGACGGTGCAGGACTATCTCGGATACGGATATATTGCGTGTCAGGTGTGCCATGGACACAAGGCTTGTGTCAGGTGCATGGAATTTACCCCGTTTCTACAGCTACACAAGGATCCCGGATCTTCTAAAACCGTATACATGAGGCATCGAATGTGGCTACCACTGAACGACCCGTGGAGAAAGCGCGGAGACCTGTTCAACGGTAAAGATGAGCTTGATCTACCTCCACGCAAGAGAAGAGGAGAAGAGATCGATACTCTATTGAAGAATTGGAAAACGTGTCCTCCGTCGGGAAAGGTACAAAAGCGGAAGCGAGGAGAGAAAAAGTGTCCTCCGCCAGAAGGACCGCTCTTGGGGGTATGGAAAAGGAGGTCCGTGTTTTGGGACTTGCGGTACTGGCCAATCCTCGGAGTGCCTCACTGCCTTGATGTCATGCATATCACGAAGAATGTGTGTGAGAGCTTGCTTGGCACCCTGTTCAACATGCCAGATAGGACCAAAGACGGGCCAAAATCAAGATACGACCTGATGGCCCTGAATATCAGGAGCGAGCTTCACTTACCGCCTTCTACGCGTGAACAGACGGAGGAGGACGAGGATGGGGTGGAGGAGATGGACGACCGCAAGCGGAAAACGGCTAAGAAACACCAAACTCACCGCCTGAAACCCTCTTGCTTCACTCTAAGCCCCGACGAGCTCGCGCAAATATTCACATGCCTCCTCGGAGTGAAATTTCCCTTAGGTTACGCGGGGCTGATAATCAGATACCTAGACGTGGAGAAAAAAAATCTTCAGCGGGATGAAGTCTCATGACTGTCACGTGATGATGACGCAGATACTTCCGGTTGCAATCAGAGGGATAATGGAACCGCACGTCCGTCAAACGCTCACTGGCCTTTGTAACTTTTTCGATGTCATCACTCGGAAGTCGATAAGCGTGAAGAAACTCGGAAGGCTGCAGGAAGAGATCGTCACCATCCTATGCGAGCTTGAGATGTATTTCCCACCTGCCTTCTTTGATATTATGGTACATCTCTTGGTCCATATCGTGGACGATATCACCAATCTTGGGCCGGCATTCTTGCACAACATGATGGCGTTAGAAAGAATGAACGGGATCATCAAATCATTCGTTCGTAATAGGGCACACCCGGATGGAAGCATCGTCCAGGGATTTCTCACCGAAGAATGCATCTCTTTCTGCAAGAATTTCCTAGGCGATGAGAAGCCAGCTGTTGGTTTGCCCGCGAACAAGCACCTTGACAGGTTCATGGGGGTAGGCCACAACACTGGCAAAAGGGTAATGGACGCGGACTCCTGTGGTCGGAGAGCCGACTTTGAAAGGGCCCACCTAGTAGTGTTACAACACATCGACGATGTCGACCCTTGGATAGAAAGCACAAAACCGCGATAAAAAACAGTGCTCGCAGGCCGATGACGGAAGATGAGATATTTAGAGCACACAACTCCTCTTTCGCGACATGGTTCAAGAAGCAGATTGATGCCGATCCCCCGCCAATGACATGTGAGAAAGATAAAATTGTATTGGCCTTGTCATATGGCCCCGCGCCCAATCTGATGACTTATCAAGCATACGACATCAATGGGTACACATTCTACACGGAGGAAAGAGACAAAAGTAGCGACTATCAAAACTCGTCTATAACGATGGAATCTTACACGGGCGAAGAGGTTAGAAGATACTACGGAAAGATCGAGGAAATCTGGGAGCTTGACTACGTTGGGGTAAAGCTGCCGATGTTCCATGTCAGATGGGCTACAAACGTCACGAAAGAAGACGAATATTTCACCACTATGTCGATGTCTGAAGCCAACAAACCCAAGTCCAAGAACCCCACCGCGCAAAATGAGCCCTGGGTATTGGCTAAGCACGTGGAGCAATGCTTCTTCATAACCGACCCGGCAAAGCCTAGTCGTGTTGTCGTAAGGAGAGGAAAAAGGGCCCTCGTCGGAATGGATGGAGTCGCCGATGAGAAGGACTTCGACGGCTTAGTCGGAGACCCGATGATGGAAGAACCCGGTGAAGACGATGCACCATACACCACAAGAAGAAGCAGGACCACACTACCTAGGGCAGGTCTTCCATTCACAAGAAGAAGTCACAATATGGCGGTCACGTATTCAACATCGACCAAGAAAGGCAAGACTAATATTGTGACGAAAGGTTGAGAGAGGGAAATACCCGCGATATAACATGCTAATAGCTATATGTACAATGTGTTTTTAGAGAGAAACACTTGCGGTATCTCGCTAAACCAATCTATTTACGCTCGATGCGACTAATATTGTATTTGCATTATTTTTTAACCAACGTGGGGGAGCCACATATTATAGCATTCGTATTGCTCGATGTGTCCCAGGCCGCGGGGCTGTGTAATTTAGAAAATCTTAGCACAGGCGCATCATCGAGAAAATGCGCCTGGGGTAATCTTTATCACAGGCGCTTTTGACAGGACATGCGCCTGGGGTAATGCCATGTGGGACCGCGCAAACCAAAATCCTACGAAATTTAGCGCAGACGCATTATCTAGGTAACGCGCCTGCGGTGCCGCAGGCCTTTAGGACCGGTTTGTATCACAAACCGGTCCTAAAGGCCTGCGGCCATTTGCTGCGGGTAGGTAGGGGGCCCAGGGGACAGATCCTTTAGAACCGGTTGGTACCACAAACCGGTCCTAAAGGCCATGAGGCCATTTGCGGCAGGGTGTGGGGCCCAGTGGACAGATCCTTTTCGAACCGGTTTGTATTAGAAACCGGTGCCAATGTGCCTAGCTCAATGCTTTAGTATTCTAAGTGACCAGATCTCACCCGCACCCGCACCCACACGAACCCACACGCCGCCGCCGTCGCCAGTGTCGAGAGGAGCAGAGCAGGTCGTCGCCCACTCCGTCGTCGCCCACTCCGTCGTCGTCGTCGTCGTTGATCCAGGTCAGCCCCTCTCCCTCCCATCCCCCCTCCATCCCAGCCCACTCCGGCCCTCCCGTCGTCGTTGTGGAGGATGTGCGCCTGCTTCTGGTGGCCGCGGTGCTCCCATCGTCGTGGATCCAGAGGAATGTGCATTATATCTCCAGGATTCAGTGCTCTTAGCGGATCTTTGTAGTGCATTTTTTTAGACTAAAAGGGGCTGTCCCCCCGATTTCATTGAAATCACGAACAGCAAAGTTTTAGCAGGTTCCTTACAAACGGCAAAAGCCGTAGAACAAAACACAGCACCACACACAGGTGGGCAAGCCGAAAGGCTAAGAAGAAAGCAAGTTTACTTAAGCAGTCCAACAACACACACACCCAGGGCTACGACAACACCACTTGCAGTGCATTATATCTCCAGGATTCGTCGTGGATCCAGAGAATGTGTATTTCCGTTTAGATGAATACCATAGAGTCAGGTTTCACTAGTAAAAAGGAATGTGAATTGTGAGATTAAATAGGAGTAAAAACACGCACAATAACAACATTTCGTGTGTACTGATGTCAATTGCCTTATTATACTATTAGAGTACTGTGAATTGTGAATTGTGAGATTAAATAAGAAATTGTACTGTTGGAAGTATCACCTAAACTCTCCGACAGGTTCCATTTCGTTTGTACTGCTGTCAATTGCCTTATTATACTACTAGAGGTAGGTGCTGCCATTTGTCTTTGTTTTGTGATAGCTATGCTCCTCTAACCTCTATGTGTACTTTCTTAATTTAATAGAACATGGCTTGCGGCGTATGTCGGTCCCGATGTGCCGAAGGACGATTCAGTGGGACTTCTTTTATGCTTCAGCTCCACGACGGTGACGTTGATTCGTTGGTAATTAACAATTCTTTTTATGTTAACTTGTTCTTTCGTTTTACTATCTAGCTTGAGACTTGTGTTTATTCTTTATATTTCTTTTTTAGATTCTTCCATGCAATATTCGCCAAGAGTTCAACCAGTTAGTTGGCAATAATGTGGACTTCAATGTTCACGGGACCACCTACATTCTTCGAGTGAAAAAAGAAAGAACGAAGACATACTTCTACGGGGAACAGTTGCAGGCTATCATCGCCACGTACAATTTAAGCGGAAGTGATTACATTCACTTCTCAATGGAAGGACCACAACCTCGTATCAAAATTGTGTATATGGGCGGGATTGCGAGCGAGAATGGCGGGAGTGAGGAGGATATTGGGAACACTGAGGATGATATGGATACTGAGGATGTTATGGACGAGGAGGACCCATGGAAACATGTGGTGGTTGCTCAAAGAGCGAATCTTAGCGAGATTGAGAAGGACCGTGTCCTTCAGAAACTTGCCGAGATAGATAGCTACATCGGTTTTCCTTTCGTGCATCGCATCACCAATACTAACATCTCCAATGGACATGTCATGGTATGTTTCTTAACACTTTCTTATTCCTGTAGTTGCTTATGTTATAATGTGGCTGGTATGTGACTTTGTGCTTTTATTCTATCTTGGAATTGTGTTCTAGAAAATACCCATGGCGGTAGCGGATAGTGCTGGCATGGAGCCCGGTACCATTGGAGTACGCCGTGGAGAATCCGGACATGTCACCGCAGTTCCGATCACGAGGGATAATGCTGATGGTCGGGTCATCCTCAACTCTCAAGCATGGAGGCAGTTCCATTCCGCAAGAGTTGGTATGGCGGCTGGACGAGCTATTCTGATCACCATGAGGAATAGTGACGTCCCCAACTTGGACATGATGATGGTCATCCACTACATCAGCCCGCTAGATCGATAGATGACGAGTTTAATTAAATTAGAACAAATAATTATTTTCATCTCACTAGCTAACTCCTGGATTTATTAGTAGCATGGTTCTTTTCGAGAGTATGTAATTTTGTTAAACTATGTGTTGATGATCGAGACTATGTGTTGATGATCGAAAATATTTATGTTACAAAACTTAATTGTGTCATTTTGCTGTTATTCTGTCAGCTTGATACTTATTCTGTCATTTTCCTGTAATTCTGTTATTTTGGTTTTTCTTTTATTTTTTGATACAGCAAAACCATACCCCAGGCGAACAGTACACAGTACCCCAGACGCATCTGTACCCCAGGCGCACAGCGCTTGTTCGCCATAGGTAAGAGTTTTACCCCAGGCGCACAAGGTGTATTCGCCTGGGGTATGCGAACTTACCACAGGCGCATTGTGTTATTCGCCTGGGGTAAGCCATTACCGCTGGCGATGTGGTCCCAGGCGAACTGAAATTCGCCTGCGGTAGCCTAATTTGGTGCGCCTGCGGTAGCCTTTTCCCTAGTAGTGTGGGAGGGGCATGTGGATTGGATCCACACTAAGGTCATGGTTATGAATAACTTTAGATTGAGGCTCAAGACGTTTTTTCTAATGTCTATGTTTCAATCACACTGCAATGTCAATCTAGCAACATGAATAATCATGCCTTATGGAACCATAGGTTACTTAATTGTGCGTTTTGTGGATCCTACATGAAGGGTTCGTTGCATAGAAAACAATTTTTTCCTACGCGAGATAAACCTGAAGGGCCAAGATCTAATCTAGGAGATGAAAGCAACGGGCATAGAGAGAGTCTTAAGAAAACATACCCTCTAAGACTCTAAGCGTTACGAGATAGAATCTCGTTGTTGACGTAGTCGTACTCACACCAATCTCAAGACCGAGAAGATGTGCACCGTCATCCGGCGGTGCCTCCGTGATCGGTCACACGTACGACTTGATGACGATCTCCGTTCCCTCGATCCAGCGGGGCAGCGGAAGTAGAGGATCCCTCGGAACTCCAGCAGCATGACATCATGGTGTGGTGGAAAAAACCTTGTTCAGGGCTTCGCCAAGCGCAAGAACATGAGGTGGAGCAGCGGGAGTAGAGAGGTGGAGATGACACCAAGTTTGTGTGTGAGAGGGAGCTCATGCCCTCTATGGATAGGAGGAGCGGCGCAGCCTAAAGGCCCCATGTGGCCAAGCATGGGGGTGCCCCAACCTCTCCCCTCATAATGTGAGTGGACTCTCCACTCACACCCACTCATCCTCCATTTAAACTCCTCTAAAAAATCCCAACAGTTTTCTTTAATAAATAAATAAAACATTTTTATTTTTTTATTTCAGCATTTGTTGATTCTATTAACAAAAATTTTTATATAGCACCTCGAATCATTTGTTAATTCTATTAACAACCATTCGACGAAAAACCCCTTGAACTATTTAAAATTTACCCGAAACGATTTCGGTGATGTCCAAACTTTTCTCCGATATTCCATATCCTCTCAAATGCGTCATCGAACCTTAAGTGTGTCACATTACGGTTCGCGAATAACATAGACATGATCGAGACACCTCTTCGATCAATAATCAACAACGGGATCTGGAGATCCGTGATGACTCCTATATATTCAACGATGAATCTCGTAGTCGTGTGAACCATCAACGTCGTAACTAATTCCCTTTGTCTCGCGATATTTTACTTGTCCAAGATCTGATCATTGGTATCAACCATACCTTTGTTTGATCTCGTTACCGACAAGTACTCTCTTACTCGTTCCGCGATATGACATCCTTGTGACTTAGCCACGTGCTTGCAAGCGGTGTCAATGTGATATCACCGAGAGGGCCCAGAGTATCTCTCTCCATCATTTGGATGGACAAATCCCACTCTTGATCCATGAGCCTCAACTAATACTTTCCGAATACCCAACGACACCTTTATAGTCACCCAGTTACGGTGTGACGTTTGTTGACATCAAAGCACCCTTCCGGTATTAGTGATTGACATGATGTCATGGTCTAAGGAATAAGTTACTTCGTATGCAAGTTATAACAATATAAACTAAATGAATTGATCGTAGTGTTATACTGAATTTGCGTCTATGTTCATCACATCATTCTTCTAATTACATGACCCCATTATTAACAACATCCAATGTTCATGATCAGGAAATGTTGATCATCTATTAATAAACAATCTAGTTAAAAGAGAGGCTTTACTAGGAACCATTGTTTGTTTATTAATCACACATGTACCAATGTTTCTGGTTAATACAATTCTATCATGAGAAATAAACATTTATCATAAACAAGGAATAAGATAATAACCACTTTATTATTGTCTCTCGGGCATATTCCCTTCAGTCTCCCACTTGCACTAGAGTCAATAATCTAGTCTGTAAGCACTTAACACATATGGCGTTCCAGTGTTATTAGCATGCTTCGCATGTGGTAAACATCATCAAAAGATCTGACATGTTCAGGTCTTATTGTATTTGCATGTTCTTAGCGTCTACACGCATCACCCATTCTCTAATGAGATGGCTTTGTATATATTTGGTCAACCGGTGAGACCTTAATTCCTCAGGTTAAACCAATGTTACTAACATTGTGAAAATGTAGCTTCATAGTGTAAGCATTCTTGGAAATTCACCAAGTTCAATAAAGAACTCCTTGACACAACGATATACTTAGCCTTTGTTGTAGTATCCATCACAATACTTTAATTTTGAAACTCATTTAAATCCAACACGGAACTTTCTTCCGGCCTATTGTGCTACCTTTCATCACATGTTCTAATTGAGATAAAATTACTTGAATAAATGACAACACTATTAGTGTAACATATTACAACGAATATTTTGTCATTACTACATAGGAAAACATATCCATAGCTTTTTTTAAATGACACAAGGATCTCTCCCGCTGTTGTCTAATCATCATATGAATTATCATGCTATAACATTCTATAGCACATGACTCATCTGGTTGTGTACATAGCATGGAACACATGACTTAGAAATCTTAATTTCAATTATGCTCATCATGTGTCAAAACACTTAAATCTTGCTAAATTCTTTTCCATGTGACAAGAACTCCTTGTCATTTCGATATTGAATTACTTCAATATTTCATCTATGTAATTTGGCTCAATCATATCAGGCGCTTGAATCCATCTCTTATAGATATCGATGCTCAATATGAAAATCTTAACCTTGTTAATTTAAAATACATATTTTCCAATCAACCATATGTCATCTACATATAGCATTAGAAATATGGCATAGCCCTCCCACTTAATTTCTTGTAACTCTACAAGCATCTTTACCGTTCATGATGTGATCAAACTATTTTGATAACTTCATTAAAGTAAAGATTCCAACTTCTTTATGCTCACTTCAACCATTGAAGTGTGCATACCTTTCCAGCAACCTGCTGAATTTTACAAAACTCTCAGACTGTGTCAAGTACACATCCTGGATCAAACTTCCTTGAGAGGAAAGTTGGTTTTTGTTATTCAACTACCATATCATAATATGTAACTTTTGCTAGAACTATCCGCAAAGACTAAAGCATCACTATGGAAGATCAAAATCTTGTAGTAGTCAACTCTTTGGACTTCGTCGAAAACATCTTTTCGACAAGTACAACTTTCAAAGGATGTAAAATCAATGTCTTTGTTGCTGTATAGACCCATTTGCTATCGTTAGGCATCATGCCTATCGAAAGGACTACCAAGTCACATAGTTGATATTCATACAGGGATACTATCGCGGATATAATGACTCATAGCCAATTTTACGAAGTCAGGGCCCATCATTTGCTTCCTTTATAAGTTCCAGGTCCTTAACACTTTACTTTTAAACCACAAGTTGGTCTAAGTACAAAGTTTTAGGACTTTTATGGTTCAGTTCGCAAACCCATTCGAAGTATCTACAACACATGTAGTGTCTTCTACTTTTTCAAAATAGGAAACCCCGGAACAACTTCCAGTGTTGTGCTACTCTACATGGTAACGAAGATTCTCTAATATCGTTGAGTTTGTACTGTCCTTCCACTCACTTGCTTCGCAAGAACTACTTTCTCGAGAAATTAACCCTGTCTGACAAACAACATTTGTCTTTGGACGGTGATAGGAGAAATAACCAATGGATTCGTTCGGATAACCTTATAAACATATATGTATCCTATTTTGGTTGTAAACATTTTACACATGCCATGCATACCAAAATTTGAGAAAAAGACAATTCGGGTTATTACCCATGCAATAACTTATATGGTGTCAATTTCAACGGATCATGATGGCTGTAGCGCCCTCACATTTAATAATGTAAGAACTACTGTGTTAAGTGCTAGTCCCTAGATCAATGCTAGCACCACAGAACAAAATGTAAAGTACCATTGTAGAAGTATACAAAATTATTACAAAAGATCCAGAATAGCCAAGTATAGCTTTATTACAAAGTGCATAGTTTTGAAAGACTAGCAAAACACAGAGTTCTAAACAGCAGAAATAAAGATAGCAATGAGCCTCCATCTTCAATCATGCGCCACAGGCATTACATGTTGGGTGTAGACTCGAGTCCAAGCACTTGATCAAACATCATCCTCAGAACTTCCTGCACGTTGGAATATGCAGCCCCTGAAGGAGATTCAGTACAAACAATGTACTGGCAAATGACACTATGATGGATATAAAATGGCAAGTCTAAACTACATGCATATCTGCCTTGGTGGAGTTTAGGCTATTTGTAGAAAGCAATTTTTTCCCTAACACTTTTGAAAAAGAGTTTTCTTTTCAAAGATTGGCACCATGGGACACACCCACGAGCACCACAACTAATATTTCCTTAGCCAAATTTTACTTCTTCAAAACGGTGTTGAGATTCTTCTGTCCATCCTTGTCCAACTGCTCGAAGTCGTCCATTTCCGGGAACACGGCTACGATCATAGTTTCTAAATCTGCAGAGGTTGTGCACTTTCACCCTTTGTCTTCAATTAGCCCAAATATCCTATACACCCGGAGTGCATCATGGAAAGGAGAGAATTGAGACGAGATCTTTCAGAAGTAAGAATTCAACCCAACCAGCAAGACCCGTTCCACCTATAATTCTGCTACATCTTCATGTCAAGCATGGGCTGAACTCTCACAACTTAGTTGATCAAGACAGAGCCCATATGTCAAAGGGCTGCACGGAAAGCTACTAAACTTAGAGGACTTGGTAATCTCTTTGTTTCCTGGATGGCAATCCACAAGTGAACACCCCTCGGGGCGACACTCAACTCTCATCAACCAAACAACCAAATCCACCCAGGTGGTTCATTGAAATTTATACTTAGAATTTTTCCACAACATTGAGTAAAACAAATTGTAGCAAGGCTAAGCATCTAATAAATACTAAGTCTCCAGAATAACAAGTCTAAAGGATTGCTACACACTACTTGGGATTTTTCATAGCATAATAATAACTTAGTAAAAATTCCCTATCATGCATACTACGCAAGAACACTAATAATGCGTAGTGAAAATATGGGAGATTTGATGGCGTGTCACTTGGCTTGGCAATAGGATGAACAATCACAACAAGAATAACAGCAACAAGAGTAGACTTGCTCCTCTTCACAATCTAAACAAGCAAAGCAAACCACACATAAACATACAAAACAACATAACATGGAAAACAAAAATAACAATACAAAAACATGTATGCATGCTATGCAATGATCAAATTAATGCACAAAAATCACAACTAGCAATTATTACTAACAATGGTGTTCTCTGATGTTAATAACATGGTTATGATGCATGCAAAACAAATTTATTATTAAATTTTAATTATTAGCATTATTAGGGTTTTAATATAGGCTAATATGAAGATTAATAGGGTTTCTGTTACAAAGTTGTATAAATAATTTTTCCAACGCATCTACTGGATATAGGACATCAAAAAAAAACCATAGCAATTGATTTCACCTAAAAAGGATTTATAGATTAAAAGTTATGCCCAAATTAGTGATTAATAGAGATATACAAATAACTTGTGAGTGGACGATTCAAAATTGAAATTTGAATATCCTAGATTAATCTACTCATTGTGCTGATTTCAAAAAGTGCAAGATCATCGAAATCGGACTTACAGAACTAAAGATATGGATTTTACAAGTTTGGTGATTTTTTTGCAATTTTAATTCGATTTAACAGGGGTTTCACCGGTTGACTGCTGACTGGGCAGTTGACTAGAAAAGTTGACCACGGCTTGCTGACTATGTGCTGATTTGGCGAGATCTGATTCGCCTATGCCGGTTCACTTAAGGGAATCGATCTAATCCGTGGGATCGTGATCGGACGGACGGAAACCGATCTGGAAGGTTGGAACAGTGCTCACCGGAATTAGCTCGCCAGAGACGATGAACGGCGGCGATGGTCGGCTCAAGCGAGGTGGTCGGGGGCGCTGAGTTTGTCCTTCGGGCGTGGAGACAGCGGCAACGGACGGCGGCGGACCTCCCGGGCCTTCTCCTCCTCACAGTGCTTCTCCTCCTAGCCCCGTTCGTCCGCGGCAGCGAGCTCCGGGTGGTGGCAACAATGGCGGCGTCGAAATTCCGGCGAGATCGATCTCTCGGTTTAGGGAACGAACTCGCGTGGAAGTTAAGGGTTCCAGAGGAGGGTTTGTCGGGGATATCTATAGGTGACTTTTAGTGGAGAGGGGACAACGAATCGGACCGGAAACAGAGATTTTATCAAGACTGTTTCATGTACAGAGAGCTACGTACATGTTCGGGAGTTTCCTCTCAGGAAGAAGACGATGGTGGGTCCCAAACTGCAGGGAAGGGGGTAGCACGGGTTGGTTCGATCGTGTTTGGCTCGGTCGGCTCTTGGGCCGAGCTGCCCATGTCTGTGCGCGTTGCACTTTTTTTTTCTCTACTTTCCTACGTACCATGTGGGAGCTCTACTAGTAGCTCACGCTGCTATTTTTTTCCTTTACTATGTACGTACGGGTTGCACTAGTAGTACTAGCTCACGTTACTTTTTTTTTATTTTTTTTTATTCTTTCATTTTCTGTTTTTAATACAAATGATTCAAAAGCAATTCAAAATTCAACCAAAATAATTTAGAAAAATACATAAAAAAATATGTTTTGAAAATTTTAGGACTTAAGGAACATTTTGGTACTGTAATTTCCCAAAAATAAAATACTTACTTTTGAAATAGTATTTCAATTTAAAAGGGGGGTTTAATAGGTAATAATACCTAAATTTTTGTGTTTAGCAAATTAAAAACCAAATCTTATGCAAAACAAAATGCAAGTATACTATGATGATCATGAATGCATGAGGGTTTTAAATTTTTCAACATTTTCAAAAACCTGGATGTTACAATGGCGCTCTTTTCAGTGTAAAATCGGTTGTCTCTAATGTATAAACTACAAAATTATAATGGCATTTTTTATTAATCTTACCATGTCCAACAAGGTTTGATTTTGTCTCTCGAATACTCCAAACTAATGTGGAGTATTCGAGAAGTATAAGTTGTAGAACAATTCTGCAACTCCTCAGATGTTTTGCTAAACTTGTAACTCAAACTTTATCCTTTATGATCCGATCATAAATACTTGATTATCTTGTTACAATGATTTTTCACTTCATACTAACAATAATTTAAACCAATTCAAAAATGTCAAAATCCGTTCTCTTTAAATAGATATACGCATATATCTACTCAAATCATCGATGGAATTTTATAAAGGAAAAATTAATCCACCACACATGACCATAACGAACTATATACATCAATATGTATAATCTCCATTAAATTAATCGTGCATTTTTCTTTGGCCTATGAACGTAATTTTAGTCATGTTTTGGAAGAGGTCCCACAAGCGTCAATTTATTCAAAAATAAAATGACTCCGGAAGTCCTTTAACATGGAGTTCTTGCCAAGTTTTCCTTTCCGATATGAACTAAAAATACTGTGTCACAATTTAAGTGAAATTCTTTTACGTCTTGCAACATTTAGCATTTAGTCTTATAGATATTTACTTTACCAACACGATTGATATTAACGCATCCATCAATTATGGAATATGGTCATAGTTTAAGCAATCTTATTTGTTCTCACAAAAGACCGGAACAAAATAACAACTTATTAGGTTCCTAAAATAAATCTTGAATGTTTGGTTTGATACGACGATGAACACAATAACACTTTATTTCTGTTCTTGTCATGATCGATTCCACATCTACTACTAGTTCCTTTTAGGCCCTTGTATTTCTTGCATTGTGTTGCTTTGTATGACAACTCATACCAACCAATCTCGTATCAAAATACCCAGAAAATACTTTGTTAACTAGTAATACATCTATAACTTGTATATCAAGCATATACTCCCGAGCTGGACCTTTCCAGTTATATTCTTTTCTGCCATATATCTTTTTGTAATTCTATTTTTAATATTCCCTTTTCTTTATAGAAGAATCATTCAACATCGAACAATTCTAGTCATACTAGCACATTTTCCTTGGCGTGTTAGTCATATAGTTACACCCATTGAGTCATAATTTGAGTTTGATTATTCTACTAATATCACCATATTAATAGCATTCTTCCAGCTCCCACTCTTAGCAATATCCAAGCAAGGTAAACAATTTTTACCCATACTTTTAATCCATCCCATCATAACAATTTTGTGATTAAGCTACTACAGCTCGAAGGAAGGAATTTAGAGGATAAATTTCAGCGCGCAACTTCTTGGCAGATTCAAAACGCCTAGCGTCTTCAATAATTGCATATATTCAAATAATATAAGCACGCATCGTCACGCTAAATTATACTCAGTCATGTTGTCACAAATAAGTTTCTAGAAATCAATATATCTTTCACTTGATTGTTTCTGAAAGCAATTCTTTTCAGTTCCTAAAATATCTTGATCAATAAAACATTCTTTTGAAGATAAAGTATTATGGAAGCAAGCATGACACTGGATTCTAAGTAGGAATTATTTGCTCTCTAGATCAATCAATCATTAACCATATGGAGCTAGGTAGGAAATACCAAAAATCTACAATATGACTCAATTTTAAATTTCACTAATACGGTACCAATCTTAAATGGTTTTACGAGATCATAACAGTTATATCTCAATTAACAATCTAAGTGTAAGGTAGTTTGTGGATGCCAATGAATAGTACAATTTGTGCAAATTCACTTTAATTGGTTGTTCATGATAAAATAAGTTCAAGTTAATTCAAAATTACTACGTGAACTCCCACTCAAAAACAACATCCCTCCAGTTGTTTTAGTGATTACACAAACCAAATTCACTACACCAAAACCGATCATCACGTGAGATGATGTAGCTGCAAAGGCGAACATCGACATGTTCATCATATCATCCATATAACTCATGCTTTATCTTTCGGTTACGTGTTCCGAGGCCATGTTTGTACATGCTAGGCTCGCCAAGTAGAACCGTAGTATCGCGTGTGTTCCGAGGCCATGTCTGTACATCCTAGGCTCGTCAGCATCCGTTGTATGCAAACGTTGAGTCTGTCACACCCGATCATCGCGTGGTGTCTCGAAACGACGAACTTTTTTAATGGTGCATACTAAGGAAGAACAAATTATTATCTTGATATTAAGTGAGAGGGATCATCTTATAATGCTACCGTAGCGATCTAAGCAAAATAAGATGCATAAAAGAATTAACATCACATGCATGGATAATGTGATATGATATGGTCCTTCTTGCACTTGATCTCCATATTGTGCATCATGGTATTATCTCCATCATTCCACCGACGTGGCTCCAAGGTTCATGGAACCTCCATCTTGATTGTCCATTACAACATATCACATGGATATGATATACAGCACGAGGGCCATAAATAATAAGACAACCGTATGGCTCCTGCCGGTATATCAATAATTTACAAAAGAGATCATCTCATAATCAAATTTGTAACATTGACCATATCACATCACATGCCCTGCAAAAACTAGGTACACGTCTCTAATTTATTTTTTCATATTTTACGTGCCTTAGGGCTTTCGAGGATATACCCGTTCATACCTTCGAACATCAATCATAACATTGATAAACATATTTGTAACAACCCTTCGTAGATTAGATCTTAACCATAGTAGGAGAAACAGACACCCCTCATTCACAAATGAGACAGGTCTCGCGTACTAAGTACACGTAAATTTTGTCTAGAGCAGCTTCATCCTACTATGCCAGTAAGATCATAAAATACTCAAGGAGGTAATAACATGATCATCAACGTCCACATACACATATGTGTTCTACCTGTACAAAACATCTACGCATAGATCCGGATCTAATACCACTGAAGGGTTCGTTGCATAAAAAACAAAAAAATTCCTACGCGAGATAAACCCGAATGGCCAAGATCTAATCTAGGAGATGAAAGCAACATGCATAGAGAGAGTCTTAAGAAAACATACCCTCGACGACTCTAAGCGTTACGAGATCGAATCTCGTTGTTGACGTTGTCGTACTCACACCGATCTCAAGACCGAGAAGATGTACACCGCAATCCGGCGGTGCCTCCGTGATCGGTCACACGTATGGCTTGATGACAACCTTCATTTCCTCGATCCAGCGAGGCAGCGGAAGTACAGGATCCCTCGGAACTCCAACAGCACGACGGCATGGTGTGGTGGAGAAAACTACGTTCAGGGCTTCGCCAAGCGCATGAACATGAGGTGGAGCAGCGGGAGGAGAGGGGTGGAGATGACACCAAATTTGTGTGTGAGAGGGAGATCATACCCTCTATTTATAGGAGGAGGGGGCAGCCTAAAGGCCCCATGCGGCCAAGCATGGTGGTGCCCCCACCTCTCCCCTCATCATGTGAGTGGACTCTCCACTCACACCCACTCATCCTCCACTTAAACTCCACTAAAAAATCCCAAAGGTGTTTCTTTAATAAATAAATAAAACATTTTTATTTCTTTATTTCAGCATTTGTTAATTCTATAAACAAACATTTGCATATAGGACCTCGAATCATTTGTTAATTCTATTAACAAACCATTCGACAAAAAACCCCTTGAATTGTTTCAAATTTACCTAATACGATTTTGGTGATGTCCAACCTTTTCTCCGATATTCCGTATTCTCTCAAACGCGTCATCGAATCTTAAGCGTGTCACCCTACGGTTCACGAATAACATAGACATGATCGAGACACCTCTCCGATCAATAATCAACAGCGGGATCTGGAGATCCGTGATGACTCCTATATATTCAACGATGAATCTCGTGATCGTGTGAACCATCAACATCGTAATTAATTCCCTATGTCTCGCGATATTTTACTTGTCCGAGATCCGATCATTGGTATCAACCATACCTTTGTTTGATCTCGTTACCGACAAGTACTCTTTTTACTTGTTCCGTGATATGACATCCTTGTGACCTAGTCACGTGCTTGCAAGCGGTGTCAATGTGATATCACCGAGAGGGCCCAGAGTATATCTCTCCGTCATTTGGATTGACACATCCCACTCTTGATCCATGAGCCTTGATGACTAACATTGGTAGACACCAAGTGCAATATGTGAAGAGTGCAGCAGCAAGTTTTCCCTCAGAAAAGAAACCAAGGTTGAATCGACCAGTAGGAGGACAAGCAATCCCTGAAGGTTGATGCAGTTGAGGTGGAAGGGCGCACCACTGGTTTAGCAGCAACGTGGAACCTACACAACACAATCAAATTACTTTGCCCCAACGTAGCAGTGAGGTTGTCAATCTCACAGGTTTTGCTGAACACAAAGAGATTAAACGTATGTGTGGAAAACAGTAGGAACAATATGAAAGTAGTAGGTGTTTAACAGTAGGAGGAAAAAGGACCAGGGTCCACAGTTCACTAGTGGTGTCTCTCCGTGATACATAAATAACAAGTGTGATGAACAAACTACAGCTGGGCAATTGACATAATGAAGGCTGCACCGTAGTGCATATGCAAGACATAAATATTACTATATGATTCATGTGGGCATTACAACCATATACATAGACCCTTATCCAACTGCATCTACGACTAATAATCCACCCTCCGAATATCATCCAAACAAACGTTGGGTATTAAGTTACAAGAAACAGATAATTGCAGTTAGCAAAGTGTGTAATGTAAACAATAGCATCATCCTTAGACAAAGCATTGTTGTTTTCTTCCTAATGGCAACAACACATCCTCCATCCGTCACGTTTATGTCACTCGAGCACAGATGCAAAGGAGGCATGAACCCACTATCGAGCATAAATACTCCCTCTTGGAGTTACTAGCATCTACTAACAACAGAGAGCATGCAAGATCATAAATAACATATGAACAAAGATAACATGATAGATTGATAATCAAAAGACATAGCATTAAACATTCATCAGATCCCAGCAAACACAACATGTAGCATGACATAAAGATGATCTTGATCATGTTAGGAAGCTCACAAGATCTAAACATTAGGTACAAAGTGGACAGAACAACCATCTAGCTACTTCTATGGACCCGTAGTCCAGGGATGAACTACTCACGCATCACTTCGGAGGAGAGCATGGTGGTGTAGACCCCTCCGGTGATGATTTCCCCCACCGAAAAGGTGCCGGGGAGAGCTCCAGAGCCCTCCCGATCTCGGGATGACGGTGACGGCGGCTTCTGGTGTTTCTCGGGTAAAAGGGGGATCTCTTTAGGGTTTTTGCCTCAGGGGTATTAAATAGACGAAAGGGCAAAGGCGGTGGAGGTCTGGGGGCCCCACACCACCCCCGCCGCCACCAATGGGGGAGGGCGCCGCCCTATGGTGTGGGTGCCCTGAGGCCCCCCTCCGGGTCTCTTCGAGACTCCGTGGAACCTTCGGGAATTCTATGACTTCCAGACTTTGAATTTTCCAATTCCGAGAATATTTCCAGAACAACTTTTCTGAAACTAAAAACAACAGAAAACAGGGAACGAGCTCTGTGGCATCTTGTCAATAGGTTAGTCCGGAAAATTGATAAAAATGACATAAAGTGTATAGCAAACATGTGGGAAATAACATCAAAACAACATGGAACATCAGAAATTAAGGATACGTTTATGACGTATCAACATCCCCAACCTTAGTTCCTTCTCGTCCTCGAGTAGGTAAACGATAAAAACACATAATTTCTGAGGTGACATGCTACCAATATAAACTTGATCATCATAGTAATGTATAGCATGTAAACTAGAATCAAAATAATAAAGGTTGTGGTTTATAGCTGATATCTAATAGAATAATGTATAAACTATTAAGAATAACAAACTAAAACTTTTCAATGAATCAATACTAAAAGACAATCCGCTGTGGAAAGTATATTAAAGATGATTTAAGATTCAAGAACAACAATATAATCATCCAAGGCATCAAACTCTCACAACTCCTGTTAGGATCAAGTCAAGTGACAACAATATGCACGTAGGAAAACCATTCAAATAATTGTGCACTTGAAACAAGCAAGCGTTCTGTATTGGTTCATGGCACCATGATGATATGGCTAAAAGAACATTATGGGGGGTTTGGATGGTCAATGGAAGAAAGTATCACACAACTTAAAGTGATCATTAGACAAGAGGAAGTCTTATAATCGAAGTTATGCAAGGAGTAGTGATTTCCACACAACGGATGTACATAGAGCTAGAAGTTTATGAAAGCTCTCCAATGGAACTAGTGGGGGTGCATCCAACCTGCTTGATCACGAAGACCTAGAGATCTTTTGAGGAGGCTCATCATTGGAATATACAAGCCAAGTTCTATAATGTAAGTTCCCCACATAGTTATGCAAGTCATAATATGAAAACTCTCTCCAAACTGAAGTAATGATGCTAACCAAGCACAAGTGTGGAATAAATGATAGTAGTGCTGCCCCCTCTCTCTTTTGCCTCTTTTTTTTCTTTTTGGCTTTTTCTCTTTTTATTTTTATTTTTTTATTTATAACCTCATTGGTAGGGGCAACACTCTATTTTACAATGAATCACTACACTTTTAGTACTCATAAATCAAACTGAAATATCTCTGATGTCAATAAAACTAAATGCTCCTGCCAGTGTAGCAGTATACAAAATAACAGTGAAACATGACAAGTAACATAATGATGATGGATGTTGTATGGCAATATATCTCGTAATGGCTATGGAAATGCCAAGGTCGGTAGGTATCGTTGCTGTTTTGAGGAAGATAAATTTTGTCTTATGTGTAGAAGAACAAACTTCTCCTACGGGGTTTGGATGTACTGGCGAAGTTTGCACCAACTCTCAATATGAGAATGAGCAATGCACAGTACCGAAGAGGCTAGCAAATATGGATGGTGGAAGTGCCAGAAAACCGCAACATAGAACTCACAAGTTACAAGATTCCAAATAAAATCATGATATCACAAGGCATAATGAAAATCACTCCAAGAGGGTCCATGGCAGTGAAAAGTCACTGTTAGCTACCTCTAATGTAGCGTGTAACAAAATCTACCACGATTGCTATCAGCAAAGGAAGTCATATACCATTATCCTATCAATTGGTTATTTGAGTGTGGCACAGTTTCAAGCTTGTAGACCAACCATTAATTATTTTTACTTTACTAAACCAGCAAGTTTACCATTGAGCATATTAATATCTCAAAACTACATCAAATAATCAAGTCAAACAGTTTAGTGATCTACAAGAATATGACCATCTACAAAACATAGCATTTTCTATTTCCAACCAGCACCATACAAATCATGCTTTAACAAAAATCCTCTACATGATACATAAAGCAAACATGAGAGTACTCACATAAAACTGCTAAAACTAACAACTCTAAAAATGAGATGCAATGAAAACAAGAGCTAAATAGGAATTTTTGCAGTAACTAGAAGAAAAACTAAGAATACTAGCATAGCAAGTATTCAAATGAAAAAGCGGAGCGTGTCTCTCTCCCAAACAAGGATGCTAGGTCCAATGATATTATTGAAGCAAGTAAAGAAAACAAAGAAAAACAAAAGAAAACAAAAGAAAAACAAACATACGCTCCAAGTAAATTTCACATGATGTGACCGAATAAAAATATAGCCTCACAAGAAATGACCTGATAGATAGTTGATGAAGAAGGGGATGCCTTGGGCATCCCCAAGCTTAGATGCTTGAGTCTTCTAAAAAATATGCTTGGATGAATCACGGGGGAATCTCCAAGCTTTTACCTTGCACTCTTCTTGATCACATATATCACCTCTTCTCTTGACACTTAAAAACTTTCTTCACATCATACTCAAACATTAATTCGCATTACAGGGTTAGTGCAAAAAATATAAATTTATGTGTTCTGTATGGAACAAGTGCTATTGATACTTTTAAACATTAGCTACAGACACTGATGTTTCGTGATGCAAAGAAATCCACTTGACATCGTAAAAGAGCAAATGCAAGAAAAAAGGCAGAATTTGTCAAAACCAGAACAGTCTGTAAAGACACAAAATTTCGGGGCACTTAAGTTGCTCAAATCTAAAAACCTAAAGAACGAAAAAGTTGCGGAATTAGCGGATGGATAAAAACAAAATATTTCAGGTCATTCTGAGTTTCTGTGAATTATACGATTTTTTACGGTGGACAACAGAATTCTGTTTTCTGCGTAGAAATCCGAAAACCAACTCCAACTCTCATCAGAAACCTTACTTGGCACTACTAAAACATGAAAATAAAGATACAAAGGAGTTACTACAAAAGTATACAACCCCTTGACTCAAAGAAAACAGATAAAAACAAAGCAAAAAATAAAACCATGGGTTATCTCCAAAAAGTGCATTTCTTTAACGCCTTTTAGCTAGGCCCAGAAAAATGGAATCAAGTATTTTCGAGTGAAGAAGCTTCCAAATTGTTACGAGATTTACGTTTACCTTTATTACGATTATCCTTACTTTTAGAGAATCGATGGTCTGCACATGATTTTGCGGCAAAATTCATGGTACCTCTCCCCATATCAATAGTTGCTCCCAATAGCTTCAACAGAGATCTTCCAAGAGTAATTTGGCCTTCTCCTACACATTCAATAACAAGATAATCAGTGGATACCATTCTTCCCAAGATTTTTGTAAATACTCCCTGAGCTATCCCAATGGGAAATATAGTGGTGTTATTAGTGAGACGTATTTGTTCTCCTCCTTTAGTAAGTCTCCAAGTATTCAAAGATTCATAAATTTCTTTAGGCATAAGACAAAATTCAGACATAATATCACAGCGAGCATGAAAAGTTTCACCACCAACAGTAACCTTCATAGTACGAATTATATTTGAAGCTTCAGAGTTTATTGGAACATGATCAAAGTGCTCACGAATCCGATTATGTCCCTCACTTAAACAAGAAACATGTGTCTCAAGGGTATTCAATCTAGCATAAATACTGGCAAAGGCTTTATCAGAGCTACTAGGTGAGTTGAAGGTGGCAATTAATTTTTTTATAGCATCAAAAGCTTGATCTTCATCACAATGAAGGAAATCTCCTCCTACCACAGTATCCAAAGAACATCTATAGTGTAGAACAACACCTAAATAAAAGCTACGCAGAAACATGCTTAGAGTCATTTTAGGCTCGATTTTGCAATATGAATAAAAAACTCTAGACCAAGCTTCTTTGAAACTCTCATCATTTCTTTGTTTAAAAGTGAAAGTAATTTCCTCATGTGACAAGGTAACAGGAACAAGAGTATTTATTTTGACAAGATTAAAAACAGGAATAAAACTACAGCTAGAATAAGAACTAATTTTTTTTGTTTTTTGATAAAGAGATGCAAACAAGACAAAACAAAATAAAATAAGAAAAAAAAGTAAAGAGATTGGAAGTGAGAGACTCCCCTTGCATTCTCTTCCTCCTTTGTTGATGACTAACGTTGGTAGACCCCAAGTGCAAGGTGTGAAGAGTGCAGCAGGAAGTTTTCCCTCAGAAAAGAAACCAAGGTTGAATCGACCAGTAGGAGGACAAGCAATCTCTGAAGGTTGATCCAGCTGAGGTGGCAGGGCGCACTACCGGTTCAGCAGCAACGTGGAACCTACACAACACAATCAGATTACTTTGCCCCAACGTAGCAGTGAGGTTGTCAATCTCACCGGTTTTGCTGAACACAAAGAGATTAAACATATGTGTGGAAAACAGTAGGAACAGTATGAAAGCAGTATGAAAGTAGTAGGTGTTTAATAGAATGAGGAAAAAGGACCGGGGTCCACAGTTCACTAGTGGTGTCTCTCCGTGAAAGATAAATAACAAGTGTGGTGAACAAATTACACACTAGTAGGGAATTGCCATTCTATGGAATGGATTCTGTGGCGCACCTCTCTCTGGTGCGCCACAGAAATATTATTTTGTGGCGCACCCTGCGCGGTGCGCCACAGAAATACATATTTTTGTGGCGCATGTGGTGGACGTGCGCCACAGAAAGCGTGCGGGGCCCACACCAATCATTGGGCTGGGTGTCAGAGGCCATATTTTTATGGCGCACCCTGACGCGTGCGCCACAGAAAGGGCAACTTCTGTGGCGCACTGCACAGGTGCGCCACAGAAACACCATATTCTGTGGCGCATCCTACCCAATGCGCCACAGAATATGTTGTTTCTGTGGCGCACCTGTGCCGTGCGCCACAGAATAGCATACAGGTGCGCCACAGAAATATGCGCACTGTGCACATAAAGGTGGCTGCGCCCTCTCTCCCCCCCCCACTCACTTCATTGCAAGTGGATGTTGCTCACTCGCCCCCCCTTCTCTCCACTCTATTTTTACACATTTAGTTCTCCTTTTTAGGTAGGTGAACCTATTTATTCGATGTATAATTGTTGGTGAAGTTTGTTGTTGTTGGGGGGGCCTAATTACCTTGCATCTATACTCCGGTGCCTCCCTCTCCCTCGCTCGTGTCGGTATCGAATCTACTCGGTGAGTATAGTGTTGGAGGTTCATATGTCTTGTGTGGCCATCGATCGATGTGTATGGGTGTTTGTCATGCATGTGCAGGTGGACCGATCGATTGTCGCGCGTGCGGGCGCGGTGGTGTATGGATGTTTGCCGAAATGTTGATTCACTTCCATTTCGGCAAACTTTTGCACCCCATATGTCCTACTTATAGGAGAGGTCATGCCGAATTTTTCCGGCGACTATGCATGCATGTTGTGGTTCTAATTTTCTGCTCTCTATGTGTCTGTGCAGGCAACCATGGTACTAGAAATGAGCTCTGCTCGAATCGCTAGATACAAAAAAGACGTGAAGGCGGACATGATTCGGTGCAACAGGCGGCAGATAAGATGCCCGTGTCGATCATGCAAACTCGTGCGCTGGATTGACCCTGATTCCGGACAATTGGAGGAGCACCTTCTCAGACGCGGTTTCTTTGACGACCGCAACCACGTGGCACCGCCGGCAGCAAAAGTTGTGCACGAAGAGGAGGGCGAGCGAGGATATGACGGCGAACAAGATCATCATGAAGAAGGATATGTCGGCGGAGAAGATCGACATGACGATGAAGGCGAGAACACGGAGACCCCGCTAATTTCGGCCTTGCGGGACTCTCATGTTCAGGATCTGCTGCTTAAGGAGACGAGCAACGACATAGCTGCAGCTAGGGAGAAAGCCAAACTGGCGCAAATGGAGATAGACGGGGTGACTCCGTTGTTTCCTGGGTGCCGCCCCGAGGATACGCGGTTGCATGTAACGCTTGCTGCTCTGAAGATGAAGACGCAAAACAAATGGACCGACTCGAGCTTCAACAAGAACTTGAAATTCTGGCACGATCGCCTTCCCGAGGGGAACACATTGCCAAGCAGTATCAACGAGGCTAAGAAAGTCGTGTGCCCTCTTGACCTACCTCACGAAAAATTTCACGCCTGCATCAATGATTGTGTAATTTATCGGGGGGAGTACAAGGACACAATCGCATGTCCGAAGTGCGGCCACGGACGATACAAGTGTGGAACCAACAACAAGAAAATTCCTCGAAAAGTGGTATGGTACTTTCCTATCACTCCCCGTCTTCAACGGTACTACGTGGACCCTAAGGAAGCAAAGCTCATGCAATGGCACGCAAAAAGGGAGAAGCCGGAAGAAGATCCGGAGAAGGGCTATATCATGACACATCCTGCAGACGCTGCCCAGTGGGAAGCATTGGACATAGCTTTCCCGAGTTTTGGGGGCGACGCGAGGAACGTCAGGCTGGGTATGAGCACCGATGGACTCAATCCGTTCGGCAACCAGAGTAGCACACATAGCAGCTGGCCCGTGTTTGTATGGCCTTACAACCTACCCCCGTGGCTGTGCACCAAGCAAAAGTACATACACTTGAGTATTCTCATCCAGGGGCCAAAACAACCAGGTGTCGACATGCATTTGTATCTCGGGCTGCTGAAAGACGAGTTAGACACGTTGTGGAAGACGCCACCCGTTACGTGGGACGCGTACACTAGAGATTATTTCCATATGAGAGCCGCGTTGCTGACGACGGTCACAGACTATCCTGGTTACGCGTATGTATCTGCCCAGGTCGGCCACGGATTCTGCGGCTGCGTGAAGTGCATGGACGGGACCCCGCATCTCCAGCTACCAAGGGATCCTGGGTCTTCGAAAACCGTGTACCCAGGGGCTCGAAGGTGGCTTCGCCTGGATCACCCATGGAGAAAACGCGGTGAGTTGTTCAATGGTAAAGACGAGCCCGATGGAGCCCCGCGCACGAGGAGCGGCGAAGAAATCGACGAGCTTCTGAAAAATTGGGACGAGTGCCCTTCGCCGGGAAAGAAACGACCCAAGCCAGAGCCGCTGCTGGGTGTATGGAAAGCAAGGTCTGTTTTCCACGACTTGGAGTACTGGCCGGTCCTCCACGCGCCTCATAGCCTTGATGTGATGCACATTACGAAGAACGTTACGGAGAGTCTGCTTGGCACTATTTGCAATTCGGAGAAGTCCAAGGATGGGCCGAAAGCAAGATACGATCTAAAACATTTTGGCATTAGGAAAAATCTACAGGTCCCCGCCGATAGTGATGATGATGATGACGATGAGGATAAGACGGAAGGTCCTCCCCGCAAAAAGGCTAAGAAGAACACCGTGGTGCTTCCCGCTGCCTGCTTCACATTGAGTCCGCCGGAGCTTGAGCAGTTTTTCAGGTGCCTCGTAGAAGTCAGAGTTCCTCACGGATACTCAGGGAGTATAAGAAGATATCTGGACTTAGCGAAGAAGAGGTTCACCGGGATGAAGTCTCACGATTGTCATGTGCTCATGACGCAGATACTTCCTGTTGCGATCCGAGGGATAATGGACGAGCATGTCCGTGATACGTTGTTTGGCCTTTGCAACTTTTTCGACGTTATCACCCGGAAATCGATCGGCGTGAGGCAGCTCAAGATGCTACAGGATGAGATCGTGGTGATACTATGCGAGCTCGAGATTTACTTCCCGCCGGCATTCTGTGATATATGTGTACATCTCCTTCTCCATGTCGTTGATGACATCAGGCATCTCGGCCCGACGTTTCTGCACTACATGATGCCGATGGAAAGGCAGAATGGTGTCCTGAAAGGATACGTTCGCAATAGGGCCCGTCCAGACGCAAGCATGGCCAAAGGATTTCTAACCAACGAGTGCATCTCTTTCTGCGATAATTACCTAAGCACCGAAGACGATCAGGATGTCGGTTTGTCCACCAGGACGCACCGTGGCAGACTCAACGGAGTCGGTCACCGCGAGGGCTGCCGCGACGTCCATGTCGGCATTCAAAAACGACGCGACGACATTGATAGGGCTCACCGGGTCGCGCTACAACACTTAAAGTTGATCGAGCCTTTCGTGGAAGAGCACAAAAGCTTAATCAATCAGAATTATATTGAAATGGGCGGGCCGAGGAAGATGGGAGACGTAACCAAAGAGCACAACTCCGGCTTCACGCGTTGGTTCAAGCAAAGTCAACTGATTGAAGCACGGAGAAAAATGCCTTCTACGGAAGATGAAAAACTCATATACATCTTATCACAGGGCCCCGGGCAGAACGTAAGGACCTATCAGGGGTACGACATCTCCGGTTACAGATTCTCCACCGAGGACAAGG